>JAZDUA010001452.1:0-70857 GCA_038098605.1 Gryllus longicercus
CAGAACGAGCATGAGATGGAAATATTCTACAGTTACTAGGAAGAAATTGACTGTAATGGCGATACTTTTGCGATTTTCTTAAAAACTAAGTTTCTAATCGAAAAATGAATATCACCAGTGAATTTCCCATAAAATTTCGAGCTTGGTCCGTGGTTTTCAAAAAAATCCGTGCCATGTCTTAAATCGGACAACTTCGTCGATCTTTAAATGGCTCTATCTCCTAAACTATTAGAGCTAGAGCGCTGAAATTTGCACACGGAATAATAAATATTTTTCACAAACTATATAACATATATGGATTCTACAGACACGCGTGTATTTCTAAATTCTTGAGGTGTAAGAAAAAGTCAAGCTTTTTATTTCCGGATGAGAAATCTGGCCTCCAGGAACCTTAAAATAAAAGCATTGTTTTTTCGCATTTTGCAAGCTCTGACAATTATTAATTCAAACGGCTCTATCTCCTAAACTATTACAGCTACAGCGCTGAAATTTGCACAGGTAATATTATATATATTGGCCTTTAATCTGAGTCTTAAACGAAGTTTCTCCGAAAATCAGAACGAGCATGAGATGGAAATATTCTACAGTTACTAGGAAGAAATTGACTGTAATGGCGATACTTTTGCGATTTTCTTAAAAACTAAGTTTCTAATCGAAAAATGAATATCACCAGTGAATTTCCCATAAAATTTCAAGCTTGGTCCGTGGTTTTCAAAAAATCCGTGCCATGTCTTAAATCGGACAACTTCGTCGATCTTTAAATGGCTCTATCTCCTAAACTGTTAGAGATAGAGCGCTGAAATTTGCACACGGAATAATAAATATTTTTCACAAACTATATAACATATATGGATTCTACAGACACGCGTGTATTTCTAAATTCTTGTAGTGTAAGAAAAAGTCAAGTTTTTTATTTCCGGATGAGAAATCTGGCCCCCAGGAACCTTAAAATAAAAGCATTGTTTTTTCGCATTTTGCAAGCTCTGACAATTATTAATTCAAACGGCTCTATCTCCTAAACTATTACAGCTACAGCGCTGAAATTTGCACACGTAATATTATATATATTGGCCTTTAATCTGAGTCTTAAACGAAGTTTCTCCGAAAATCAGAACGAGCATGAGATGGAAATATTCTACAGTTACTACGAAGAAATTGACTGTAATGGCGATACTTTTGCGATTTTCTTAAAAACTAAGTTTCTAATCGAAAAATGAATATCACCAGTGAATTTCCCATAAAATTTCGAGCTTGGTCCGTGGTTTTCAAAAAAATCCTTGCCATGTCTTAAATCGGACAACTTCGTCGATCTTTAAATGGCTCTATCTCCTTAACTATTAGAGCTAGAGCGCTGAAATTTGCACACGCAATAATAAATATTTTTCACAAACTATATAACATATATGGATTCTACAGGCACGCGTGTATTTCTAAATTCTTGTAGTGTAAGAAAAAGTCAAGTTTTTTATTTCCGGATGAGAAATCTGGCCCCCAGGAACCTTAAAATAAAAGCATTGTTTTTTCGCATTTTGCAAGCTCTGACAATTATTAATTCAAACGGCTCTATCTCCTAAACTATTACAGCTACAGCGCTGAAATTTGCACACGTACTATTATATATATTGGCCTTTAATCTGAGTCTTAAACGAAGTTTCTCCGAAAATCAGAACGAGCATGAGATGGAAATATTCTACAGTTACTAGGAAGAAATTGACTGTAATGGCGATACTTTTGCGATTTTCTTAAAAACTAAGTTTCTAATCGAAAAATGAATATCACCAGTGAATTTCCCATAAAATTTCGAGCTTGGTCCGTGGTTTTCAAAAAAATCCGTGCCATGTCTTAAATCGGACAACTTCGTCGATCTTTAAATGGCTCTATCTCCTAAACTATTAGAGCTAGAGCGCTGAAATTTGCACACGGAATAATAAATATTTTTCACAAACTATATAACATATACGGATTCTACAGACACGCGTGTATTTCTAAATTCTTGTAGTGTGAGAAAAAGTCAAGTTTTTATTTCCGGATGAGAAATCTGGCCTCCAGGAACCTTAAAATAAAAGCATTGTTTTTTCGCATTTTGCAAGCTCTGACAATTATTAATTCAAACGGCTCTATCTCCTAAACTATTACAGCTACAGCGCTGAAATTTGCACACGTACTATTATATATATTGGCCTTTAATCTGAGTCTTAAACGAAGTTTCTCCGAAAATCAGAACGAGCATGAGATGGAAATATTCTACAGTTACTAGGAAGAAATTGACTGTAATGGCGATACTTTTGCGATTTTCTTAAAAACTAAGTTTCTAATCGAAAAATGAATATCACCAGTGAATTTCCCATAAAATTTCGAGCTTGGTCCGTGGTTTTCAAAAAATCCGTGCCATGTCTTAAATCGGACAACTTCGTCGATCTTTAAATGGCTCTATCTCCTAAACTGTTAGAGCTAGAGCGCTGAAATTTGCACACGGAATAATAAATATTTTTCACAAACTATATAACATATATGGATTCTACAGGCACGCGTGTATTTCTAAATTCTTGAGGTGTAAGAAAAAGTCAAGTTTTTTATTTCCGGATGAGAAATCTGGCCTCCAGGAACCTTAAAATGAAAGCATTGTTTTTTCGCATTTTGCAAGCTCTGACAATTATTAATTCAAACGGCTCTATCTCCTAAACTATTACAGCTACAGCGCTGAAATTTGCACACGTAATATTATATATATTGGCCTTTAATCTGAGTCTTAAACGAAGTTTCTCCGAAAATCAGAACGAGCATGAGATGGAAATATTCTACAGTTACTAGGAAGAAATTGACTGTAATGGCGATACTTTTGCGATTTTCTTAAAAACTAAGTTTCTAATCGAAAAATGAATATCACCAGTGAATTTCCCATAAAATTTCGAGCTTGGTCCGTGGTTTTCAAAAAATCCGTGCCATGTCTTAAATCGGACAACTTCGTCGATCTTTAAATGGCTCTATCTCCTAAACTATTAGAGCTAGAGCGCTGAAATTTGCACACGGAATAATAAATATTTTTCACAAACTATATAACATATATGGATTCTACAGACACGCGTGTATTTCTAAATTCTTGAGGTGTAAGAAAAAGTCAAGCTTTTTATTTCCGGATGAGAAATCTGGCCTCCAGGAACCTTAAAATAAAAGCATTGTTTTTTCGCATTTTGCAAGCTCTGACAATTATTAATTCAAACGGCTCTATCTCCTAAACTATTACAGCTACAGCGCTGAAATTTGCACAGGTAATATTATATATATTGGCCTTTAATCTGAGTCTTAAACGAAGTTTCTCCGAAAATCAGAACGAGCATGAGATGGAAATATTCTACAGTTACTAGGAAGAAATTGACTGTAATGGCGATACTTTTGCGATTTTCTTAAAAACTAAGTTTCTAATCGAAAAATGAATATCACCAGTGAATTTCCCATAAAATTTCGAGCTTGGTCCGTGGTTTTCAAAAAATCCGTGCCATGTCTTAAATCGGACAACTTCGTCGATCTTTAAATGGCTCTATCTCCTAAACTATTAGAGCTAGAGCGCTGAAATTTGCACACGGAATAATAAATATTTTTCACAAACTATATAACATATATGGATTCTACAGACACGCGTGTATTTCTAAATTCTTGTAGTGTAAGGAAAAGTCAAGTTTTTTATTTCCGGATGAGAAATCTGGCCTCCAGGTACCTTAAAATAAAAGCATTGTTTTTTCGCATTTTGCAAGCTCTGACAATTATTAATTCAAACGGCTCTATCTCCTAAACTATTACAGCTACAGCGCTGAAATTTGCACACGTAATATTATATATATTGGCCTCTAATCTGAGTCTTAAACGAAGTTTCTCCGAAAATCAGAACGAGCATGAGATGGAAATATTCTACAGTTACTAGGAAGAAATTGACTGTAATGGCGATACTTTTGCGATTTTCTTAAAAACTAAGTTTCTAATCGAAAAATGAATATCACCAGTGAATTTCCCATAAAATTTCGAGCTTGGTCCGTGGTTTTCAAAAAAATCCGTGCCATGTCTTAAATCGGACAACTTCGTCGATCTTTAAATGGCTCTATCTCCTAAACTATTAGAGCTAGAGCGCTGAAATTTGCACACGGAATAATAAATATTTTTCACAAACTATATAACATATATGGATTCTACAGACACGCGTGTATTTCTAAATTCTTGTAGTGTAAGAAAAAGTCAAGTTTTTTATTTCCGGATGAGAAATCTGTCCTCCAGGAACCTTAAAATAAAAGCATTGTTTTTTCGCATTTTGCAAGCTCTGACAATTATTAATTCAAACGGCTCTATCTCCTAAACTATTACAGCTACAGCGCTGAAATTTGCACACGTAATATTATATATATTGGCCTTTAATCTGAGTCTTAAACGAAGTTTCTCCGAAAATCAGAACCAGCATGAGATGGAAATATTCTACAGTTACTAGGAAGAAATTGACTGTAATGGCGATACTTTTGCGATTTTCTTAAAAACTAAGTTTCTAATCGAAAAATGAATATCACCAGTGAATTTCCCATAAAATTTGAGCTTGGTCCGTGGTTTTCAAAAAAATCAGTGCCATGTCTTAAATCGGACAACTTCGTCGATCTTTAAATGGCTCTATCTCCTTAACTATTAGAGCTAGAGCGCTGAAATTTGCACACGGAATAATAAATATTTTTCACAAACTATATAACATATATGGATTCTACAGACACGCGTGTATTTCTAAATTCATGTAGTGTAAGGAAAAGTCAAGTTTTTTATTTCCGGATTAGAAATCTGGCCTCCAGGAACCTTAAAATAAAAGCATTGTTTTTTCGCATTTTGCAAGCTCTGACAATTATTAATTCAAACGGCTCTATCTCCTAAACTATTACAGCTACAGCGCTGAAATTTGCACACGTAATATTATATATATTGCCCTCTAATCTGAGTCTTAAACAAAGTTTCTCCGAAAATCAGAACGAGCATGAGATGGAAATATTCTACAGTTACTAGGAAGAAATTGACTCTAATGGCGATACTTTTGCGATTTTCTTAAAAACTAAGTTTCTAATCGAAAAATGAATATCACCAGTGAATTTCCCATAAAATTTCGAGCTTGGTCCGTGGTTTTCAAAAAAATCAGTGCCATGTCTTAAATCGGACAACTTCGTCGATCTTTAAATGGCTCTATCTCCTTAACTATTAGAGCTAGAGCGCTGAAATTTGCACACGGAATAATAAATATTTTTCACAAACTATATAACATATATGGATTCTACAGACACGCGTGTATTTCTAAATTCTTGTAGTGTAAGAAAAAGTCAAGTTTTTTATTTCCGGATGAGAAATCTGGCCTCCAGGAACCTTAAAATAAAAGCATTGTTTTTTCGCATTTTGCAAGCTCTGACAATTATTAATTCAAACGGCTCTATCTCCTAAACTATTACAGCTACAGCGCTGAAATTTGCACACGTAATATTATATATATTGGCCGTTAATCTGAGTCTTAAACGAAGTTTCTCCGAAAATCAGAACGAGCATGAGATGGAAATATTCTACAGTTACTAGGAAGAAATTGACTGTAATGGCGATACTTTTGCGATTTTCTTAAAAACTAAGTTTCTAATCGAAAAATGAATATTACCAGTGAATTTCCCATAAAATTTCGAGCTTGGTCCGTGGTTTTCAAAAAAATCCGTGCCATGTCTTAAATCGGACAACTTCGTCGATATTTAAATGGCTCTATCTCCTAAACTGTTAGAGCTAGTGCGCTGAAATTTGCACACGGAATAATAAATATTTTTCACAAACTATATAACATATATGGATTCTACAGACACGCGTGTATTTCTAAATTCTTGTAGTGTAAGAAAAAGTCAAGTTTTTTATTTCCGGATGAGAAATCTGGCCCCCAGGAACCTTAAAATAAAAGCATTGTTTTTTCGCATTTTGCAAGCTCTGACAATTATTAATTCAAACGGCTCTATCTCCTAAACTATTACAGCTACAGCGCTGAAATTTGCACACGTAATATTATATATATTGGCCTTTAATCTGAGTCTTAAACGAAGTTTCTCCGAAAATCAGAACGAGCATGAGATGGAAATATTCTACAGTTACTAGGAAGAAATTGACTGTAATGGCGATACTTTTGCGATTTTCTTAAAAACTAAGTTTCTAATCGAAAAATGAATATCACCAGTGAATTTCCCATAAAATTTCGAGCTTGGTCCGTGGTTTTCAAAAAAATCCGTGCCATGTCTTAAATCGGACAACTTCGTCGATCTTTAAATGGCTCTATCTCCTAAACTATTAGAGCTAGAGCGCTGAAATTTGCACACGGAATAATAAATATTTTTCACAAACTATATAACATATATGGATTCTACAGACACGCGTGTATTTCTAAATTCTTGTAGTGTAAGGAAAAGTCAAGTTTTTTATTTCCGGATGAGAAATCTGGCCTCCAGGTACCTTAAAATAAAAGCATTGTTTTTTCGCATTTTGCAAGCTCTGACAATTATTAATTCAAACGGCTCTATCTCCTAAACTATTACAGCTACAGCGCTGAAATTTGCACACGTAATATTATATATATTGGCCTCTAATCTGAGTCTTAAACGAAGTTTCTCCGAAAATCAGAACGAGCATGAGATGGAAATATTCTACAGTTACTAGGAAGAAATTGACTGTAATGGCGATACTTTTGCGATTTTCTTAAAAACTAAGTTTCTAATCGAAAAATGAATATCACCAGTGAATTTCCCATAAAATTTCGAGCTTGGTCCGTGGTTTTCAAAAAAATCCGTGCCATGTCTTAAATCGGACAACTTCGTCGATCTTTAAATGGCTCTATCTCCTAAACTATTAGAGCTAGAGCGCTGAAATTTGCACACGGAATAATAAATATTTTTCACAAACTATATAACATATATGGATTCTACAGACACGCGTGTATTTCTAAATTCTTGTAGTGTAAGAAAAAGTCAAGTTTTTTATTTCCGGATGAGAAATCTGTCCTCCAGGAACCTTAAAATAAAAGCATTGTTTTTTCGCATTTTGCAAGCTCTGACAATTATTAATTCAAACGGCTCTATCTCCTAAACTATTACAGCTACAGCGCTGAAATTTGCACACGTAATATTATATATATTGGCCTTTAATCTGAGTCTTAAACGAAGTTTCTCCGAAAATCAGAACCAGCATGAGATGGAAATATTCTACAGTTACTAGGAAGAAATTGACTGTAATGGCGATACTTTTGCGATTTTCTTAAAAACTAAGTTTCTAATCGAAAAATGAATATCACCAGTGAATTTCCCATAAAATTTTGAGCTTGGTCCGTGGTTTTCAAAAAAATCAGTGCCATGTCTTAAATCGGACAACTTCGTCGATCTTTAAATGGCTCTATCTCCTTAACTATTAGAGCTAGAGCGCTGAAATTTGCACACGGAATAATAAATATTTTTCACAAACTATATAACATATATGGATTCTACAGACACGCGTGTATTTCTAAATTCATGTAGTGTAAGGAAAAGTCAAGTTTTTTATTTCCGGATGAGAAATCTGGCCTCCAGGAACCTTAAAATAAAAGCATTGTTTTTTCGCATTTTGCAAGCTCTGACAATTATTAATTCAAACGGCTCTATCTCCTAAACTATTACAGCTACAGCGCTGAAATTTGCACACGTAATATTATATATATTGCCCTCTAATCTGAGTCTTAAACAAAGTTTCTCCGAAAATCAGAACGAGCATGAGATGGAAATATTCTACAGTTACTAGGAAGAAATTGACTCTAATGGCGATACTTTTGCGATTTTCTTAAAAACTAAGTTTCTAATCGAAAAATGAATATCACCAGTGAATTTCCCATAAAATTTCGAGCTTGGTCCGTGGTTTTCAAAAAAATCAGTGCCATGTCTTAAATCGGACAACTTCGTCGATCTTTAAATGGCTCTATCTCCTTAACTATTAGAGCTAGAGCGCTGAAATTTGCACACGGAATAATA
Source organism: Gryllus longicercus (assembly GCA_038098605.1). Taxonomy (NCBI): domain Eukaryota; kingdom Metazoa; phylum Arthropoda; class Insecta; order Orthoptera; family Gryllidae; genus Gryllus; species Gryllus longicercus. Next base: position 8,031 of record JAZDUA010001452.1, read on the forward strand.
AATATTTTTCACAAACTATATAACATATATGGATTCTACAGACACGCGTGTATTTCTAAATTCTTGTAGTGTAAGAAAAAGTCAAGTTTTTTATTTCCGGATGAGAAATCTGGCCTCCAGGAACCTTAAAATAAAAGCATTGTTTTTTCGCATTTTGCAAGCTCTGACAATTATTAATTCAAACGGCTCTATATCCTAAACTATTACAGCTACAGCGCTGAAATTTGCACACGTAATATTATATATATTGGCCTTTAATCTGAGTCTTAAACGAAGTTTCTCGGAAAATCAGAACGAGCATGAGATGGAAATATTCTACAGTTACTAGGAAGAAATTGACTGTAATGGCGATACTTTTGCGATTTTCTTAAAAACTAAGTTTCTAATCGAAAAATGAATATCACCAGTGAATTTCCCATAAAATTTCGAGCTTGGTCCGTGGTTTTCAAAAAAATCCGTGCCATGTCTTAAATCGGACAACTTCGTCGATCTTTAAATGGCTCTATCTCCTTAACTATTAGAGCTTAGAGCGCTGAAATTTGCACACGGAATAATAAATATTTTTCACAAACTATATAACATATATGGATTCTACAGACACGCGTGTATTTCTAAATTCTTGTAGTGTAAGAAAAAGTCAAGTTTTTTATTTCCGGATGAGAAATCTGGCCTCCAGGTACCTTAAAATAAAAGCATTGTTTTTTCGCATTTTGCAAGCTCTGACAATTATTAATTCAAACGGCTCTATCTCCTAAACTATTACAGCTACAGCGCTGAAATTTGCACACGTAATATTATATATATTGGCCTCTAATCTGAGTCTTAAACGAAGTTTCTCCGAAAATCAGAACGAGCATGAGATGGAAATATTCTACAGTTACTAGGAAGAAATTGACTGTAATGGCGATACTTTTGCGATTTTCTTAAAAACTAAGTTTCTAATCGAAAAATGAATATCACCAGTGAATTTCCATAAAATTTCGAGCTTGGTCCGTGGTTTTCAAAAAAATCCGTGCCATGTCTTAAATCGGACTACTTCGTCGATCTTTAAATGGCTCTATCTCCTAAACTGTTAGAGCTAGAGCGCTGAAATTTGCACACGGAATAATAAATATTTTTCACAAACTATATAACATATATGGATTCTACAGACACGCGTGTATTTCTAAATTCTTGTAGTGTAAGAAAAAGTCAAGTTTTTTATTTCCGGATGAGAAATCTGGCCTCCAGGAACCTTAAAATGAAAGCATTGTTTTTTCGCATTTTGCAAGCTCTGACAATTATTAATTCAAACGGCTCTATCTCCTAAACTATTACAGCTACAGCGCTGAAATTTGCACACGTAATATTATATATATTGGCCTTTAATCTGAGTCTTAAACGAAGTTTCTCCGAAAATCAGAACGAGCATGAGATGGAAATATTCTACAGTTACTAGGAAGAAATTGACTCTAATGGCGATACTTTTGCGATTTTCTTAAAAACTAAGTTTCTAATCGAAAAATGAATATCACCAGCGAATTTCCCATAAAATTTCGAGCTTGGTCCGTAGTTTTCAAAAAATCCGTGCCATGTCTTAAATCGGACAACTTCGTCGATCTTTAAATGGCTCTATCTCCTAAACTATTAGAGCTAGAGCGCTGAAATTTGCACACGGAATAATAAATATTTTTCACAAACTATATAACATATATGGATTCTACAGACACGCGTGTATTTCTAAATTCTTGAGGTGTAAGAAAAAGTCAAGTTTTTTATTTCCGGATGAGAAATCTGGCCTCCAGGAACCTTAAAATAAAAGCATTGTTTTTTCGCATTTTGCAAGCTCTGACAATTATTAATTCAAACGGCTCTATATCCTAAACTATTACAGCTACGGCGCTGAAATTTGCAGACGTAATATTATATATATTGGCCTTTAATCTGAGTCTTAAACGAAGTTTCTCCGAAAATCAGAACGAGCATGAGATGGAAATATTCTACAGTTACTAGGAAGAAATTGACTCTAATGGCGATACTTTCGCGATTTTCTTAAAAACTAAGTTTCTAATCGAAAAATGAATATCACCAGTGAATTTCCCATAAAATTTCGAGCTTGGTCCGTGGTTTTCAAAAAAATCCGTGCCATGTCTTAAATCGGACAACTTCGTCGATCTTTAAATGCCTCTATCTCCTAAACTATTAGAGCTAGAGCGCTGAAATTTGCACACGGAATAATAATAAATTTTTTTCACAAACTATATAACATATATGGATTCTACAGACACGCGTGTATTTCTAAATTCTTGTAGTGTAAGAAAAAGTCAAGTTTTTTATTTCCGGATGAGAAATCTGGCCTCCAGGAACCTTAAAATAAAAGCATTGTTTTTTCGCATTTTGCAAGCTCTGACAATTATTAATTCAAACGGCTCTATCTCCTAAACTATTACAGCTACAGCGCTGAAATTTGCACACGTAATATTATATATATTGGCCTTTAATCTGAGTCTTAAACGAAGTTTCTCCGAAAATCAGAACGAGCATGAGATGGAAATATTCTACAGTTACTAGGAAGAAATTGACTCTAATGGCGATACTTTTGCGATTTTCTTAAAAACTAAGTTCTAATCGAAAAATGAATATCACCAGTGAATTTCCCATAAAATTTCGACCTTTCTTCCGTGGTTTTCAAAAAATCCGTGCCATGTCTTAAATCGGACAACTTCGTCGATCTTTAAATGGCTCTATCTCCTAAACTATTAGAGCTAGAGCGCTGAAATTTGCACACGGAATAATAAATATTTTTCACAAACTATATAACATATATGGATTCTACAGACACGCGTGTATTTCTAAATTCTTGTAGTGTAAGAAAAAGTCAAGTTTTTTATTTCCGGATGAGAAATCTGGCCTCCAGGAACCTTAAAATAAAAGCATTGTTTTTTCGCATTTTGCAAGCTCTGACAATTATTAATTCAAACGGCTCTATCTCCTAAACTATTACAGCTACAGCGCTGAAATTTGCACACGTAATATTATATATATTGGCCTTTAATCTGAGTCTTAAACGAAGTTTCTCCGAAAATCAGAACGAGCATGAGATGGAAATATTCTACAGTTACTAGGAAGAAATTGACTGTAATGGCGATACTTTTGCGATTTTCTTAAAAACTAAGTTTCTAATCGAAAAATGAATATCACCAGTGAATTTCCCATAAAATTTCGAGCTTGGTCCGTGGTTTTCAAAAAAATCCGTGCCATGTCTTAAATCGGACAACTTCGTCGATCTTTAAATGGCTCTATCTCCTAAACTATTAGAGCTAGAGCGCTGAAATTTGCACACGGAATAATAAATATTTTTCACAAACTATATAACATATACGGATTCTACAGACACGCGTGTATTTCTAAATTCTTGTAGTGTAAGGAAAAGTCAAGTTTTTTATTTCCGGATGAGAAATCTGGCCTCCAGGAACCTTAAAATAAAAGCATTGTTTTTTCGCATTTTGCAAGCTCTGACAATTATTAATTCAAACGGCTCTATCTCCTAAACTATTACAGCTACAGCGCTGAAATTTGCACACGTAATATTATATATATTGGCCTTTAATCTGAGTCTTAAACGAAGTTTCTCCGAAAATCAGAACGAGCATGAGATGGAAATATTCTACAGTTACTAGGAAGAAATTGACTCTAATGGCGATACTTTTGCGATTTTCTTAAAAACTAAGTTTCTAATCGAAAAATGAATATCACCAGTGAATTTCCCATAAAATTTCGACCTTTCTTCCGTGGTTTTCAAAAAAATCCGTGCCATGTCTTAAATCGGACAACTTCGTCGATCTTTAAATGGCTCTATCTCCTAAACTATTAGAGCTAGAGCGCTGAAATTTGCACACGGAATAATAAATATTTTTCACAAACTATATAACATATATGGATTCTACAGACACGCGTGTATTTCTAAATTCTTGTAGTGTAAGAAAAAGTCAAGTTTTTATTTCCGGATGAGAAATCTGGCCTCCAGGAACCTTAAAATAAAAGCATTGTTTTTTCGCATTTTGCAAGCTCTGACAATTATTAATTCAAACGGCTCTATCTCCTAAACTATTACAGCTACAGCGCTGAAATTTGCACACGTAATATTATATATATTGGCCTTTAATCTGAGTCTTAAACGAAGTTTCTCCGAAAATCAGAACGAGCATGAGATGGAAATATTCTACAGTTACTAGGAAGAAATTGACTGTAATGGCGATACTTTTGCGATTTCTTAAAAACTAAGTTTCTAATCGAAAAATGAATATCACCAGTGAATTTCCCATAAAATTTCGAGCTTGGTCCGTGGTTTTCAAAAAAATCCGTGCCATGTCTTAAATCGGACAACTTCGTCGATCTTTAAATGGCTCTATCTCCTAAACTATTAGAGCTAGAGCGCTGAAATTTGCACACGGAATAATAAATATTTTTCACAAACTATATAACATATACGGATTCTACAGACACGCGTGTATTTCTAAATTCTTGTAGTGTAAGGAAAAGTCAAGTTTTTTATTTCCGGATGAGAAATCTGGCCTCCAGGAACCTTAAAATAAAAGCATTGTTTTTTCGCATTTTGCAAGCTCTGACAATTATTAATTCAAACGGCTCTATCTCCTAAACTATTACAGCTACAGCGCTGAAATTTGCACACGTAATATTATATATATTGGCCTCTAATCTGAGTCTTAAACGAAGTTTCTCCGAAAATCAGAACGAGCATGAGATGGAAATATTCTACAGTTACTAGAAAGAAATTGACTGTAATGGCGATACTTTTGCGATTTTCTTAAAAACTAAGTTTCTAATCGAAAAATGAATATCACCAGTGAATTTCCCATAAAATTTCGAGCTTGGTCCGTGGTTTTCAAAAAATCCGTGCCATGTCTTAAATCGGACAACTTCGTCGATCTTTAAATGGCTCTATCTCCTAAACTATTAGAGCTAGAGCGCTGAAATTTGCACACGGAATAATAAATATTTTTCACAAACTATATAACATATATGGATTCTACAGACACGCGTGTATTTCTAAATTCTTGTAGTGTAAGAAAAAGTCAAGTTTTTTATTTCCGGATGAGAAATCTGGCCTCCAGGAACCTTAAAATAAAAGCATTGTTTTTTCGCATTTTGCAAGCTCTGACAATTATTAATTCAAACGGCTCTATCTCCTAAACTATTACAGCTACAGCGCTGAAATTTGCACACGTAATATTATATATATTGGCCTTTAATCTGAGTCTTAACGAAGTTTCTCCGAAAATCAGAACGAGCATGAGATGGAAATATTCTACAGTTACTAGGAAGAAATTGACTGTAATGGCGATACTTTTGCGATTTTCTTAAAAACTAAGTTTCTAATCGAAAAATGAATATCACCAGTGAATTTCCCATAAAATTTCGAGCTTGGTCCGTGGTTTTCAAAAAAATCCGTGCCATGTCTTAAATCGGACAACTTCGTCGATCTTTAAATGGCTCTATCTCCTAAACTATTAGAGCTAGAGCGCTGAAATTTGCACACGGAATAATAAATATTTTTCACAAACTATATAACATATACGGATTCTACAGACACGCGTGTATTTCTAAATTCTTGTAGTGTAAGGAAAAGTCAAGTTTTTTATTTCCGGATGAGAAATCTGGCCTCCAGGAACCTTAAAATAAAAGCATTGTTTTTTCGCATTTTGCAAGCTCTGACAATTATTAATTCAAACGGCTCTATCTCCCTAACTATTACAGCTACAGCGCTGAAATTTGCACACGTAATATTATATATATTGGCCTTTAATCTGAGTCTTAAACGAAGTTTCTCCGAAAATCAGAACGAGCATGAGATGGAAATATTCTACAGTTACTAGGAAGAAATTGACTCTAATGGCGATACTTTTGCGATTTTCTTAAAAACTAAGTTTCTAATCGAAAAATGAATATCACCAGTGAATTTCCCATAAAATTTGGAGCTTGGTCCGTGGTTTTCAAAAAAATCCGTGCCATGTCTTAAATCGGACAACTTCGTCGATCTTTAAATGGCTCTATCTCCTAAACTATTAGAGCTAGAGCGCTGAAATTTGCACACGGAATAATAAATATTTTTCACAAACTATATAACATATATGGATTCTACAGACACGCGTGTATTTCTAAATTCTTGAGGTGTAAGAAAAAGTCAAGTTTTTTATTTCCGGATGAGAAATCTGGCCTCCAGGAACCTTAAAATAAAAGCATTGTTTTTTCGCATTTTGCAAGCTCTGACAATTATTAATTCAAACGGCTCTATCTCCTAAACTATTACAGCTACAGCGCTGAAATTTGCACACTTAATATTATATATATTGCCCTCTAATCTGAGTCTTAAACGAAGTTTCTCCGAAAATCAGAACGAGCATGAGATGGAAATATTCTACAGTTACTAGGAAGAAATTGACTGTAATGGCGATACTTTTGCGATTTTCTTAAAAACTAAGTTTCTAATCGAAAAATGAATATCACCAGTGAATTTCCCATAAAATTTCAGGCTTGGTCCCTGGTTTTAAAAAAATCCGTGCCATGTCTTAAATCGGACAACTTCGTCGATCTTTAAATGGCTCTATCTCCTAAACTGTTAGAGCTAGAGCGCTGGAATTTGCACACGGAATAATAAATATTTTTCACAAACTATATAACATATATGGATTCTACAGACACGCGTGTATTTCTAAATTCTTGTAGTGTAAGAAAGTCAAGTTTTTTATTTCCGGATGAGAAATCTGGCCTCCAGGAACCTTAAAATGAAAGCATTGTTTTTTCGCATTTTGCAAGCTATGACAATTATTAATTCAAACGGCTCTATCTCCTAAACTATTACAGCTACAGCGCTGAAATTTGCACACGTAATATTATATATATTGGCCTTTAATCTGAGTCTTAAACGAAGTTTCTCCGAAAATCAGAACGAGCATGAGATGGAAATATTCTACAGTTACTAGGAAGAAATTGACTGTAATGGCGATACTTTTGCGATTTTCTTAAAAACTAAGTTTCTAATCGAAAAATGAATATCACCAGTGAATTTCCCATAAAATTTCGAGCTTGGTCCGTGGTTTTCAAAAAAATCCGTGCCATGTCTTAAATCGGACAACTTCGTCGATCTTTAAATGGCTCTATCTCCTAAACTATTAGAGCTAGAGCGCTGAAATTTGCACACGGAATAATAAATATTTTTCACAAACTATATAACATATATGGATTCTACAGACACGCGTGTATTTCTAAATTCTTGAGGTGTAAGAAAAAGTCAAGTTTTTTATTTCCGGATGAGAAATCTGGCCTCCAGGAACCTTAAAATAAAAGCATTGTTTTTTCGCATTTTGCAAGCTCTGACAATTATTAATTCAAACGGCTCTATCTCCTAAACTATTACAGCTACAGCGCTGAAATTTGCACAGGTAATATTATATATATTGGCCTTTAATCTGAGTCTTAAACGAAGTTTCTCCGAAAATCAGAACGAGCATGAGATGGAAATATTCTACAGTTACTAGGAAGAAATTGACTCTAATGGCGATACTTTTGCGATTTTCTTAAAAACTAAGTTTCTAATCGAAAAATGAATATCACCAGTGAATTTCCATAAAATTTCGACCTTTCTTCCGTGGTTTTCAAAAAAATCCGTGCCATGTCTTAAATCGGACAACTTCGTCGATCTTTAAATGGCTCTATCTCCTAAACTATTAGAGCTAGAGCGCTGAAATTTGCACACGGAATAATAAATATTTTTCACAAACTATATAACATATATGGATTCTACAGACACGCGTGTATTTCTAAATTCTTGTAGTGTAAGGAAAAGTCAAGTTTTTTATTTCCGGATGAGAAATCTGGCCTCCAGGAACCTTAAAATAAAAGCATTGTTTTTTCGCATTTTGCAAGCTCTGACAATTATTAATTCAAACGGCTCTATCTCCTAAACTATTACAGCTACAGCGCTGAAATTTGCACACTTAATATTATATATATTGCCCTCTAATCTGAGTCTTAAACGAAGTTTCTCCGAAAATCAGAACGAGCATGAGATGGAAATATTCTACAGTTACTAGGAAGAAATTGACTGTAATGGCGATACTTTTGCGATTTTCTTAAAAACTAAGTTTCTAATCGAAAAATGAATATCACCAGTGAATTTCCCATAAAATTTCAGGCTTGGTCCGTGGTTTTAAAAAAAATCCGTGCCATGTCTTAAATCGGACAACTTCGTCGATCTTTAAATGGCTCTATCTCCTAAACTATTAGAGCTAGAGCGCTGAAATTTGCACACGGAATAATAAATATTTTTCACAAACTATATAACATATATGGATTCTACAGACACGCGTGTATTTCTAAATTCTTGAGGTGTAAGAAAAAGTTAAGTTTTTTATTTCCGGATGAGAAATCTGGCCTCCAGGAACCTTAAAATAAAAGCATTGTTTTTTCGCATTTTGCAAGCTCTGACAATTATTAATTCAAACGGCTCTATCTCCTAAACTATTACAGCTACAGCGCTGAAATTTGCACAGGTAATATTATATATATTGGCCTTTAATCTGAGTCTTAAACGAAGTTTCTCCGAAAATCAGAACGAGCATGAGATGGAAATATTCTACAGTTACTAGGAAGAAATTGACTGTAATGGCGATACTTTTGCGATTTTCTTAAAAACTAAGTTTCTAATCGAAAAATGAATATCACCAGTGAATTTCCCATAAAATTCGAGCTTGGTCCGTAGTTTTCAAAAAAATCCGTGCCATGCCTTAAATCGGACAACTTCGTCGATCTTTAAATGGCTCTATCTCCTAAACTGTTAGAGATAGAGCGCTGAAATTTGCACACGGAATAATAAATATTTTTCACAAACTATATAACATATATGGATTCTACAGACACGCGTGTATTTCTAAAATCTTGTAGTGTAAGAAAAAGTCAAGTTTTTTATTTCCGGATGAGAAATCTGGCCCCCAGGAACCTTAAAATAAAAGCATTGTTTTTTCGCATTTTGCAAGCTCTGACAATTATTAATTCAAACGGCTCTATCTCCTAAACTATTACAGCTACAGCGCTGAAATTTGCACACGTAATATTATATATATTGGCCTTTAATCTGAGTCTTAAACGAAGTTTCTCCGAAAATCAGAACGAGCATGAGATGGAAATATTCTACAGTTACTAGGAAGAAATTGACTCTAATGGCGATACTTTTGCGATTTTCTTAAAAACTAAGTTTCTAATCGAAAAATGAATATCACCAGTGAATTTCCCATAAAATTTCGAGCTTGGTCCGTGGTTTTCAAAAAAATCCTTGCCATGTCTTAAATCGGACAACTTCGTCGATCTTTAAATGGCTCTATCTCCTTAACTATTAGAGCTAGAGCGCTGAAATTTGCACACGCAATAATAAATATTTTTCACAAACTATATAACATATATGGATTCTACAGACACGCGTGTATTTCTAAATTCTTGTAGTGTAAGAAAAAGTCAAGTTTTTTATTTCCGGATGAGAAATCTGGCCTCCAGGAACCTTAAAATAAAAGCATTGTTTTTCGCATTTTGCAAGCTCTGACAATTATTAATTCAAACGGCTCTATCTCCTAAACTATTACAGCTACAGCGCTGAAATTTGCACAGGTAATATTATATATATTGGCCTTTAATCTGAGTCTTAAACGAAGTTTCTCCGAAAATCAGAACGAGCATGAGATGGAAATATTCTACAGTTACTAGGAAGAAATTGACTGTAATGGCGATACTTTTGCGATTTTCTTAAAACTAAGTTTCTAATCGAAAAATGAATATCACCAGTGAATTTCCCATAAAATTTCGAGCTTGGTCCGTGGTTTTCAAAAAAATCCGTACCATGTCTTAAATCGGACAACTTCGTCGATCTTTAAATGGCTCTATCTCCTAAACTGTTAGAGATAGAGCGCTGAAATTTGCACACGGAATAATAAATATTTTTCACAAACTATATAACATATATGGATTCTACAGACACGCGTGTATTTCTAAATTCTTGTAGTGTAAGAAAAAGTCAAGTTTTTTATTTCCGGATGAGAATCTGGCCCCCAGGAACCTTAAAATAAAAGCATTGTTTTTTCGCATTTTGCAAGCTCTGACAATTATTAATTCAAACGGCTCTATCTCCTAAACTATTACAGCTACAGCGCTGAAATTTGCACACGTAATATTATATATATTGGCCTTTAATCTGAGTCTTAAACGAAGTTTCTCCGAAAATCAGAACGAGCATGAGATGGAAATATTCTACAGTTACTAGGAAGAAATTGACTCTAATGGCGATACTTTTGCGATTTTCTTAAAAACTAAGTTTCTAATCGAAAAATGAATATCACCAGTGAATTTCCCATAAAATTTCGAGCTTGGTCCGTGGTTTTCAAAAAATCCTTGCCATGTCTTAAATCGGACAACTTCGTCGATCTTTAAATGGCTCTATCTCCTTAACTATTAGAGCTAGAGCGCTGAAATTTGCACACGCAATAATAAATATTTTTCACAAACTATATAACATATATGGATTCTACAGACACGCGTGTATTTCTAAATTCTTGTAGTGTAAGAAAAGTCAAGTTTTTTATTTCCGGATGAGAAATCTGGCCTCCAGGAACCTTAAAATAAAAGCATTGTTTTTTCGCATTTTGCAAGCTCTGACAATTATTAATTCAAACGGCTCTATCTCCTAAACTATTACAGCTACAGCGCTGAAATTTGCACACGTAATATTATATATATTGGCCTTTAATCTGAGTCTTAAACGAAGTTTCTCCGAAAATCAGAACGAGCATGAGATGGAAATATTCTACAGTTACTACGAAGAAATTGACTGTAATGGCGATACTTTTGCGATTTTCTTAAAAACTAAGTTTCTAATCGAAAAATGAATATCACCAGTGAATTTCCATAAAATTTCGAGCTTGGTCCGTGGTTTTCAAAAAAATCCGTGCCATGTCTTAAATCGGACAACTTCGGTGATCTTTAAATGGCTCTATCTCCTAAACTATTAGAGCTAGATCGCTGAAATTTGCACACGGAATAATAAATATATTTCAAAACTATATAACATATATGGATTTTACAGACACGCGTGTATTTCTAAATTCTTGTAGTGTAAGAAAAAGTCAAGTTTTTTATTTCCGGATGAGAAATCTGGCCTCCAGGAACCTTAATATAAAAGCATTCTTTTTTCGTATTTTGCAAGCTCTGACAATTATTAATTCAAACGGCTCTATCTCCTAAACTATTACAGCTACAGCGCTGAAATTTGCACACGTAATATTATATATATTGGCCTTTAATCTGAGTCTTAAACGAAGTTTCTCCGAAAATCAGAACGAGCATGAGATGGAAATATTCTACAGTTACTAGGAAGAAATTGACTGTAATGGCGATACTTTTGCGATTTTCTTAAAAACTAAGTTTCTAATCGAAAAATGAATATCACCAGTGAATTTCCCATAAAATTTCGAGCTTGGTCCGTGGTTTTCAAAAAATCCGTGCCATGTCTTAAATCGGACAACTTCGTCGATCTTTAAATGGCTCTATCTCCTAAACTATTAGAGCTAGAGCGCTGAAATTTGCACACGGAATAATAATATTTTTCACAAACTATATAACATATATGGATTCTACAGACACGCGTGTATTTCTAAATTCTTGTAGTGTAAGAAAAAGTCAAGTTTTTTATTTCCGGATGAGAAATCTGGCCTCCAGGAACCTTAAAATAAAAGCATTGTTTTTTCGCATTTTGCAAGCCTGACAATTATTAATTCAAACGGCTCTATCTCCTAAACTATTACAGCTACAGCGCTGAAATTTGCACACGTAATATTATATATATTGGCCTTTAATCTGAGTCTTAAACGAAGTTTCTCCGAAAATCAGAACGAGCATGAGATGGAAATATTCTACAGTTACTACAAAGAAATTGACTCTAATGGCGATACTTTTGCGATTTTCTTAAAAACTAAGTTTCTAATCGAAAAATGAATATCACCAGTGAATTTCCCATAAAATTTCGAGCTTGGTCCGTGGTTTTCAAAAAAATCCGTGCCATGTCTTAAATCGGACAACTTCGTCGATCTTTAAATGGCTTTATCTCCTTAACTATTAGAGCTAGAGCGCTGAAATTTGCACACGGAATAATAAATATTTTTCACAAACTATATAACATATATGGATTCTACAGACACGCGTGTATTTCTAAATTCTTGTAGTGTAAGAAAAAGTCAAGTTTTTTATTTCCGGATGAGAAATCTGGCCTCCAGGAACCTTAAAATAAAAGCATTGTTTTTTCGCATTTTGCAAGCTCTGACAATTATTAATTCAAACGGCTCTATCTCCTAAACTATTACAGCTACAGCGCTGAAATTTGCACACGTAATATTATATATATTGGCCTTTAATCTGAGTCTTAAACGAAGTTTCTCCGAAAATCAGAACGAGCATGAGATGGAAATATTCTACAGTTACTAGGAAGAAATTGACTCTAATGGCGATACTTTTGCGATTTTCTTAAAAACTAAGTTTCTAATCGAAAAATGAATATCACCAGTGAATTTCCCATAAAATTTCGACCTTTCTTCCGTGGTTTTCAAAAAAATCCGTGCCATGTCTTAAATCGGACAACTTCGTCGATATTAAATGGCTCTATCTCCTAAACTATTAGAGCTAGAGCGCTGAAATTTGCACACGGAATAATAAATATTTTTCACAAACTATATAACATATATGGATTCTACAGACACGCGTGTATTTCTAAATTCTTGTAGTGTAAGAAAAAGTCAAGTTTTTTATTTCCGGATGAGAAATCTGGCCTCCAGGAACCTTAAAATAAAAGCATTGTTTTTTCGCATTTTGCAAGCTCTGACAATTATTAATTCAAACGGCTCTATCTCCTAAACTATTACAGCTACAGCGCTGAAATTTGCACACGTAATATTATATATATTGGCCTTTAATCTGAGTCTTAAACGAAGTTTCTCCGAAAATCAGAACGAGCATGAGATGGAAATATTCTACAGTTACTAGGAAGAAATTGTCTGTAATGGCGATACTTTTGCGATTTTTTTAAAACTAAGTCTCTAATCGAAAAATGAATATCACCAGTGAATTTCCCATAAAATTTCGAGCTTAGTCCGTGGTTTTCAAAAAAATCCGTGCCATGTCTTAAATCGGACAACTTCGTCGATCTTTAAATGGCTCTATCTCCTAAACTATTAGAGCTAGAGCGCTGAAATTTGCACACGGAATAATAAATATTTTTCACAAACTATATAACATATATGGATTCTACAGACACGCGTGTATTTCTAAATTCTTGAGGTGTAAGAAAAAGTCAAGTTTTTTATTTCCGGATGAGAAATCTGGCCTCCAGGAACCTTAAAATAAAAGCATTGTTTTTTCGCATTTTGCAAGCTCTGACAATTATTAATTCAAACGGCTCTATCTCCTAAACAATTACAGCTACAGCGCTGAAATTTGCACACGTAATATTATATATATTGGCCTTTAATCTGAGTCTTAAACGAAGTTTCTCCGAAAATCAGAACGAGCATGAGATGGAAATATTCTACAGTTACTAGGAAGAAATTGACTCTAATGGCGATACTTTTGCGATTTTCTTAAAAACTAAGTTTCTAATCGAAAAATGAATATCACCAGTGAATTTCCCATAAAATTTCGACCTTTCTTCCGTGGTTTTCAAAAAAATCCGTGCCATGTCTTAAATCGGACAACTTCGTCGATATTTAAATGGCTCTATCTCCTAAACTATTAGAGCTAGAGCGCTGAAATTTGCACACGGAATAATAAATATTTTTCACAAACTATATAACATATATGGATTCTACAGACACGCGTGTATTTCTAAATTCTTGTAGTGTAAGAAAAAGTCAAGTTTTTTATTTCCGGATGAGAAATCTGGCCTCCAGGAACCTTAAAATAAAAGCATTGTTTTTTCGCATTTTGCAAGCTCTGACAATTATTAATTCAAACGGCTCTATCTCCTAAACTATTACAGCTACAGCGCTGAAATTTGCACACGTAATATTATATATATTGGCCTTTAATCTGAGTCTTAAACGAAGTTTCTCCGAAAATCAGAACGAGCATGAGATGGAAATATTCTACAGTTACTAGGAAGAAATTGTCTGTAATGGCGATACTTTTGCGATTTTCTTAAAAACTAAGTCTCTAATCGAAAAATGAATATCACCAGTGAATTTCCCATAAAATTTCGAGCTTGGTCCGTGGTTTTCAAAAAAATCCGTGCCATGTCTTAAATCGGACAACTTCGTCGATCTTTAAATGGCTCTATCTCCTAAACTATTAGAGCTAGAGCGCTGAAATTTGCACACGGAATAATAAATATTTTTCACAAACTATATAACATATATGGATTCTACAGACACGCGTGTATTTCTAAATTCTTGAGGTGTAAGAAAAAGTCAAGTTTTTTATTTCCGGATGAGAAATCTGGCCTCCAGGAACCTTAAAATAAAAGCATTGTTTTTTCGCATTTTGCAAGCTCTGACAATTATTAATTCAAACGGCTCTATCTCCTAAACTATTACAGCTACAGCGCTGAAATTTGCACAGGTAATATTATATATATTGGCCTTTAATCTGAGTCTTAAACGAAGTTTCTCCGAAAATCAGAACGAGCATGAGATGGAAATATTCTACAGTTACTAGGAAGAAATTGACTCTAATGGCGATACTTTTGCGATTTTCTTAAAAACTAAGTTTCTAATCGAAAAATGAATATCACCAGTGAATTTCCCATAAAATTTCGAGCTTGGTCCGTGGTTTTCAAAAAAATCCTTGCCATGTCTTAAATCGGACAACTTCGTCGATCTTTAAATGGCTCTATATCCTTAACTATTAGAGCTAGAGCGCTGAAATTTGCACACGCAATAATAAATATTTTTCACAAACTATATAACATATATGGATTCTACAGACACGCGTGTATTTCTAAATTCTTGAGGTGTAAGAAAAAGTCAAGTTTTTTATTTCCGGATGAGAAATCTGGCCTCCAGGAACCTTAAAATAAAAGCATTGTTTTTTTCGCATTTTGCAAGCTCTGACAATTATTAATTCAAACGGCTCTATCTCCTAAACTATTACAGCTACAGCGCTGAAATTTGCACAGGTAATATTATATATATTGGCCTTTAATCTGAGTCTTAAACGAAGTTTCTCCGAAAATCAGAACGAGCATGAGATGGAAATATTCTACAGTTACTAGGAAGAAATTGACTCTAATGGCGATACTTTTGCGATTTTCTTAAAAACTAAGTTTCTAATCGAAAAAGAATATCACCAGTGAATTTCCCATAAAATTTCGACCTTTCTTCCGTGGTTTTCAAAAAAATCCGTGCCATGTCTTAAATCGGACAACTTCGTCGATCTTTAAATGGCTCTATCTCCTTAACTATTAGAGCTAGAGCGCTGAAATTTGCACACGGATTAATAAATATTTTTCACAAACTATATAACATATATGGATTCTACAGACACGCGTGTATTTCTAAATTCTTGTAGTGTAAGGAAAAGTCAAGTTTTTTATTTCCGGATGAGAAATCTGGCCTCCAGGAACCTTAAAATAAAAGCATTGTTTTTTCGCATTTTGCAAGCTCTGACAATTATTAATTCAAACGGCTCTATCTCCTAAACTATTACAGCTACAGCGCTGAAATTTGCACACGTAATATTATATATATTGGCCTCTAATCTGAGTCTTAAACGAAGATTCTCGGAAAATCAGAACGAGCATGAGATGGAAATATTCTACAGTTACTAGGAAGAAATTGACTGTAATGGCGATACTTTTGCGATTTTCTTAAAAACTAAGTTTCTAATCGAAAAATGAATATCACCAGTGAATTTCCCATAAAATTTCGAGCTTGGTCCGTGGTTTTCAAAAAAATCCGTGCCATGTCTTAAATCGGACAACTTCGTCGATCTTTAAATGGCTCTATCTCCTAAACTATTAGAGCTAGAGCGCTGAAATTTGCACACGGAATAATAAATATTTTTCATAAACTATATAACATATATGGATTCTACAGACACGCGTGTATTTCTAAATTCTTGTAGTGTAAGAAAAAGTCAAGTTTTTTATTTCCGGATGAGAAATCTGGCCTCCAGGAACCTTAAAATAAAAGCATTGTTTTTTCGCATTTTGCAAGCTCTGACAATTATTAATTCAAACGGCTCTATCTCCTAAACTATTACAGCTACAGCGCTGATATTTGCACACGTAATATTATATATATTGGCCTTTAATCTGAGTCTTAAACGAAGTTTCTCCGAAAATCAGAACGAGCATGAGATGGAAATATTCTACAGTTACTAGGAAGAAATTGACTCTAATGGCGATACTTTTGCGATTTTCTTAAAAACTAAGTTTCTAATCGAAAAATGAATATCACCAGTGAATTTCCCATAAAATTTCGACCTTTCTTCCTTGGTTTTCAAAAAAATCCGTGCCATGTCTTAAATCGGACAACTTCGTCGATATTTAAATGGCTCTATCTCCTAAACTATTAGAGCTAGAGCGCTGAAATTTGCACACGGAATAATAAATATTTTTCACAAACTATATAACATATATGGATTCTACAGACACGCGTGTATTTCTAAATTCTTGTAGTGTAAGAAAAAGTCAAGTTTTTTATTTCCGGATGAGAAATCTGGCCTCCAGGAACCTTAAAATAAAAGCATTGTTTTTTTCGCATTTTGCAAGCTCTGACAATTATTAATTCAAACGGCTCTATCTCCTAAACTATTACAGCTACAGCGCTGAAATTTGCACACGTAATATTATATATATTGGCCTTTAATCTGAGTCTTAAACGAAGTTTCTCCGAAAATCAGAACGAGCATGAGATGGAAATATTCTACAGTTACTAGGAAGAAATTGTCTGTAATGGCGATACTTTTGCGATTTTCTTAAAAACTAAGTCTCTAATCGAAAAATGAATATCACCAGTGAATTTCCCATAAAATTTCGAGCTTGGTCCGTGGTTTTCAAAAAAATCCGTGCCATGTCTTAAATCGGACAACTTCGTCGATCTTTAAATGGCTCTATCTCCTAAACTATTAGAGCTAGAGCGCTGAAATTTGCACACGGAATAATAAATATTTTTCACAAACTATATAACATATATGGATTCTACAGACACGCGTGTATTTCTAAATTCTTGTAGTGTAAGAAAAAGTCAAGTTTTTTATTTCCGGATGAGAAATCTGGCCTCCAGGAACCTTAAAATAAAAGCATTGTTTTTTCGCATTTTGCAAGCTCTGACAATTATTAATTCAAACGGCTCTATATCCTAAACTATTACAGCTACAGCGCTGAAATTTGCACAGGTAATATTATATATATTGGCCTTTAATCTGAGTCTTAAACGAAGTTTCTCCGAAAATCAGAACGAGCATGAGATGGAAATATTCTACAGTTACTAGGAAGAAATTGACTCTAATGGCGATACTTTTGCGATTTTCTTAAAAACTAAGTTTCTAATCGAAAAAGAATATCACCAGTGAATTTCCCATAAAATTTCGACCTTTCTTCCGTGGTTTTCAAAAAAATCCGTGCCATGTCTTAAATCGGACAACTTCGTCGATCTTTAAATGGCTCTATCTCCTTAACTATTAGAGCTAGAGCGCTGAAATTTGCACACGGATTAATAAATATTTTTCACAAACTATATAACATATATGGATTCTACAGACACGCGTGTATTTCTAAATTCTTGTAGTGTAAGGAAAAGTCAAGTTTTTTATTTCCGGATGAGAAATCTGGCCTCCAGGAACCTTAAAATAAAAGCATTGTTTTTTCGCATTTTGCAAGCTCTGACAATTATTAATTCAAACGGCTCTATCTCCTAAACTATTACAGCTACAGCGCTGAAATTTGCACACGTAATATTATATATATTGGCCTCTAATCTGAGTCTTAAACGAAGATTCTCGGAAAATCAGAACGAGCATGAGATGGAAATATTCTACAGTTACTAGGAAGAAATTGACTGTAATGGCGATACTTTTGCGATTTTCTTAAAAACTACGTTTCTAATCGAAAAATGAATATCACCAGTGAATTTCCCATAAAATTTCGAGCTTGGTCCGTGGTTTTCAAAAAAATCCGTGCCATGTCTTAAATCGGACAACTTCCTTCGTCGATCTTTAAATGGCTCTATCTCCTAAACTATTAGAGCTAGAGCGCTGAAATTTGCACACGGAATAATAAATATTTTTCATAAACTATATAACATATATGGATTCTACAGACACGCGTGTATTTCTAAATTCTTGTAGTGTAAGAAAAAGTCAAGTTTTTTATTTCCGGATGAGAAATCTGGCCTCCAGGAACCTTAAAATAAAAGCATTGTTTTTTCGCATTTTGCAAGCTCTGACAATTATTAATTCAAACGGCTCTATCTCCTAAACTATTACAGCTACAGCGCTGAAATTTGCACACGTAATATTATATATATTGGCCTTTAATCTGAGTCTTAAACGAAGTTTCTCCGAAAATCAGAACGAGCATGAGATGGAAATATTCTACAGTTACTAGGAAGAAATTGACTGTAATGGCGATACTTTTGCGATTTTCTTAAAAACTAAGTTTCTAATCGAAAAATGAATATCACCAGTGAATTTCCCATAAAATTTCGAGCTTGGTCCGTGGTTTTCAAAAAAATCCGTGCCATGTCTTAAATCGGACAACTTCGTCGATCTTTAAATGGCTCTATCTCCTAAACTATTAGAGCTAGAGCGCTGAAATTTGCACACGGAATAATAAATATTTTTCACAAACTATATAACATATATGGATTCTACAGACACGCGTGTATTTCTAAATTCTTGTAGTGTAAGAAAAAGTCAAGTTTTTTATTTCCGGATGAGAAATCTGGCCTCCAGGAACCTTAAAATAAAAGCATTGTTTTTTCGCATTTTGCAAGCTCTGACAATTATTAATTCAAACGGCTCTATCTCCTAAACTATTACAGCTACAGCGCTGAAATTTGCACACGTAATATTATATATATTGGCCTTTAATCTGAGTCTTAAACGAAGTTTCTCCGAAAATCAGAACGAGCATGAGATGGAAATATTCTACAGTTACTAGGAAGAAATTGACTCTAATGGCGATACTTTTGCGATTTTCTTAAAAACTAAGTTTCTAATCGAAAAATGAATATCACCAGTGAATTTCCCATAAAATTTCGACCTTTCTTCCGTGGTTTTCAAAAAAATCCGTGCCATGTCTTAAATCGGACAACTTCGTCGATATTTAAATGGCTCTATCTCCTAAACTATTAGAGCTAGAGCGCTGAAATTTGCACACGGAATAATAAATATTTTTCACAAACTATATAACATATATGGATTCTACAGACACGCGTGTATTTCTAAATTCTTGTAGTGTAAGAAAAAGTCAAGTTTTTTATTTCCGGATGAGAAATCTGGCCTCCAGGAACCTTAAAATAAAAGCATTGTTTTTTCGCATTTTGCAAGCTCTGACAATTATTAATTCAAACGGCTCTATCTCCTAAACTATTACAGCTACAGCGCTGAAATTTGCACACGTAATATTATATATATTGGCCTTTAATCTGAGTCTTAAACGAAGTTTCTCCGAAAATCAGAACGAGCATGAGATGGAAATATTCTACAGTTACTAGGAAGAAATTGACTCTAATGGCGATACTTTTGCGATTTTCTTAAAAACTAAGTTTCTAATCGAAAAATGAATATCACCAGTGAATTTCCCATAAAATTTCGACCTTTCTTCCGTGGTTTTCAAAAAAATCCGTGCCATGTCTTAAATCGGACAACTTCGTCGATATTTAAATGGCTCTATCTCCTAAACTATTAGAGCTAGAGCGCTGAAATTTGCACACGGAATAATAAATATTTTTCACAAACTATATAACATATATGGATTCTACAGACACGCGTGTATTTCTAAATTCTTGTAGTGTAAGAAAAAGTCAAGTTTTTTATTTCCGGATGAGAAATCTGGCCTCCAGGAACCTTAAAATTAAAGTATTGTTTTTTCGCATTTTGCAAGCTCTGACAATTATTAATTCAAACGGCTCTATCTCCTAAACTATTACAGGTACAGCGCTGAAATTTGCACACGTAATATTATATATATTGGCCTTTAATCTGAGTCTTAAACGAAGTTTCTCCGAAAATCAGAACGAGCATGAGATGGAAATATTCTACAGTTACTAGGAAGAAATTGTCTGTAATGGCGATACTTTTGCGATTTTCTTAAAAACTAAGTCTCTAATCGAAAAATGAATATCACCAGTGAATTTCCCATAAAATTTCGAGCTTGGTCCGTGGTTTTCAAAAAAATCCGTGCCATGTCTTAAATCGGACAACTTCGTCGATCTTTAAATGGCTCTATCTCCTAAACTATTAGAGCTAGAGCGCTGAAATTTGCACACGGAATAATAAATATTTTTCACAAACTATATAACATATATGGATTCTACAGACACGCGTGTATTTCTAAATTCTTCAGGTGTAAGAAAAAGTCAAGTTTTTTATTTCCGGATGAGAAATCTGGCCTCCAGGAACCTTAAAATAAAAGCATTGTTTTTTCGCATTTTGCAAGCTCTGACAATTATTAATTCAAACGGCTCTATCTCCTAAACTATTACAGCTACAGCGCTGAAATTTGCACAGGTAATATTATATATATTGGCCTTTAATCTGAGTCTTAAACGAAGTTTCTCCGAAAATCAGAACGAGCATGAGATGGAAATATTCTACAGTTACTAGGAAGAAATTGACTCTAATGGCGATACTTTTGCGATTTTCTTAAAAACTAAGTTTCTAATCGAAAAATGAATATCACCAGTGAATTTCCCATAAAATTTCGAGCTTGGTCCGTGGTTTTCAAAAAAATCCTTGCCATGTCTTAAATCGGACAACTTCGTCGATCTTTAAATGGCTCTATATCCTTAACTATTAGAGCTAGAGCGCTGAAATTTGCACACGCAATAATAAATATTTTTCACAAACTATATAACATATATGGATTCTACAGACACGCGTGTATTTCTAAATTCTTGTAGTGTAAGAAAAAGTCAAGTTTTTTATTTCCGGATGAGAAATCTGGCCTCCAGGAACCTTAAAATAAAAGCATTGTTTTTTCGCATTTTGCAAGCTCTGACAATTATTAATTCAAACGGCTCTATATCCTAAACTATTACAGCTACAGCGCTGAAATTTGCACACGTAATATTATATATATTGGCCTTTAATCTGAGTCTTAAAAGAAGTTTCTCCGAAAATCAGAACGAGCATGAGATGGAAATATTCTACAGTTACTAGGAAGAAATTGACTCTAATGGCGATACTTTTGCGATTTTCTTAAAAACTAAGTTTCTAATCGAAAAAGAATATCACCAGTGAATTTCCCATAAAATTTCGACCTTTCTTCCGTGGTTTTCAAAAAAATCCGTGCCATGTCTTAAATCGGACAACTTCGTCGATCTTTAAATGGCTCTATCTCCTTAACTATTAGAGCTAGAGCGCTGAAATTTGCACACGGATTAATAAATATTTTTCACAAACTATATAACATATATGGATTCTACAGACACGCGTGTATTTCTAAATTCTTGTAGTGTAAGGAAAAGTCAAGTTTTTTATTTCCGGATGAGAAATCTGGCCTCCAGGAACCTTAAAATAAAAGCATTGTTTTTTCGCATTTTGCAAGCTCTGACAATTATTAATTCAAACGGCTCTATCTCCTAAACTATTACAGCTACAGCGCTGACATTTGCACACGTAATATTATATATATTGGCCTTTAATCTGAGTCTTAAACGAAGTTTCTCCGAAAATCAGAACGAGCATGAGATGGAAATATTCTACAGTTACTAGGAAGAAATTGACTGTAATGGCGATACTTTTGCGATTTTCTTAAAAACTAAGTTTCTAATCGAAAAATGAATATCACCAGTGAATTTCCCATAAAATTTCGAGCTTGGTCCGTGGTTTTCAAAAAAATCCGTGCCATGTCTTAAATCGGACAACTTCGTCGATCTTTAAATGGCTCTATCTCCTAAACTATTAGAGCTAGAGCGCTGAAATTTGCACACGGAATAATAAATATTTTTCACAAACTATATAACATATATGGATTCTACAGACACGCGTGTATTTCCAAATTCTTGTAGTGTAAGAAAAAGTCAAGTTTTTTATTTCCGGATGAGAAATCTGGCCTCCAGGAACCTTAAAATAAAAGCATTGTTTTTTCGCATTTTGCAAGCTCTGACAATTATTAATTCAAACGGCACTATCTCCTAAACTATTACAGCTACAGCGCTGAAATTTGCACACGTAATATTATATATATTGGCCTTTAATCTGAGTCTTAAACGAAGTTTCTCCGAAAATCAGAACGAGCATGAGATGGAAATATTCTACAGTTACTAGGAAGAAATTGACTGTAATGGCGATACTTTTGCGATTTTCTTAATAACTAAGTTTCTAATCGAAAAATGAATATCACCAGTGAATTTCCCATAAAATTTCGAGCTTGGTCCGCGGTTTTCAAAAAAATCCGTGCCATGTCTTAAATCGGACAACTTCGTCGATCTTTAAATGGCTCTATCTCCTAAACTATTAGAGCTAGAGCGCTGAAATTTGCACACGGAATAATAAATATTTTTCACAAACTATATAACATATATGGATTCTACAGACACGCGTGTATTTCTAAATTCATGTAGTGTAAGAAAAAGTCAAGTTTTTTATTTCCGGATGAGAAATCTGGCCTCCAGGAACCTTAAAATAAAAGCATTGTTTTTTCGCATTTTGCAAGCTCTGACAATTATTAATTCAAACGGCTCTATCTCCTAAACTATTACAGCTACAGCGCTGAAATTTGCACACGTAATATTATATATATTGGCCTTTAATCTGAGTCTTAAACGAAGTTTCTCCGAAAATCAGAACGAGCATGAGATGGAAATATTCTACAGTTACTAGGAAGAAATTGACTCTAATGGCGATACTTTTGCGATTTTCTTAAAAACTAAGTTTCTAATCGAAAAATGAATATCACCAGTGAATTTCCCATAAAATTTCGAGCTTGGTCCTCGGTTTTCAAAAAAATCCGTGCCATGTCTTAAATCGGACAACTTCGTCGATCTTTAAATGGCTCTATCTCCTAAACTATTAGAGCTAGAGCGCTGAAATTTGCACACGGAATAATAAATATTTTTCACAAACTATATAACATATATGGATTCTACACACACGCGTGTATTTCTAAATTCTTGTAGTGTAAGAAAAAGTCAAGTTTTTTATTTCCGGATGAGAAATCTGGCCTCCAGGAACCTTAAAATAAAAGCATTGTTTTTTCGCATTTTGCAAGCTCTGACAATTATTAATTCAAACGGCTCTATCTCCTAAACTATTACAGCTACAGCGCTGAAATTTGCACACGTAATATTATATATATTGGCCTTTAATCTGAGTCTTAAACGAAGTTTCTCCGAAAATCAGAAGGAGCATGAGATGGAAATATTCTACAGTTACTAGGAAGAAATTGACTGTAATGGCGATACTTTTGCGATTTTCTTAAAAACTAAGTTTCTAATCGAAAAATGAATATCACCAGTGAATTTCCCATAAAATTTCGAGCTTGGTCCGTGGTTTTCAAAAAAATCCGTGCCATGTCTTAAATCGGACAACTTCGTCGATCTTTAAATGGCTCTATCTCCTAAACTATTAGAGCTAGAGCGCTGAAATTTGCACACGGAATAATAAATATTTTTCAAAAACTATATAACATATATGGATTCTACAGACACGCGTGTATTTCTAAATTCTTGTAGTGTAAGAAAAAGTCAAGTTTTTTATTTCCGGATGAGAAATCTGGCCTCCAGGAACCTTAAAATAAAAGCATTGTTTTTTCGCATTTTTCAAGCTCTGACAATTATTAATTCAAACGGCTCTATCTCCTAAACTATTACAGCTACAGCGCTGAAATTTGCACACGTAATATTATATATACTGGCCTTTAATCTGAGTCTTAAACGAAGTTTCTCCGAAAATCAGAACGAGCATGAGATGGAAATATTCTACAGTTCCTAGGAAGAAATTGACTCTAATGGCGATACTTTTGCGATTTTCTTAAAAACTAAGTTTCTAATCGAAAAATGAATATCACCAGTGAATTTCCCATAAAATTTCGAGCTTGGTCCGTGGTTTTCAAAAAAATGCGTGCCATGTCTTAAATCGGACAACTTCGTCGATTTTTAAATGGCTCTATCTCCTAAACTATTAGAGCTAGAGCGCTGAAATTTGCACACGGAATAATAAATATTTTCACAAACTATATAACATATATGGATTCTACAGACACGCGTGTATTTCTAAATTCTTGTAGTGTAAGAAAAAGTCAAGTTTTTTATTTCCGGATGAGAAATCTGGCCTCCAGGAACCTGAAAATAAAAGCATTGTTTTTTCGCATTTTGCAAGCTCTGACAATTATTAATTCAAACGGCTCTATCTCCTAAACTATTACAGCTACAGCGCTGAAATTTGCACACGTAATATTATATATATTGGCCTTTAATCTGAGTCTTAAACGAAGTTTCTCCGAAAATCAGAACGAGCATGAGATGGAAATATTCTACAGTTACTAGGAAGAAATTGACTGTAATGGCGATACTTTTGCGATTTTCTTAAAAACTAAGTTTCTAATCGAAAAATGAATATCACCAGTGAATTTCCCATAAAGATCGAGCTTGGTCCGTGGTTTTCAAAAAAAATCCGTGCCATGTCTTAAATCGGACAACTTCGTCGATCTTTAAATGGCTCTATCTCCTAAACTATTAGAGCTAGAGCGCTGAAATTTGCACATGGAATAAACAATATTTTTCACAAACTATATAACATATATGGATTCTACAGACACGCGTGTATTTCTAAATTCTTGTAGTGTAAGAAAAAGTCAAGTTTTTTATTTCCGGATGAGAAATCTTGCCTCCAGGAGCCTTAAAATCAAAGCATTGTTTTTTCGCATTTTGCAAGCTCTGACAATTATTAATTCAAACGGCTCTATCTCCTAAACTATTACAGCTACAGCGCTGAAATTTGCACACGTAGTATTATATATATTGGCCTTTAATCTGAGTCTTAAGCGAAGTTTCTCCGAAAATCAGAACGAGCATGAGATGGAAATATTCTACAGTTCCTAGGAAGAAATTGACTCTAATGGCGATACTTTTGCGATTTTCTTAAAAACTAAGTTTCTAATCGAAAAATGAATATCACCAGTGAATTTCCCATAAAATTTCGAGCTTGGTCCGTGGTTTTCAAAAAATCCGTGCCATGTCTTAAATCGGACAACTTCGTCGATCTTTAAATGGCTCTATCTCCTAAACTATTAGAGCTAGAGCGCTGAAATTTGCACACGGAATAATAAATATTTTTCACAAACTATATAACATATATGGATTCTACAGACACGCGTGTATTTCTAAATTCTTGTAGTGTAAGAAAAAGTCAAGTTTTTTATTTCCGGATGAGAAATCTGGCCTCCAGGAACCTTAAAATAAAAGCATTGTTTTTTCGCATTTTGCAAGCTCTGACAATTATTAATTCAAACGGCTCTATCTCCTAAACTATTACAGCTACAGCGCTGAAATTTGCACACGTAATATTATATATATTGGCCTTTAATCTGAGTCTTAAACGAAGTTTCTCCGAAAATCAGAACGAGCATGAGATGGAAATATTCTACAGTTACTAGGAAGAAATTGACTCTAATGGCGATACTTTTGCGATTTTCTTAAAAACTAAGTTTCTAATCGAAAAATGAATATCACCAGTGAATTTCCCATAAAATTTCGAGCTTGGTCCGTGGTTTTCAAAAAAAATCCGTGCCATGTCTTAAATCGGACAACTTCGTCGATCTTTAAATGGCTCTATCTCCTAAACTATTAGAGCTAGAGCGCTGAAATTTGCACACGGAATAATAAATATTTTTCGCAAACTATATACCATATATGGATTCTACAGACACGCGTGTATTTCTAAATTCTTGTAGTGTAAGAAAAAGTCAAGTTTTTTATTTCCGGATGAGAAATCTGGCCTCCAGGAACCTTAAAATAAAAGCATTGTTTTTTCGCATTTTGCAAGCTCTGACAATTACTAATTCAAACGGCTCTATCTTCTAAACTATTACAGCTACAGCGCTGAAATTTGCACACGTAATATTATATATATTGGCCTTTAATCTGAGTCTTAAACGAAGTTTCTCCGAAAATCAGAACGAGCATGAGATGGAAATATTCTACAGTTACTAGGAAGAAATTGACTGTAATAGCGATACTTTTGCGATTTTCTTAAAAACTAAGTTTCTAATCGAAAAATGAATATCACCCCGTGAATTTCCCATAAAATTTCGAGCTTGGTCCGTGGTTTCAAAAAAATCCATGCCATGTCTTAAATCGGACAACTTCGTCATCTTTAAATGGCTCTATCTCCTAAACTATTAGAGCTAGAGCGCTGAAATTTGCACACGGAATAATAAATATTTTTCACAAACTATATAACATATATGGATTCTACAGACACGCGTGTATTTCTAAATTCTTGTAGTGTAAGAAAAAGTCAAGTTTTTTATTTCCGGATGAGAAATCTGGCCTCCAAGAACCTTAAAATAAAAGCTTTTTTTTTTCGCATTTTGCAAGCTCTGACAATTATTAATTCAAACGGCACTATCTCCTAAACTATTACAGCTACAGCGCTGAAATTTGCACACGTAATATTATATATATTGGCCTTTAATCTGAGTCGTAAACGAAGTTTCTCCGAAAATCAGAACGAGCATGAGATGGAAATATTCTACAGTTACTAGGAAGAAATTGACTGTAATAGCGATACTTTTGCGATTTTCTTAAAAACTAAGTTTCTAATCGAAAAATGAATATCACCAGTGAATTTCCCATAAAGATCGAGCTTGGTCCGTGGTTTTCAAAAAAATCCGTGCCATGTCTTAAATCGGACAACTTCGTCGATCTTTAAATGGCTCTATCTCCTAAACTATTAGAGCTAGAGCGCTGAAATTTGCACATGGAATAAACAATATTTTTCACAAACTATATAACATATATGGATTCTACAGACACGCGTGTATTTCTAAATTCTTGTAGTGTAAGAAAAAGTCAAGTTTTTTATTTCCGGATGAGAAATCTTGCCTCCAGGAGCCTTAAAAATAAAGCATTGTTTTTTCGCATTTTGCAAGCTCTGACAATTATTAATTCAAACGGCTCTATCTCCTAAACTATTACAGCTACAGCGCTGAAATTTGCACACGTAGTATTATATATATTGGCCTTTAATCTGAGTCTTAAGCGAAGTTTCTCCGAAAATCAGAACGAGCATGAGATGGAAATATTCTACAGTTCCTAGGAAGAAATTGACTCTAATGGCGATACTTTTGCGATTTTCTTAAAAACTAAGTTTCTAATCGAAAAATGAATATCACCAGTGAATTTCCCATAAAATTTCGAGCTTGGTCCGTGGTTTTCAAAAAAATCCGTGCCATGTCTTAAATCGGACAACTTCGTCGATCTTTAAATGGCTCTATCTCCTAAACTATTAGAGCTAGAGCGCTGAAATTTGCACACGGAATAATAAATATTTTTCACAAACTATATAACATATATGGATTCTACAGACACGCGTGTATTTCTAAATTCTTGTAGTGTAAGAAAAAGTCAAGTTTTTTATTTCCGGATGAGAAATCTGGCCTCCAGGAACCTTAAAATAAAAGCATTGTTTTTTTCGCATTTTGCAAGCTCTGACAATTATTAATTCAAACGGCTCTATCTCCTAAACTATTACAGCTACAGCGCTGAAATTTGCACACGTAATATTATATATATTGGCCTTTAATCTGAGTCTTAAACGAAGTTTCTCCGAAAATCAGAACGAGCATGAGATGGAAATATTCTACAGTTACTAGGAAGAAATTGACTCTAATGGCGATACTTTTGCGATTTTCTTAAAAACTAAGTTTCTAATCGAAAAATGAATATCACCAGTGAATTTCCCATAAAATTTCGAGCTTGGTCCGTGGTTTTCAAAAAAATCCGTGCCATGTCTTAAATCGGACAACTTCGTCGATCTTTAAATGGCTCTATCTCCTAAACTATTAGAGCTAGAGCGCTGAAATTTGCACACGGAATAATAAATATTTTTCGCAAACTATATACCATATATGGATTCTACAGACACGCGTGTATTTCTAAATTCTTGTAGTGTAAGAAAAAGTCAAGTTTTTTATTTCCGGATGAGAAATCTGGCCTCCAGGAACCTTAAAATAAAAGCATTGTTTTTTTCGCATTTTGCAAGCTCTGACAATTACTAATTCAAACGGCTCTATCTCCTAAACTATTACAGCTACAGCGCTGAAATTTGCACACGTAATATTATATATATTGGCCTTTAATCTGAGTCTTAAACGAAGTTTCTCCGAAAATCAGAACGAGCATGAGATGGAAATATTCTACAGTTACTAGGAAGAAATTGACTGTAATAGCGATACTTTTGCGATTTTCTTAAAAACTAAGTTTCTAATCGAAAAATGAATATCACCAGTGAATTTCCCATAAAATTTCGAGCTTGGTCCGTGGTTTTCAAAAAAATCCATGCCATGTCTTAAATCGGACAACTTCGTCGATCTTTAAATGGCTCTATCTCCTAAACTATTAGAGCTAGAGCGCTGAAATTTGCACACGGAATAATAAATATTTTTCACAAACTATATAACATATATGGATTCTACAGACACGCGTGTATTTTCTAAATTCTTGTAGTGTAAGAAAAAGTCAAGTTTTTTATTTCCGGATGAGAAATCTGGCCTCCAGGAACCTTAAAATAAAAGCATTGTTTTTTCGCATTTTGCAAGCTCTGACAATTATTAATTCAAACGGCACTATCTCCTAAACTATTAGAGCTACAGCGCTGAAATTTGCACACGTAATATTATATATATTGGCCTTTAATCTGAGTCTTAAACGAAGTTTCTCCGAAAATCAGAACGAGCATGAGATGGAAATATTCTACAGTTACTAGGAAGAAATTGACTCTAATGGCGATACTTTTGCGATTTTCTTAAAAACTAAGTTTCTAATCGAAAAATGAATATCACCAGTGAATTTCCCATAAAATTTCGAGCTTGGTCCGTGGTTTTCAAAAAAAATCCGTTCCATGTCTTAAATCGGACAACTTCGTCGATCTTTAAATGGCTCTATCTCCTAAACTATTAGAGCTAGAGCGCTGAAATTTGCACACGGAATAATAAATATTTTTCACAAACTATATAACATATATGGATTCTACAGACACGCGTGTATTTCTAAATTCTTGTAGTGTAAGAAAAAGTCAAGTTTTTTATTTCCGGATGAGAAATCTGGCCTCCAGGAACCTTAAAATAAAAGCATTGTTTTTTCGCATTTTGCAAGCTCTGACAATTATTAATTCAAACGGCTCTATCTCCTAAACTATTACAGCTACAGCGCTGAAATTTGCACACGTAATATTATATATATTGGCCTTTAATCTGAGTCTTAAACGAAGTTTCTCCGAAAATCAGAACGAGCATGAGATGGAAATATTCTACAGTTACTAGGAAGAAATTGACTCTAATGGCGATACTTTTGCGATTTTCTTAAAAACTAAGTTTCTAATCGAAAAATGAATATCACCAGTGAATTTCCCATAAAATTTCGAGCTTGGTCCGTGGTTTTCAAAAAAATCCGTGCCATGTCTTAAATCGGACAACTTCGTCGATCTTTAAATGGCTCTATCTCCTAAACTATTAGAGCTAGAGCGCTGAAATTTGCACACGGAATAATAAATATTTTTCGCAAACTATATACCATATATGGATTCTACAGACACGCGTGTATTTCTAAATTCTTGTAGTGTAAGAAAAAGTCAAGTTTTTTATTTCCGGATGAGAAATCTGGCCTCCAGGAACCTTAAAATAAAAGCATTGTTTTTTCGCATTTTGCAAGCTCTGACAATTACTAATTCAAACGGCTCTATCTCCTAAACTATTACAGCTACAGCGCTGAAATTTGCACACGTAATATTATATATATTGGCCTTTAATCTGAGTCTTAAACGAAGTTTCTCCGAAAAATCAGAACGAGCATGAGATGGAAATATTCTACAGTTACTAGGAAGAAATTGACTGTAATAGCGATACTTTTGCGATTTTCTTAAAAACTAAGTTTCTAATCGAAAAATGAATATCACCAGTGAATTTCCCATAAAATTTCGAGCTTGGTCCGTGGTTTTCAAAAAAATCCATGCCATGTCTTAAATCGGACAACTTCGTCGATCTTTAAATGGCTCTATCTCCTAAACTATTAGAGCTAGAGCGCTGAAATTTGCACACGGAATAATAAATATTTTTCACAAACTATATAACATATATGGATTCTACAGACACGCGTGTATTTCTAAATTCTTGTAGTGTAAGAAAAAGTCAAGTTTTTTATTTCCGGATGAGAAATCTGGCCTCCAGGAACCTTAAAATAAAAGCATTGTTTTTTCGCATTTTGCAAGCTCTGACAATTATTAATTCAAACGGCACTATCTCCTAAACTATTACAGCTACAGCGCTGAAATTTGCACACGTAATATTATATATATTGGCCTTTAATCTGAGTCTTAAACGAAGTTTCTCCGAAAATCAGAACGAGCATGAGATGGAAATATTCTACAGTTACTAGGAAGAAATTGACTCTAATGGCGATACTTTTGCGATTTTCTTAAAAAACTAAGTTTCTAATCGAAAAATGAATATCACCAGTGAATTTCCCATAAAATTTCGAGCTTGGTCCGTGGTTTTCAAAAAAATCCGTGCCATGTCTTAAATCGGACAACTTCGTCGATCTTTAAATGGCTCTATCTCCTAAACTATTAGAGCTAGAGCGCTGAAATTTGCACACGGAATAATAAATATTTTTCACAAACTATATAACATATATGGATTCTACAGACACGCGTGTATTTCTAAATTCTTGTAGTGTAAGAAAAAGTCAAGTTTTTTATTTCCGGATGAGAAATCTGGCCTCCAGGAACCTTAAAATAAAAGCATTGTTTTTTCGCATTTTGCAAGCTCTGACAATTATTAATTCAAACGGCTCTATCTCCTAAACTATTACAGCTACAGCGCTGAAATTTGCACACGTAATATTATATATATTGGCCTTTAATCTGAGTCTTAAACGAAGTTTCTCCGAAAATCAGAACGAGCATGAGATGGAAATATTCTACAGTTACTAGGAAGAAATTGACTCTAATAGCGATACTTTTGCGATTTTCTTAAAAACTAAGTTTCTAATCGAAATATGAATATCACCAGTGAATTTCCCATAAAATTTCGAGCTTGGTCCGTGGTTTTCAAAAAAATCCGTGCCATGTCTTAAATCGGACAACTTCGTCGATCTTTAAATGGCTCTATCTCCTAAACTATTAGAGCTAGAGCGCTGAAATTTGCACACGGAATAATAAATATTTTTCACAAACTATATAACATATATGGATTCTACAGACACGCGTGTATTTCTAAATTCTTGTAGTGTAAGAAAAAGTCAAGTTTTTTATTTCCGGATGAGAAATCTGGCCTCCAGGAACCTTAAAATAAAAGCATTGTTTTTTCGCATTTTGCAAGCTCTGACAATTATTAATTCAAACGGCTCTATCTCCTAAACTATTACAGCTACAGCGCTGAAATTTGCACACGTAATATTATATATATTGGCCTTTAATCTGAGTCTTAAACGAAGTTTCTCCCGAAAATCAGAACGAGCATGAGATGGAAATATTCTACAGTTACTAGGAAGAAATTGACTCTAATAGCGATACTTTTGCGATTTTCTTAAAAACTAAGTTTCTAATCGAAATATGAATATCACCAGTGAATTTCCCATAAAATTTCGAGCTTGGTCCGTGGTTTTCAAAAAAATCCTTGCCATGTCTTAAATCGGACAACTTCGTCGATCTTTAAATGGCTCTATCTCCTAAACTATTAGAGCTAGAGCGCTGAAATTTGCACACAGAATAATAAATATTTTTCACAAACTATATAACATATATGGATTCAACAGACACGCGTGTATTTCTAAATTCTTGTAGTGTAAGAAAAAGTCAAGTTTTTTATTTCCGGATGAGAAATCTTGCCTCCAGGAACCTTAAAATAAAAGCATTGTTTTTTCGCATTTTGCAAGCTCTGACAATTATTAATTCAAACGGCTCTATCTCCTAAACTATTACAGCTACAGCGCCGAAATTTGCAAACGTAATATTATATATATATTGGCCTTTAATCCGAGTCTTAAACGAAGTTTCTCCGAAAATCAGAACGAGCATAAAAAGGAAATATTCTACAGTTCCTAGGAAGAAATTGACTCTAATGGCGATACTTTTGCGATTTTCTTAAAAACTAAGTTTCTAATCGAAAAATGAATATCACCAGTGAATTTCCCATAAAATTTCGAGCTTGGTCCGTGGTTTTCAAAAAAATCCGTACCATGTCTTAAATCGGACAACTTCGTCGATCTTTAAATGGCTCTATCTCCTAAACTATTAGAGCTAGAGCGCTGAAATTTGCACACGGAATAATAAATATTTTTCACAAACTATATAACACATATGGATTCTACAGACACGCGTGTATTTCTAAATTCTTGTAGTGTAAGAAAAAGTCAAGTTTTTTATTTCCGGATGAGAAATCTGGCCTCCAGGAACCTTAAAATAAAAGCATTGTTTTTTCGCATTTTGCAAGCTCTGACAATTATTAATTCAAACGGCTCTATCTCCTAAACTATTACAGCTACAGCGCTGAAATTTGCACACGTAATATTATATATATTGGCCTTTAATCTGAGTCTTAAACGAAGTTTCTCCGAAAATCAGAACGAGCATGAGATGGAAATATTCTACAGTTACTAGGAAGAAATTGACTCTAATAGCGATACTTTTGCGATTTTCTTAAAAACTAAGTTTCTAATCGAAATATGAATATCACCAGTGAATTTCCCATAAAATTTCGAGCTTGGTCCGTGGTTTTCAAAAAAATCCGTGCCATGTCTTAAATCGGACAACTTCGTCGATCTTTAAATGGCTCTATCTCCTAAACTATTAGAGCTAGAGCGCTGAAATTTGCACACGGAATAATAAATATTTTTCACAAACTATATAACATATATGGATTCAACAGACACGCGTGTATTTCTAAATTCTTGTAGTGTAAGAAAAAGTCAAGTTTTTTATTTCCGGATGAGAAATCTGGCCTCCAGGATCCTTAAAATAAAAGCATTGTTTTTTCGCATTTTGCAAGCTCTGACAATTATTAATTCAAACGGCTCTATCTCCTAAACTATTACAGCTACAGCGCCGAAATTTGCAAACGTAATATTATATATATATTGGGTAATATTATATATATTGGCCTTTAATCTGAGTCTTAAACGAAGTTTCTCCGAAAATCAGAACGAGCATGAGATGGAAATATTCTACAGTTACTAGGAAGAAATTGACTCTAATGGCGATACTTTTGCGATTTTCTTAAAAACTAAGTTTCTAATCGAAAAATGAATATCACCAGTGAATTTCCCATAAAATTTCAAGCTTGGTCCGTGGTTTTCAAAAAATCCGTGCCATGTCTTAAATCGGACAACTTCGTCGATCTTTAAGTGGCTCTATCTCCTAAACTATTAGAGCTAGAGCGCTGAAATTTGCACACGGAATAATAAATATTTTTACAAACTATATAACATATATGGATTCTACAGACACGCGTGTATTTCTAAATTCTTGTAGTGTAAGAAAAAGTCAAGTTTTTTATTTCCGGATGAGAAATCTTGCTTCCAGGAACCTAAAAATAAAAGCATTGTTTTTTCGCATTTTGCAAGCTCTGACAATTATTAATTCAAACGGCTCTATCTCCTAAACTATTACAGCTACAGCGCTGAAATTTGCACACGTAATATTATATATATTGGCCTTTAATCTGAGTCTTAAACGAAGTTTCTCCGAAAATCAGAACGAGCATGAGATGGAAATATTCTACAGTTACTAGGAAGAAATTGACTCTAATGGCGATACTTTTGCGATTTTCTTAAAAACTACGTTTCTAATCGAAAAATGAATATCACCAGTGAATTTCCCATAAAATTTCGAGCTTGGTCCGTGGTTTTCAAAAAAAACCGTGCCATGTCTTAAATCGGACAACTTCGTCGATCTTTAAATGGCTCTATCTCCTAAACTATTAGAGCTAGAGCGCTGAAGTTTGCACACGGAATAATAAATATTTTTCACAAACTATATAACATATATGGATTCTACAGACACGCGTGTATTTCTAAATTCTTGTAGTGTAAGAAAAAGTCAAGTTTTTTATTTCCGGATGAGAAATCTGGCCTCCAGGAACCTTAAAATAAAAGCATTGTTTTTTCGCATTTTGCAAACTCTGACAATTATTAATTCAAACGGTTCTACCTCCTAAACTATTACAGCTACAGCGCTGAAATTTGCACACGTAATATTATATATATTGGCCTTTAATCTGAGTCTTAAACGAAGTTTCTCCGAAAATCAGAACGAGCATGAGATGGAAATATTCTACAGTTACTAGGAAGAAATTGACTTTAATGGCGATACTTTTGCGATTTTCTTAAAAACTAAGTTTCTAATCGAAAAATGAATATCACCAGTGAATTTCCCATAAAATTTCGAGCTTGGTCCGTGGTTTTCAAAAAATCCGTGCCATGTCTTAAATCGGACAACTTCGTCGATCTTTAAATGGCTCTATCTCCTAAACTATTAGAGCTAGAGCGCTGAAATTTGCACACGGAAAAATAAATATTTTTCACAAAATATAACATATATGGATTCTACAGACACGCGTGTATTTCTAAATTCTTGTAGTGTAAAAAAAGTCAAGTTTTTTATTTCCGGATGAGAAATCTGGCCCCCAGGAACCTTAGAATAAAAGCATTGTTTTTTCGCATTTTGCAAGCTCTGACAATTATTAATTCAAACGGCTCTATCTCCTAAACTATTACAGCTACAGCGCTGAAATTTGCACACGTAATATTATATATATTGGCCTTTAATCTGAGTCTGAAACGAAGTTTCTCCGAAAATCAGAACGAGCATGAGATGGAAATATTCTACAGTTACTAGGAAGAAATTGACTTTAATGGCGATACTTTTGCGATTTTCTTAAAAACTAAGTTTCTAATCGAAAAATGAATATCACCAGTGAATTTCCCATAAAATTTCGAGCTTGGTCCGTGGTTTTCAAAAAATCCGTGCCATGTCTTAAATCGGACAACTTCGTCGATCTTTAAGTGGCTCTATCTCCTAAACTATTAGAGCTAGAGCGCTGAAATTTGCACACGGAATAATAAATATTTTTACAAACTATATAACATATATGGATTCTACAGACACGCGTGTATTTCTAAATTCTTGTAGTGTAAGAAAAAGTCAAGTTTTTTATTTCCGGATGAGAAATCTTGCTTCCAGGAACCTAAAAATAAAAGCATTGTTTTTTCGCATTTTGCAAGCTCTGACAATTATTAATTCAAACGGCTCTATCTCCTAAACTATTACAGCTACAGCGCTGAAATTTGCACACGTAATATTATATATATTGGCCTTTAATCTGAGTCTTAAACGAAGTTTCTCCGAAAATCAGAACGAGCATGAGATGGAAATATTCTACAGTTACTAGGAAGAAATTGACTGTAATGGCGATACTTTTGCGATTTTCTTAAAAACTACGTTTCTAATCGAAAAATGAATATCACCAGTGAATTTCCCATAAAATTTCGAGCTTGGTCCGTGGTTTTCAAAAAAATCCGTGCCATGTCTTAAATCGGACAACTTCGTCGATCTTTAAATGGCTCTATCTCCTAAACTATTAGAGCTAGAGCGCTGAAATTTGCACACGGAATAATAAATATTTTTCACAAACTATATAACATATATGGATTCTACAGACACGCGTGTATTTCTAAATTCTTGTAGTGTAAGAAAAAGTCAAGTTTTTTATTTCCGGATGAGAAATCTGGCCCCCAGGAACCTTAAAATAAAAGCATTGTTTTTTCTCATTTTGCAAGCTCTGACAATTATTAATTCAAACGGCT
This sequence comes from Gryllus longicercus, assembly GCA_038098605.1. Taxonomy (NCBI): domain Eukaryota; kingdom Metazoa; phylum Arthropoda; class Insecta; order Orthoptera; family Gryllidae; genus Gryllus; species Gryllus longicercus. Next base: position 44,306 of record JAZDUA010001452.1, read on the forward strand.
CTATCTCCTAAACTATTACAGCTACAGCGCTGAAATTTGCACACGTAATATTATATATATTGGCCTTTAATCTGAGTCTTAAACGAAGTTTCTCCGAAAATCAGAACGAGCATGAGATGGAAATATTCTACAGTTACTAGGAAGAAATTGACTGTAATGGCGATACTTTTGCGATTTTCTTAAAAACTAAGTTTCTAATCGAAAAATGAATATCACCAGTGAATTTCCCATAACATTTCGAGCTTGGTCCGTGGTTTTCAAAAAAATACGTGCCATGTCTTAAATCGGACAACTTCGTCGATCTTTAAATGGCTCTATCTCCTAAACTATTAGAGCTAGAGCGCTGAAATTTGCACACGGAATAATAAATATTTTTCACAAACTATATAACATATATGGATTCTACAGACACGCGTGTATTTTTAAATTCTTGTAGTGTAAGAAAAAGTCAAGTTTTTTATTTCCGGATGAGAAATCTGGCCCCCAGGAACCTTTAAATAAAAGCATTGTTTTTTCGCATTTTGCAAACTCTGACAATTATTAATTCAAACGGCTCTATCTCCTAAACTATTACAGCTACAGCGCTGAAATTTGCACACGTAATATTATATATATTGGCCTTTAATCTGAGTCTTAAACGAAGTTTCTCCGAAACTCAGAACGAGCATGAGATGGAAATATTCTACAGTTACTAGGAAGAAATTGACTGTAATGGCGATACTTTTGCGATTTTCTTAAAAACTAAGTTTCTAATCGAAAAATGAATATCACCAGTGAATTTCCCATAAAATTTCGAGCTTGGTGCGTGGTTTTCAAAAAAATCCGTGCCATGTCTTAAATCGGACAACTTCGTCGATCTTTAAATGGCTCTATCTCCTAAACTATTAGAGCTAGAGCGCTGAAATTTGCACACGGAATAATAAATATTTTTCACAAACTATATAACATATATGGATTCTACAGACACGCGTGTATTTCTAAATTCTTGTAGTGTAAGAAAAAGTCAAGTTTTTTATTTCCGGATGAGAAATCTGGCCTCCAGGAACCTTAAAATAAAAGCATTGTTTTTTCGCATTTTGCAAGCTCTGACAATTATTAATTCAAACGGCTCTATCTCCTAAACTATTACAGCTACAGCGCTGAAATTTGCACACGTAATATTATATATATTGGCCTTTAATCTGAGTCTTAAACGAAGTTTCTCCGAAAATCAGAACGAGCATGAGATGGAAATATTCTACAGTTACTAGGAAGAAATTGACTCTAATGGCGATACTTTTGCGATTTTCTTAAAAACTAAGTTTCTAATCGAAAAATGAATATCACCAGTGAATTTCCCATAAAATTTCAAGCTTGGTCCGTGGTTTTCAAAAAATCCGTGCCATGTCTTAAATCGGACAACTTCGTCGATCTTTAAGTGGCTCTATCTCCTAAACTATTAGAGCTAGAGCGCTGAAATTTGCACACGGAATAATAAATATTTTTACAAACTATATAACATATATGGATTCTACAGACACGCGTGTATTTCTAAATTCTTGTAGTGTAAGAAAAAGTCAAGTTTTTTATTTCCGGATGAGAAATCTTGCTTCCAGGAACCTAAAAATAAAAGCATTGTTTTTTCGCATTTTGCAAGCTCTGACAATTATTAATTCAAACGGCTCTATCTCCTAAACTATTACAGCTACAGCGCTGAAATTTGCACACGTAATATTATATATATTGGCCTTTAATCTGAGTCTTAAACGAAGTTTCTCCGAAAATCAGAACGAGCATGAGATGGAAATATTCTACAGTTACTAGGAAGAAATTGACTCTAATGGCGATACTTTTGCGATTTTCTTAAAAACTACGTTTCTAATCGAAAAATGAATATCACCAGTGAATTTCCCATAAAATTTCGAGCTTGGTCCGTGGTTTTCAAAAAAAACCGTGCCATGTCTTAAATCGGACAACTTCGTCGATCTTTAAATGGCTCTATCTCCTAAACTATTAGAGCTAGAGCGCTGAAGTTTGCACACGGAATAATAAATATTTTTCACAAACTATATAACATATATGGATTCTACAGACACGCGTGTATTTCTAAATTCTTGTAGTGTAAGAAAAAGTCAAGTTTTTTATTTCCGGATGAGAAATCTGGCCTCCAGGAACCTTAAAATAAAAGCATTGTTTTTTCGCATTTTGCAAACTCTGACAATTATTAATTCAAACGGTTCTACCTCCTAAACTATTACAGCTACAGCGCTGAAATTTGCACACGTAATATTATATATATTGGCCTTTAATCTGAGTCTTAAACGAAGTTTCTCCGAAAATCAGAACGAGCATGAGATGGAAATATTCTACAGTTACTAGGAAGAAATTGACTTTAATGGCGATACTTTTGCGATTTTCTTAAAAACTAAGTTTCTAATCGAAAAATGAATATCACCAGTGAATTTCCCATAAAATTTCGAGCTTGGTCCGTGGTTTTCAAAAAATCCGTGCCATGTCTTAAATCGGACAACTTCGTCGATCTTTAAATGGCTCTATCTCCTAAACTATTAGAGCTAGAGCGCTGAAATTTGCACACGGAAAAATAAATATTTTTCACAAAATATAACATATATGGATTCTACAGACACGCGTGTATTTCTAAATTCTTGTAGTGTAAAAAAAGTCAAGTTTTTTATTTCCGGATGAGAAATCTGGCCCCCAGGAACCTTAGAATAAAAGCATTGTTTTTTCGCATTTTGCAAGCTCTGACAATTATTAATTCAAACGGCTCTATCTCCTAAACTATTACAGCTACAGCGCTGAAATTTGCACACGTAATATTATATATATTGGCCTTTAATCTGAGTCTGAAACGAAGTTTCTCCGAAAATCAGAACGAGCATGAGATGGAAATATTCTACAGTTACTAGGAAGAAATTGACTTTAATGGCGATACTTTTGCGATTTTCTTAAAAACTAAGTTTCTAATCGAAAAATGAATATCACCAGTGAATTTCCCATAAAATTTCGAGCTTGGTCCGTGGTTTTCAAAAAATCCGTGCCATGTCTTAAATCGGACAACTTCGTCGATCTTTAAGTGGCTCTATCTCCTAAACTATTAGAGCTAGAGCGCTGAAATTTGCACACGGAATAATAAATATTTTTACAAACTATATAACATATATGGATTCTACAGACACGCGTGTATTTCTAAATTCTTGTAGTGTAAGAAAAAGTCAAGTTTTTTATTTCCGGATGAGAAATCTTGCTTCCAGGAACCTAAAAATAAAAGCATTGTTTTTTCGCATTTTGCAAGCTCTGACAATTATTAATTCAAACGGCTCTATCTCCTAAACTATTACAGCTACAGCGCTGAAATTTGCACACGTAATATTATATATATTGGCCTTTAATCTGAGTCTTAAACGAAGTTTCTCCGAAAATCAGAACGAGCATGAGATGGAAATATTCTACAGTTACTAGGAAGAAATTGACTCTAATGGCGATACTTTTGCGATTTTCTTAAAAACTACGTTTCTAATCGAAAAATGAATATCACCAGTGAATTTCCCATAAAATTTCGAGCTTGGTCCGTGGTTTTCAAAAAAATCCGTGCCATGTCTTAAATCGGACAACTTCGTCGATCTTTAAATGGCTCTATCTCCTAAACTATTAGAGCTAGAGCGCTGAAGTTTGCACACGGAATAATAAATATTTTTCACAAACTATATAACATATATGGATTCTACAGACACGCGTGTATTTCTAAATTCTTGTAGTGTAAGAAAAAGTCAAGTTTTTTATTTCCGGATGAGAAATCTGGCCTCCAGGAACCTTAAAATAAAAGCATTGTTTTTTCGCATTTTGCAAGCTCTGACAATTATTAATTCAAACGGCTCTATCTCCTAAACTATTACAGCTACAGCGCTGAAATTTGCACACGTAATATTATATATATTGGCCTTTAATCTGAGTCTTAAACGAAGTTTCTCCGAAAATCAGAACGAGCATGAGATGGAAATATTCTACAGTTACTAGGAAGAAATTGACTTTAATGGCAATACTTTTGCGATTTTCTTAAAACCTAAGTTTCTAATCGAAAAATGAATATCACCAGTGAATTTCCCATAAAATTTCGAGCTTGGTCCGTGGTTTTCAAAAAATCCGTGCCATGTCTTAAATCGGACAACTTCGTCGATCTTTAAATGGCTCTATCTCCTAAACTATTAGAGCTAGAGCGCTGAAATTTGCACACGGAAAATAAATATTTTTCACAAAATATAACATATATGGATTCTACAGACACGCGTGTATTTCTAAATTCTTGTAGTGTAAGAAAAAGTCAAGTTTTTTATTTCCGGATGAGAAATCTGGCCCCCAGGAACCTTAGAATAAAAGCATTGTTTTTTCGCATTTTGCAAGCTCTGACAATTATTAATTCAAACGGCTCTATCTCCTAAACTATTACAGCTACAGCGCTGAAATTTGCACACGTAATATTATATATATTGGCCTTTAATCTGAGTCTTAAACGAAGTTTCTCCGAAAATCAGAACGAGCATGAGATGGAAATATTCTACAGTTACTAGGAAGAAATTGACTCTAATGGCGATACTTTTGCGATTTTCTTAAAAACTACGTTTCTAATCGAAAAATGAATATCACCAGTGAATTTCCCATAAAATTTCGAGCTTGGTCCGTGGTTTTCAAAAAAATCCGTGCCATGTCTTAAATCGGACAACTTCGTCGATCTTTAAATGGCTCTATCTATTAAACTATTAGAGCTAGAGCGCTGAAATTTGCACACGGAATAATAAATATTTTTCACAAACTATATAACATATATGGATTCTACAGACACGCGTGTATTTCTAAATTCTTGTAGTGTAAGAAAAAGTCAAGTTTTTTATTTCCGGATGAGAAATCTGGCCTCCAGGAACCTTAAAATAAAAGCATTGTTTTTTCGCATTTTGCAAGCTCTGACAATTATTAATTCAAACGGCTCTATCTCCTAAACTATTACAGCTACAGCGCTGAAATTTGCACACGTAATATTATATATATTGGCCTTTAATCTGAGTCTTAAACGAAGTTTCTCCGAAAATCAGAACGAGCATGAGATGGAAATATTCTACAGTTACTAGGAAGAAATTGACTCTAATGGCGATACTTTTGCGATTTTCTTAAAACCTAAGTTTCTAATCGAAAAATGAATATCACCAGTGAATTTCCCATAAAATTTCGAGCTTGGTCCGTGGTTTTCAAAAAAATCCGTGCCATGTCTTAAATCGGACAACTTCGTCGATCTTTAAATGGCTCTATCTCCTAAACTATTAGAGCTAGAGCGCTGAAATTTGCACACGGAATAATAAATATTTTTCACAAACTATATAACATATATGGATTCTACTGACACGCGTGTATTTCTAAATTCTTGTAGTGTAAGAAAAAGTCAAGTTTTTTATTTCCGGATGAGAAATCTGGCCTCCAGGAACCTTAAAATAAAAGCATTGTTTTTTCGCATTTTGCAAGCTCTGACAATTATTAATTCAAACGGCTCTATCTCCTAAACTATTACAGCTACAGCGCTGAAATTTGCACACGTAATATTATATATATTGGCCTTTAATCTGAGTCTTAAACGAAGTTTCTCCGAAAATCAGAACGAGCATGAGATGGAAATATTCTACAGTTACTAGGAAGAAATTGACTCTAATGGCGATACTTTTGCGATTTTCTTAAAACCTAACTTTCTAATCGAAAAATGAATATCACCAGTGAATTTCCCATAAAATTTCGAGCTTGGTCCGTGGTTTTCAAAAAAATCCGTGCCATGTCTTAAATCGGACAACTTCGTCGATCTTTAAATGGCTCTATCTCCTAAACTATTAGAGCTAGAGCGCTGAAATTTGCACACGGAATAATAAATATTTTTCACAAACTATATAACATATATGGATTCTACAGACACGCGTGTATTTCTAAATTCTTGTAGTGTAAGAAAAAGTCAAGTTTTTTATTTCCGGATGAGAAATCTGGCCTCCAGGAACCTTAAAATAAAAGCATTGTTTTTTCGCATTTTGCAAGCTCTGACAATTATTAATTCAAACGGCTCTATCTCCTAAACTATTACAGCTACAGCGCTGAAATTTGCACACGTAATATTATATATATTGGCCTTTAATCTGAGTCTTAAACGAAGTTTCTCCGAAAATCAGAACGAGCATGAGATGGAAATATTCTACAGTTACTAGGAAGAAATTGACTCTAATGGCGATACTTTTGCGATTTTCTTAAAAACTAAGTTTCTAATCGAAAAATGAATATCACCAGTGAATTTCCCATAAAATTTCGAGCTTGGTCCGTGGTTTTCAAAAAATCCGTGCCATGTCTTAAATCTGACAACTTCGTCGATCTTTAAGTGGCTCTATCTCCTAAACTATTAGAGCTAGAGCGCTGAAATTTGCACACGGAATAATAAATATTTTTACAAACTATATAACATATATGGATTCTACAGACACGCGTGTATTTCTAAATTCTTGTAGTGTAGGAAAAAGTCAAGTTTTTTATTTCCGGATGAGAAATCTTGCTTCCAGGAACCTAAAAATAAAACCATTGTTTTTTCGCATTTTGCAAGCTCTGACAATTATTAATTCAAACGGCTCTATCTCCTAAACTATTACAGCTACAGCGCTGAAATTTGCACACGTAATATTATATATATTGGCCTTTAATCTGAGTCTTAAACGAAGTTTCTCCGAAAATCAGAACGAGCATGAGATGGAAATATTCTACAGTTACTAGGAAGAAATTGACTCTAATGGCGATACTTTTGCGATTTTCTTAAAAACTACGTTTCTAATCGAAAAATGAATATCACCAGTGAATTTCCCATAAAATTTCGAGCTTGGTCCGTGGTTTTCAAAAAAATCCGTGCCATGTCTTAAATCGGACAACTTCGTCGATCTTTAAATGGCTCTATCTCCTAAACTATTAGAGCTAGAGCGCTGAAGTTTGCACACGGAATAATAAATATTTTTCACAAACTATATAACATATATGGATTCTACAGACACGCGTGTATTTCTAAATTCTTGTAGTGTAAGAAAAAGTCAAGTTTTTTATTTGCGGATGAGAAATCTGGCCTCCAGGAACCTTAAAATAAAAGCATTGTTTTTTCGCATTTTGCAAGCTCTGACAATTATTAATTCAAACGGCTCTATCTCCTAAACTATTACAGCTACAGCGCTGAAATTTGCACACGTAATATTATATATATTGGCCTTTAATCTGAGTCTTAAACGAAGTTTCTCCGAAAATCAGAACGAGCATGAGATGGAAATATTCTACAGTTACTAGGAAGAAATTGACTCTAATGGCGATACTTTTGCGATTTTCTTAAAAACTAAGTTTCTAATCGAAAAATGAATATCACCAGTGAATTTCCCATAAAATTTCGAGCTTGGTCCGTGGTTTTCAAAAAATCCGTGCCATGTCTTAAATCGGACAACTTCGTCGATCTTTAAATGGCTCTATCTCCTAAACTATTAGAGCTAGAGCGCTGAAATTTGCACACGGAAAAATAAATATTTTTCACAAAATATAACATATATGGATTCTACAGACACGCGTGTATTTCTAAATTCTTGTAGTGTAAGAAAAAGTCAAGTTTTTTATTTCCGGATGAGAAATCTGGCCCCCAGGAACCTTAGAATAAAAGCATTGTTTTTTCGCATTTTGCAAGCTCTGACAATTATTAATTCAAACGGCTCTATCTCCTAAACTATTACAGCTACAGCGCTGAAATTTGCACACGTAATATTATATATATTGGCCTTTAATCTGAGTCTTAAACGAAGTTTCTCCGAAAATCAGAACGAGCATGAGATGGAAATATTCTACAGTTACTAGGAAGAAATTGACTCTAATGGCGATACTTTTGCGATTTTCTTAAAACCTAAGTTTCTAATCGAAAAATGAATATCACCAGTGAATTTCCCATAAAATTTCGAGCTTGGTCCGTGGTTTTAAAAAAAAATCCGTGCCATGTCTTAAATCGGACAACTTCGTCGATCTTTAAATGGCTCTATCTCCTAAACTATTAGAGCTAGAGCGCTGAAATTTGCACACGGAATAATAAATATTTTTCACAAACTATATAACATATATGGATTCTACAGACACGCGTGTATTTCTAAATTCTTGTAGTGTAAGAAAAAGTCAAGTTTTTTATTTCCGGATGAGAAATCTGGCCTCCAGGAACCTTAAAATAAAAGCATTGTTTTTTCGCATTTTGCAAGCTCTGACAATTATTAATTCAAACGGCTCTATCTCCTAAACTATTACAGCTACAGCGCTGAAATTTGCACACGTAATATTATATATATTGGCCTTTAATCTGAGTCTTAAACGAAGTTTCTCCGAAAATCAGAACGAGCATGAGATGGAAATATTCTACAGTTACTAGGAAGAAATTGACTCTAATGGCAATACTTTTGCGATTTTCTTAAAAACTACGTTTCTAATCGAAAAATGAATATCACTAGTGAATTTCCCATAAAATTTCGAGCTTGGTCCGTGGTTTTCAAAAAATCCGTGCCATGTCTTAAATCGGACAACTTCGTCGATCTTTAAATGGCTCTATCTCCTAAAACTATTAGAGCTAGAGCGCTGAAATTTGCACACGGAATAATAAATATTTTCACAAACTATATAACAATATATGGATTCTACAGACACGCGTGTATTTCTAAATTCTTGTAGTGTAAGAAAAGTCAAGTTTTTTATTTCCGGATGAGAAATCTGGCCTCCAGGAACCTTAAAATAAAAGCATTGTTTTTTCGCATTTTGCAAGCTCTGACAATTATTAATTCAAACGGCTCTATCTCCTAAACTATTACAGCTACAGCGCTGAAATTTGCACACGTAATATTAATATATATTGGCCTTTAATCTGAGTCTTAAACGAAGTTTCTCCGAAAATCAGAACGAGCATGAGATGGAAATATTCTACAGTTACTAGGAAGAAATTGACTCTAATGGCGATACTTTTGCGATTTTCTTAAAAACTAAGTTTCTAATCGAAAAATGAATATCACCAGTGAATTTCCCATAAAATTTCGAGCTTGGTCCGTGGTTTTCAAAAAAATCCGTGCCATGTCTTAAATCGGACAACTTCGTCGATCTTTAAATGGCTCTATCTCCTAAACTATTAGAGCTAGAGCGCTGAAATTTGCACACGGAATAATAAATATTTTTCACAAACTATATAACATATATGGATTCTACAGACACGCGTGTATTTCTAAATTCTTGTAGTGTCATAGAAAAAGTCAAGTTTTTTATTTCCGGATGAGAAATCTGGCCTCCAGGAACCTTAAAATAAAAGCATTGTTTTTTCGCATTTTGCAAGCTCTGACAATTATTAATTCAAACGGCTCTATCTCCTAAACTATTACAGCTACAGCGCTGAAATTTGCACACGTAATATTATATATATTGGCCTTTAATCTGAGTCTTAAACGAAGTTTCTCCGAAAATCAGAACGAGCATGAGATGGAAATATTCTACAGTTACTAGGAAGAAATTGACTCTAATGGCGATACTTTTGCGATTTTCTTAAAAACTACGTTCTAATCGAAAAATGAATATCACCAGTGAATTTCCCATAAAATTTCGAGCTTGGTCCGTGGTTTTCAAAAAATCCGTGCCATGTCTTAAATCGGACAACTTCGTCGATCTTTAAATGGCTCTATCTCCTAAACTATTAGAGCTAGAGCGCTGAAATTTGCACACGGAATAATAAATATTTTTCACAAACTATATAACATTATGGATTCTACTGACACGCGTGTATTTCTAAATTCTTGTAGTGTAAGAAAAAGTCAAGTTTTTTATTTCCGGATGAGAAATCTGGCCTCCAGGAACCTTAAAATAAAAGCATTGTTTTTTCGCATTTTGCAAGCTCTGACAATTATTAATTCAAACGGCTCTATCTCCTAAACTATTACAGCTACAGCGCTGAAATTTGCACACGTAATATTATATATATTGGCCTTTAATCTGAGTCTTAAACGAAGTTTCTCCGAAAATCAGAACGAGCATGAGATGGAAATATTCTACAGTTACTAGGAAGAAATTGACTCTAATGGCGATACTTTTGCGATTTTCTTAAAACCTAACTTTCTAATCGAAAAATGAATATCACCAGTGAATTTCCCATAAAATTTCGAGCTTGGTCCGTGGTTTTCAAAAAAATCCGTGCCATGTCTTAAATCGGACAACTTCGTCGATCTTTAAATGGCTCTATCTCCTAAACTATTAGAGCTAGAGCGCTGAAATTTGCACACGGAATAATAAATATTTTCACAAACTATATAACATATATGGATTCTACAGACCACGCGTGTATTTCTAAATTCTTGTAGTGTAAGAAAAAGTCAAGTTTTTTATTTCCGGATGAGAAATCTGGCCTCCAGGAACCTTAAAATAAAAGCATTGTTTTTTCGCATTTTGCAAGCTCTGACAATTATTAATTCAAACGGCTCTATCTCCTAAACTATTACAGCTACAGCGCTGAAATTTGCACACGTAATATTATATATATTGGGCCTTTAATCTGAGTCTTAAACGAAGTTTCTCCGAAAATCAGAACGAGCATGAGATGGAAATATTCTACAGTTACTAGGAAGAAATTGACTCTAATGGCGATACTTTTGCGATTTTCTTAAAAACTAAGTTTCTAATCGAAAAATGAATATCACCAGTGAATTTCCCATAAAATTTCGAGCTTGGTCCGTGGTTTTCAAAAAATCCGTGCCATGTCTTAAATCTGACAACTTCGTCGATCTTTAAGTGGCTCTATCTCCTAAACTATTAGAGCTAGAGCGCTGAAATTTGCACACGGAATAATAAATATTTTTACAAAACTATATAACATATATGGATTCTACAGACACGCGTGTATTTCTAAATTCTTGTAGTGTAGGAAAAAGTCAAGTTTTTTATTTCCGGATGAGAAATCTTGCTTCCAGGAACCTAAAATAAAAGCATTGTTTTTTCGCATTTTGCAAGCTCTGACAATTATAATTCCAAACGGCTCTATCTCCTAAAACTATTACAGCTACAGCGCTGAAATTTGCACACGTAATATTATATATATTGGCCTTTAATCTGAGTCTTAAACGAAGTTTCTCCGAAAATCAGAACGAGCATGAGATGGAAATATTCTACAGTTACTAGGAAGAAATTGACTCTAATGGCGATACTTTTGCGATTTTCTTAAAAACTACGTTTCTAATCGAAAAATGAATATCACCAGTGAATTTCCCATAAAATTTCGAGCTTGGTCCGTGTTTTCAAAAAAATCCGTGCCATGTCTTAAATCGGACAACTTCGTCGATCTTTAAATGGCTCTATCTCCTAAACTATTAGAGCTAGAGCGCTGAAGTTTGCACACGGAATAATAAATATTTTTCACAAACTATATAACATATATGGTTCTACAGACACGCGTGTATTTCTAAATTCTTGTAGTGTAAGAAAAAGTCAAGTTTTTTATTTGCGGATGAGAAATCTGGCCTCCAGGAACCTTAAAATAAAAGCATTGTTTTTTCGCATTTTGCAAGCTCTGACAATTATTAATTCAAACGGCTCTATCTCCTAAACTATTACAGCTACAGCGCTGAAATTTGCACACGTAATATTATATATATTGGCCTTTAATCTGAGTCTTAAACGAAGTTTCTCCGAAAATCAGAACGAGCATGAGATGGAAATATTCTACAGTTACTAGGAAGAAATTGACTCTAATGGCGATACTTTTGCGATTTTTCTTAAAAACTAAGTTTCTAAATCGAAAAATGAATATCACCAGTGAATTTCCCATAAAATTCGAGCTTGGTCCGTGGTTTTCAAAAAATCCGTGCCATGTCTTAAATCGGACAACTTCGTCGATCTTTAAATGGCTCTATCTCCTAAACTATTAGAGCTAGAGCGCTGAAATTTGCACACGGAAAAATAAATATTTTTCACAAAATATAACATATATGGATTCTACAGACACGCGTGTATTTCTAAATTCTTGTAGTGTAAGAAAAAGTCAAGTTTTTTATTTCCGGATGAGAAATCTGGCCCCCAGGAACCTTAGAATAAAAGCATTTGTTTTTTCGCATTTTGCAAGCTCTGACAATTATTAATTCAAACGGCTCTATCTCCTAAACTATTACAGCTACAGCGCTGAAATTTGCACACGTAATATTATATATATTGGCCTTTAATCTGAGTCTTAAACGAAGTTTCTCCGAAAATCCGAACGAGCATGAGATGGAAATATTCTACAGTTACTAGGAAGAAATTGACTCTAATGGCGATACTTTTGCGATTTTCTTAAAACCTAAGTTTCTAATCGAAAAATGAATATCACCAGTGAATTTCCCATAAAATTTCGAGCTTGGTCCGTGGTTTTAAAAAAAATCCGTGCCATGTCTTAAATCGGACAACTTCGTCGATCTTTAAATGGCTCTATCTCCTAAACTATTAGAGCTAGAGCGCTGAAATTTGCACACGGAATAATAAATATTTTTCACAAACTATATAACATATATGGATTCTACAGACACGCGTGTATTTCTAAATTCTTGTAGTGTAAGAAAAAGTCAAGTTTTTTATTTCCGGATGAGAAATCTGGCCTCCAGGAACCTTAAAATAAAAGCATTGTTTTTTCGCATTTTGCAAGCTCTGACAATTATTAATTCAAACGGCTCTATCTCCTAAACTATTACAGCTACAGCGCTGAAATTTGCACACGTAATATTATATATATTGGCCTTTAATCTGAGTCTTAAACGAAGTTTCTCCGAAAATCAGAACGAGCATGAGATGGAAATATTCTACAGTTACTAGGAAGAAATTGACTCTAATGGCAATACTTTTGCGATTTTCTTAAAAACTACGTTTCTAATCGAAAAATGAATATCACTAGTGAATTTCCCATAAAATTTCGAGCTTGGTCCGTGGTTTTCAAAAAAATCCGTGCCATGTCTTAAATCGGACAACTTCGTCGATCTTTAAATGGCTCTATCTCCTAAACTATTAGAGCTAGAGCGCTGAAATTTGCACACGGAATAATAAATATTTTCACAAACTATATAACATATATGGATTCTACAGACACGCGTGTATTTCTAAATTCTTGTAGTGTAAGAAAAAGTCAAGTTTTTTATTTCCGGATGAGAAATCTGGCCTCCAGGAACCTTAAAATAAAAGCATTGTTTTTTCGCATTTTGCAAGCTCTGACAATTATTAATTCAAACGGCTCTATCTCCTAAACTATTACAGCTACAGCGCTGAAATTTGCACACGTAATATTATATATATTGGCCTTTAATCTGAGTCTTAAACGAAGTTTCTCCGAAAATCAGAACGAGCATTAGATGGAAATATTCTACAGTTACTAGGAAGAAATGACTCTAATGGCGATACTTTTGCGATTTTCTTAAAAACTAAGTTTCTAATCGAAAATGAATATCACCAGTGAATTTCCCATAAAATTTCGAGCTTGGTCCGTGGTTTTCAAAAAAATCCGTGCCATGTCCTTAAATCGGACAACTTCGTCGATCTTTAAATGCTCTATCTCCTAAACTATTAGAGCTAGAGCGCTGAAATTTGCACACAGGAATAATAAATATTTTTCACAAACTATATAACATATATGGATTCTACAGACACGCGTGTATTTCTAAATTCTTGTAGTGTAAGAAAAAGTCAAGTTTTTTATTTCCGGATGAGAAATCTGGCCTCCAGGAACCTTAAAATAAAAGCATTGTTTTTTCGCATTTTGCAAGCTCTGACAATTATTAATTCAAACGGCTCTATCTCCTAAACTATTACAGCTACAGCGCTGAAATTTGCACACGTAATATTATATATATTGGCCTTTAATCTGAGTCTTAAACGAAGATTCTCCGAAATCAGAACGAGCATGAGATGGAAATATTCTACAGTTACTAGGAAGAAATTGACTCTAATGGCGATACTTTTGCGATTTTCTTAAAAACTACGTTTCTAATCGAAAAATGAATATCACCAGTGAATTTCCCATAAAATTTCGAGCTTGGTCCGTGGTTTTCAAAAAAATCCGTGCCATGTCTTAAATCGGACAACTTCGTCGATCTTTAAATGGCTCTATCTCCTAAACTATTAGAGCTAGAGCGCTGAAATTTGCACACGGAATAATAAATATTTTTCACAAACTATATAACATATATGGATTCTACAGACACGCGTGTATTTCTAAATTCTTGTAGTGTAAGAAAAAGTCAAGGTTTTTATTTCCGGATGAGAAATCTGGCCTCCAGGAACCCTTAAAATAAAAGCATTGTTTTTTCGCATTTTGCAAGCTCTGACAATTATTAATTCAAAACGGCTCTATCTCCTAAACTATTACAGCTACAGCGCTGAAATTTGCACACGTAATATTATATATATTGGCCTTTAATCTGAGTCTTAAACGAAGTTTCTCCGAAAATCAGAACGAGCATGAGATGGAAATATTCTACAGTTACTAGGAAGAAATTGACTCTAATGGCGATACTTTTGCGATTTTCTTAAAACCTAAGTTTCTAATCGAAAAATGAATATCACCAGTGAATTTCCCATAAAATTTCGAGCTTGGTCCGTGGTTTTCAAAAAAATCCGTGCCATGTCTTAAATCGGACAACTTCGTCGATCTTTAAATGGCTCTATCTCCTAAAACTATTAGAGCTAGAGCGCTGAAATTTGCACACCGGAATAATAAATATTTTTCACAAACTATATAACATATATGGATTCTACAGACACGCGTGTATTTCTAAATTCTTGTAGTGTAAGAAAAAGTCAAGGTTTTTATTTCCGGATGAGAAATCTGGCCTCCAGGAACCTTAAAATAAAAGCATTGTTTTTTTCGCATTTTGCAAGCTCTGACAATTATTAATTCAAACGGCTCTATCTCCTAAACTATTACAGCTACAGCGCTGAAATTTGCACACGTAATATTATATATATTGGCCTTTAATCTGAGTCTTAAACGAAGTTTCTCCGAAAATCAGAACGAGCATGAGATGGAAATATTCTACAGTTACTAGGAAGAAATTGACTCTAATGGCGATACTTTGCGATTTTCTTAAAAACTAAGTTTCTAATCGAAAAATGAATATCACCAGTGAATTTCCATAAAATTTCGAGCTTGGTCCGTGGTTTTCAAAAAATCCGTGCCATGTCTTAAATCGGACAACTTCGTCGATCTTTAAATGGCTCTATCTCCTAAACTATTAGAGCTAGAGCGCTGAAATTTGCACACGGAAAAATAAATATTTTTCACAAAATATAACATATATGGATTCTACAGACACGCGTGTATTTCTAAATTCTTGTAGTGTAAGAAAAAGTCAAGTTTTTTATTTCCGGATGAGAAATCTGGCCCCCAGGAACCTTAGAATAAAAGCATTGTTTTTTCGCATTTTGCAAGCTCTGACAATTATTAATTCAAACGGCTCTATCTCCTAAACTATTACAGCTACAGCGCTGAAATTTGCACCACGTAATATTATATATATTGGCCTTTAATCTGAGTCTTAAACGAAGTTTCTCCGAAAATCAGAACGAGCATGAGATGGAAATATTCTACAGTTACTAGGAAGAAATTGACTCTAATGGCGATACTTTTGCGATTTTCTTAAAAACTACGTTTCTAATCGAAAAATGAATATCACCAGTGAATTTTCCCCATAAAATTTCGAGCTTGGTCCGTGGTTTTCAAAAAAATCCGTGCCATGTCTTAAATCGGACAACTTCGTCGATCTTTAATGGCTCTATCTCCTAAACTATTAGAGCTAGAGCGCTGAAATTTGCACACGGAATAATAAATATTTTTCACAAACTATATAACATATATGGATTCTACAGACACGCGTGTATTTCTAAATTCTTGTAGTGTAAGAAAAAGTAAAGTTTTTTATTTCCGGATGAGAAATCTGGCCTCCAGGAACCTTAAAATAAAAGCATTGTTTTTTTCGCATTTTGCAAGCTCTGACAATTATTAATTCAAACGGCTCTATCTCCTAAACTATTACAGCTACAGCGCTGAAATTTGCACACGTAATATTATATATATTGGCCTTTAATCTGAGTCTTAAACGAAGTTTCTCCGAAAATCAGAACGAGCATGAGATGGAAATATTCTACAGTTACTAGGAAGAAATTGACTCTAATGGCGATACTTTTGCGATTTTCTTAAAACCTAAGTTTCTAATCGAAAAATGAATATCACCAGTGAATTTCCATAAAATTTCGAGCTTGGTCCGTGGTTTTCAAAAAAATCCGTGCCATGTCTTAAATCGGACAACTTCGTCGATCTTTAAATGGCTCTATCTCCTAAACTATTAGAGCTAGAGCGCTGAAATTTGCACACGGAATAATAATATATTTTCACAAACTATATAACATATATGGATTCTACAGACACGCGTGTATTTCTAAATTCTTGTAGTGTAAGAAAAAGTCAAGTTTTTTTATTTCCGGATGAGAAATCTGGCCTCCAGGAACCTTAAAATAAAAGGCATTGTTTTTTCGCATTTTGCAAGCTCTGACAATTATTAATTCAAACGGCTCTATCTCCTAAACTATTACAGCCTACAGCGCTGAAATTTGCACACGTAATATTATATATATTGGCCTTTATCTGAGTCTTAAACGAAGTTTCTCCGAAAATCAGAACGAGCATGAGATGGAAATATTCTACAGTTACTAGGAAGAAATTGACTCTAATGGCGATACTTTTGCGATTTTCTTAAAACCTAAGTTTCTAATCGAAAAATGAATATCACCAGTGAATTTCCCATAAAATTTCGAGCTCTGGTCCGTGGTTTTCAAAAAAATCCGTGCCATGTCTTAAATCGGACAACTTCGTCGATCTTTAAATGGCTCTATCTCCTAAACTATTAGAGCTAGAGCGCTGAAATTTGCACACGGAATAATAAATATTTTTCACAAACTATATAACATATATGGATTCTACGAGACACGCGTGTATTTCTAAATTCTTGTAGTGTAAGAAAAAGTCAAGTTTTTTATTTCCGGATGAGAAATCTGGCCTCCAGGAACCTTAAAATAAAAGCATTGTTTTTTCGCATTTTGCAAGCTCTGACAATTATTAATTCAAACGGCTCTATCTCCTAAACTATTACAGCTACAGCGCTGAAATTTGCACACGTAATATTATATATATTGGCCTTTAATCTGAGTCTTAAACGAAGTTTCTCCGAAAATCAGAACGAGCATGAGATGGAAATATTCTACAGTTACTAGGAAGAAATTGACTCTAATGGCGATACTTTGCGATTTTCTTAAAAACTACGTTTCTAATCGAAAAATGAATATCACCAGTGAATTTCCCATAAATTTCGAGCTTGGTCCGTGGTTTTCAAAAAAATCCGTGCCATGTCTTAAATCGGACAACTTCGTCGATCTTTAAATGGCTCTATCTCCTAAACTATTAGAGCTAGAGCGCTGAAATTTGCACACGGAATAATAAATATTTTTCACAAACTATATAACATATATGGATTCTACAGACACGCGTGTATTTCTAAATTCTTGTAGTGTAAGAAAAAGTCAAGTTTTTTATTTCCGGATGAGAAATCTGGCCTCCAGGAACCTTAAAATAAAAGCATTGTTTTTTCGCATTTTGCAAACTCTGACAATTATTAATTCAAACGGCTCTATCTCCTAAACTATTATACAGCTACAGCGCTGAAATTTGCACACGTAATATTATATATATTGGCCTTTAATCTGAGTCTTAAACGAAGTTTCTCCGAAAATCAGAACGAGCCATGAGATGGAAATATTCTACAGTTACTAGGAAGAAATTGACTCTAATGCGATACTTTTGCGATTTTCTTAAAACCTAAGTTTCTAATCGAAAAAATGAATATCACCAGTGAATTTCCCATAAAATTTCGAGCTTGGTCCGTGGTTTTCAAAAAATCCGTGCCATGTCTTAAATCGGACAACTTCGTCGATCTTTAAATGGCTCTATCTCCTAAACTATTAGAGCTAGAGCGCCTGAAATTTGCACACGGAATAATAAATATTTTTCACAAACTATATAACATATATGGATTCTACAGACACGCGTGTATTTCTAAATTCTTGTAGTGTAAGAAAAAGTCAGTTTTTTATTTCCGGATGAGAAATCTGGCCTCCAGGAACCTTAAAATAAAAGCATTGTTTTTTCGCATTTTGCAAGCTCTGACAATTATTAATTCAAACGGCTCTATCTCCTAAACTATTACAGCTACAGCGCTGAAATTTGCACACGTAATATTATATATATTGGCCTTTAATCTGAGTCTTAACGAAGTTTCTCCGAAAATCAGAACGAGCATGAGATGGAAATATTCTACAGTTACTAGGAAGAAATTGACTCTAATGGCGATACTTTTGCGATTTTCTTAAAACTAAGTTTCTAATCGAAAAATGAATATCACCAGTGAATTTCCCATAAAATTTCGAGCTTGGTCCGTGGTTTTCAAAAAATCCGTGCCATGTCTTAAATCGGACAACTTCGTCGATCTTTAAATGGCTCTATCTCCTAAACTATTAGAGCTAGAGCGCTGAAATTTGCACACGGAAAAATAAATATTTTTCACAAAATATAACATATATGGATTCTACAGACACGCGTGTATTTCTAAATTCTTGTAGTGTAAGAAAAAGTCAAGTTTTTTATTTCCGGATGAGAAATCTGGCCCCCAGGAACCTTAGAATAAAGCATTGTTTTTTCGCATTTTGCAAGCTCTGACAATTATTAATTCAAACGGCTCTATCTCCTAAACTATTACAGCTACAGCGCTGAAATTTGCACACGTAATATTATATATATTGGCCTTTAATCTGAGTCTTAAACGAAGTTTCTCCGAAAATCAGAACGAGCATGAGATGGAAATATTCTACAGTTACTAGGAAGAAATTGACTCTAATGGCGATACTTTTGCGATTTTCTTAAAAACTACGTTTCTAATCGCAAAATGAATATCACCAGTGAATTTCCCATAAAATTTCGAGCTTGGTCCGTGGTTTTCAAAAAAATCCGTGCCATGTCTTAAATCGGACAACTTCGTCGATCTTTAAATGGCTCTATCTCCTAAACTATTAGAGCTAGAGCGCTGAAATTTGCACCACGGAATAATAAATATTTTTCACAAACTATATAACATATATGGATTCTACAGACACGCGTGTATTTCTAAATTCTTGTAGTGTAAGAAAAAGTCAAGTTTTTTATTTCCGGATGAGAAATCTGGCCTCCAGGAACCTTAAAATAAAAGCATTGTTTTTTCGCATTTTGCAAGCTCTGACAATTATTAATTCAAACGGCTCTATCTCCTAAACTATTACAGCTACAGCGCTGAAATTTGCACACGTAATATTATATATATTGGCCTTTAATCTGAGTCTTAAACGAAGTTTCTCCGAAAATCAGAACGAGCATGAGATGGAAATATTCTACAGTTACTAGGAAGAAATTGACTCTAATGGCGATACTTTTGCGATTTTCTTAAAACCTAAGTTTCTAATCGAAAAATGAATATCACCAGTGAATTTCCCATAAAATTTCGAGCTTGGTCCGTGGTTTTCAAAAAAATCCGTGCCATGTCTTAAATCGGACAACTTCGTCGATCTTTAAATGGCTCTATCTCCTAAACTATTAGAGCTAGAGCGCTGAAATTTGCACACTGAATAATAAATATTTTTCACAAACTATATAACATATATGGATTCTACAGACACGCGTGTATTTCTAAATTCTTGTAGTGTAAGAAAAAGTCAAGTTTTTTATTTCCGGATGAGAAATCTGGCCTCCAGGAACCTTAAAATAAAAGCATTGTTTTTTCGCATTTTGCAAGCTCTGACAATTATTAATTCAAACGGCTCTATCTCCTAAACTATTACAGCTACAGCGCTGAAATTTGCACACGTAATATTATATATATTGGCCTTTAATCTGAGTCTTAAACGAAGTTTCTCCGAAAATCAGAACGAGCATGAGATGGAAATATTCTACAGTTACTAGGAAGAAATTGACTCTAATGGCGATACTTTTGCGATTTTCTTAAAAACTACGTTTCTAATCGAAAAAATGAATATCACCAGTGAATTTCCCATAAAATTTCGAGCTTGGTCCGTGGTTTTCAAAAAAATCCGTGCCATGTCTTAAATCGGACCAACTTCGTCGATCTTTAAATGGCTCTATCTCCTAAACTATTAGAGCTAGAGCGCTGAAATTTGCACACGGAATAATAAATATTTTCACAAACTATATAACATATATGGATTCTACAGACACGCGTGTATTTCTAAATTCTTGTAGTGTAAGAAAAAGTCAAGTTTTTTATTTCCGGATGAGAAATCTGGCCTCCAGGAACCTTAAAATAAAAGCATTGTTTTTTCGCATTTTGCAAGCTCTGACAATTATTAATTCAAACGGCTCTATCTCCTAAACTATTACAGCTACAGCGCTGAAATTTGCACACGTAATATTATATATATTGGCCTTTAATCTGAGTCTTAAACGAAGTTTCTCCGAAAATCAGAACGAGCATGAGATGGAAATATTCTACAGTTACTAGGAAGAAATTGACTCTAATGGCGATACTTTTGCGATTTTCTTAAAACCTAAGTTTCTAATCGAAAATGAATATCACCAGTGAATTTCCCATAAAATTTCGAGCTTGGTCCGTGGTTTTCAAAAAAATCCGTGCCATGTCTTAAATCTGACAACTTCGTCGATCTTTTAAATGGCTCTATCTCCTAAACTATTAGAGCTAGAGCGCTGAAATTTGCACACGGAATAATAAATATTTTTCACAAACTATATAACATATATGGATTCTACCAGACACGCGTGTATTTCTAAATTCTTGTAGTGTAAGAAAAAGTCAAGTTTTTTATTTCCGGATGAGAAATCTGGCCTCCAGGAACCTTAAAATAAAAGCATTGTTTTTTCGCATTTTTGCAAGCTCTGACAATTATTAATTCAAACGGCTCTATCTCCTAAACTATTACAGCTACAGCGCTGAAATTTGCACACGTAATATTATATATATTGGCCTTTAATCTGAGTCTTAAACGAAGTTTCTCGAAAATCAGAACGAGCATGAGATGGAAATATTCTACAGTTACTAGGAAGAAATTGACTCTAATGGCGATACTTTTGCGATTTTCTTAAAAACTAAGTTTCTAATCGAAAAATGAATATCACCAGTGAATTTCCCATAAAATTTCGAGCTTGGTCCGTGGTTTTCAAAAATCCGTGCCATGTCTTAAATCGGACAACTTCGTCGATCTTTAAATGGCTCTATCTCCTAAACTATTAGAGCTAGAGCGCTGAAATTTGCACACGGAAAAATAAATATTTTTCACAAAATATAACATATATGGATTCTACAGACACGCGTGTATTTCTAAATTCTTGTAGTGTAAGAAAAAGTCAAGTTTTTTATTTCCGGATGAGAAATCTGGCCTCCAGGAACCTTAAAATAAAAGCATTGTTTTTTCGCATTTTGCAAGCTCTGACAATTATTAATTCAAACGGCTCTATCTCCTAAACTATTACAGCTACAGCGCTGAAATTTGCACACGTAATATTATATATATTGGCCTTTAATCTGAGTCTTAAACGAAGTTTCTCCGAAAATCAGAACGAGCATGAGATGGAAATATTCTACAGTTACTAGGAAGAAATTGACTCTAATGGCGATACTTTTGCGATTTTCTTAAAACCTAAGTTTCTAATCGAAAAATGAATATCACCAGTGAATTTCCCATAAAATTTCGAGCTTGGTCCGTGGTTTTCAAAAAAATCCGTGCCATGTCTTAAATCGGACAACTTCGTCGATCTTTAAATGGCTCTATCTCCTAAACTATTAGAGCTAGAGCGCTGAAATTTGCACACGGAATAATAAATATTTTTCACAAACTATATAACATATATGGATTCTACAGACACGCGTGTATTTCTAAATTCTTGTAGTGTAAGAAAAAGTCAAGTTTTTTATTTCCGGATGAGAAATCTGGCCTCCAGGAACCTTAAAATAAAAGCATTGTTTTTTTCGCATTTTGCAAGCTCTGACAATTATTAATTCAAACGGCTCTATCTCCTAAACTATTACAGCTACAGCGCTGAAATTTGCACACGTAATATTATATATATTGGCCTTTAATCTGAGTCTTAAACGAAGTTTCTCCGAAAATCAGAACGAGCATGAGATGGAAATATTCTACAGTTACTAGGAAGAAATTGACTCTAATGGCGATACT
Source organism: Gryllus longicercus (assembly GCA_038098605.1). Taxonomy (NCBI): domain Eukaryota; kingdom Metazoa; phylum Arthropoda; class Insecta; order Orthoptera; family Gryllidae; genus Gryllus; species Gryllus longicercus. The sequence continues at coordinate 66,650 of JAZDUA010001452.1, forward strand.
TTTGCGATTTTCTTAAAACTACGTTTCTAATCGAAAAATGAATATCACCAGTGAATTTCCCATAAAATTTCGAGCTTGGTCCGTGGTTTTCAAAAAAATCCGTGCCATGTCTTAAATCGGACAACTTCGTCGATCTTTAAATGGCTCTATCTCCTAAACTATTAGAGCTAGAGCGCTGAAATTTGCACACGGAATAATAAATATTTTTCACAAACTATATAACATATATGGATTCTACAGACACGCGTGTATTTCTAAATTCTTGTAGTGTAAGAAAAAGTAAAGTTTTTTATTTCCGGATGAGAAATCTGGCCTCCAGGAACCTTAAAATAAAAGCATTGTTTTTTCTGCATTTTGCAAGCTCTGACAATTATTAATTCAAACGGCTCTATCTCCTAAACTATTACAGCTACAGCGCTGAAATTTGCACACGTAATATTATATATATTGGCCTTTAATCTGAGTCTTAAACGAAGTTTCTCCGAAAATCAGAACGAGCATGAGATGGAAATATTCTACAGTTACTAGGAAGAAATTGACTCTAATGGCGATACTTTTGCGATTTTCTTAAAACCTAAGTTTCTAATCGAAAAATGAATATCACCAGTGAATTTCCCATAAAATTTCGAGCTTGGTCCGTGGTTTTCAAAAAAATCCGTGCCATGTCTTAAAGCGGACAACTTCGTCGATCTTTAAATGGCTCTATCTCCTAAACTATTAGAGCTAGAGCGCTGAAATTTGCACACCGGAATAATAAATATTTTTCACAAACTATATAACATATATGGATTCTACAGACACGCGTGTATTTCTAAATTCTTGTAGTGTAAGAAAAAGTAAAGTTTTTTATTTCGGATGAGAAATCTGGCCTCCAGGAACCTTAAAATAAAAGCATTGTTTTTTTCGCATTTTGCAAGCTCTGACAATTATTAATTCAAACGGCTCTATCTCCTAAACTATTACAGCTACAGCGCTGAAATTTACACACGTAATATTATATATATTGGCCTTTAACCTGAGTCTTAAACGAAGTTTCTCCGAAAATCAGAACGAGCATGAGATGGAAATATTCTACAGTCACTAGGAAGAAATTGACTCTAATGGCGATACTTTTGCGATTTTCTTAAAAACTAAGTTTCTAATCGAAAATGAATATCACCAGTGAATTTCCCATAAAATTTCGAGCTTGGTCCGTGGTTTTCAAAAAAATCCGTGCCATGTCTTAAATCGGACAACTTCGTCGATCTTTAAATGGCTCTATCTTCTAAACTATTAAAGCTAGAGCGCTGAAATTTGCACACGGAATAATAAATATTTTTCACAAACTATATAACATATATGGATTCTACAGACACGCCGAGTATTTCTAATTCTTGTAGTGTAAGAAAAAGTCAAGTTTTTTATTTCCGGATGAGAAATCTGGCCCCCAGGAACCTTAAAATAAAAGCATTGTTTTTTCGCATTTTGCAAGCTCTGACAATTATAATTCAAAGGGCTCTATCTCCTAAACTATTACAGCTACAGCGCTGAAATTTGCACACGTAATATTATATATATTGGCCTTTAATCTGAGTCTTAAACGAAGTTTCTCCGAAAATCAGAACGAGCATGAGATGGAAATATTCTACAGTTACTAGGAAGAAATTGACTCTAATGGCGATACTTTTGCGATTTTCTTAAAACTAAGTTTCTAATCGAAAAATGAATATCACCAGTGAATTTCCCATAAAATTTCGAGCTTGGTCCGTGGTTTTCAAAAAATCCGTGCCATGTCTTAAATCGGACAACTTCGTCGATCTTTAAATGGCTCTATCTCCTAAACTATTAGAGCTAGAGCGCTGAAATTTGCACACGGAATAATAAATATTTTTCACAAACTATATAACATATATGGATTCTACAGACACGCGTGTATTTCTAAATTCTTGTAGTGTAAGAAAAAGTCAAGGTTTTTATTTCCGGATGAGAAATCTGGCCTCCAGGAACCTTAAAATAAAAGCATTGTTTTTTCGCATTTTGCAAGCTCTGACAATTATTAATTCAAACGGCTCTATCTCCTAAACTATTACAGCTACAGCGCTGAAATTTGCACACGTAATATTATATATATTGGCCTTTAATCTGAGTCTTAAACGAAGTTTCTCCGAAAATCAGAACGAGCATGAGATGGAAATATTCTACAGTTACTAGGAAGAAATTGACTCTAATGGGCGATACTTTTGCGATTTCTTAAAAACTAAGTTTCTAATCGAAAAATGAATATCACCAGTGAATTTCCCATAAAATTTCGAGCTTGGTCCGTGGTTTTCAAAAAATCCGTGCCATGTCTTAATCGGACAACTTCGTCGATCTTTAAATGGCTCTATCTCCTAAACTATTAGAGCTAGAGCGCTGAAATTTGCACACAGGAAAAATAAATATTTTTCACAAAATATAACATATATGGATTCTACAGACACGCGTGTATTTCTAAATTCTTGTAGTGTAAGAAAAAGTCAAGTTTTTTATTTCCGGATGAGAAATCTGGCCCCCAGGAACCTTAGAATAAAAGCATTGTTTTTTCGCATTTTGCAAGCTCTGACAATTATTAATTCAAACGGCTCTATCTCCTAAACTATTACAGCTACAGCGCTGAAATTTGCACACGTAATATTATATATATTGGCCTTTAATCTGAGTCTTAAACGAAGTTTCTCCGAAAATCAGAACGAGCATGAGATGGAAATATTCTACAGTTACTAGGAAGAAATTGACTCTAATGGCGATACTTTTGCGATTTTCTTAAAAACTACGTTTCTAATCGAAAAATGAATATCACCAGTGAATTTCCCATAAAATTTCGAGCTTGGTCCGTGGTTTTCAAAAAAATCCGTGCCATGTCTTAAATCGGACAACTTCGTCGATCTTTAAATGGCTCTATCTCCTAAACTATTAGAGCTAGAGCGCTGAAATTTGCACACGGAATAATAAATATTTTTCACAAACTATATAACATATATGGATTCTACAGACACGCGTGTATTTCTAAATTCTTGTAGTGTAAGAAAAAGTCAAGTTTTTTATTTCCGGATGAGAAATCTGGCCTCCAGGAACCTTAAAATAAAAGCATTGTTTTTTCGCATTTTGCAAGCTCTGACAATTATTAATTCAAACGGCTCTATCTCCTAAACTATTACAGCTACAGCGCTGAAATTTGCACACGTAATATTATATATATTGGCCTTTAATCTGAGTCTTAAACGAAGTTTCTCCGAAAATCAGAACGAGCATGAGATGGAAATATTCTACAGTTACTAGGAAGAAATTGACTCTAATGGCGATACTTTTGCGATTTTCTTAAAACCTAAGTTTCTAATCGAAAAATGAATATCACCAGTGAATTTCCATAAAATTTCGAGCTTGGTCCGTGGTTTTCAAAAAAATCCGTGCCATGTCTTAAATCGGACAACTTCGTCGATCTTTAAATGGCTCTATCTCCTAAACTATTAGAGCTAGAGCGCTGAAATTTGCACACCGGAATAATAAATATTTTTCACAAACTATATAACATATATGGATTCTACAGACACGCGTGTATTTCTAAATTCTTGTAGTGTAAGAAAAAGTCAAGTTTTTTATTTCCGGATGAGAAATCTGGCCTCCAGGAACCTTAAAATAAAAGCATTGTTTTTTCGCATTTTGCAAGCTCTGACAATTATTAATTCAAACGGCTCTATCTCCTAAACTATTACAGCTACAGCGCTGAAATTTGCACACGTAATATTATATATATTGGCTTTAATCTGAGTCTTAAACGAAGTTTCTCCGAAAATCAGAACGAGCATGAGATGGAAATATTCTACAGTTACTAGGAAGAAATTGACTCTAATGGCGATACTTTTGCGATTTTCTTAAAACTACGTTTCTAATCGAAAAATGAATATCACCAGTGAATTTCCCATAAAATTTCGAGCTTGGTCCGTGGTTTTCAAAAAAATCCGTGCCATGTCTTAAATCGGACAACTTCGTCGATCTTTAAATGGCTCTATCTCCTAAACTATTAGAGCTAGAGCGCTGAAATTTGCACACGGAATAATAAATATTTTTCACAAACTATATAACATATATGGATTCTACAGACACGCGTGTATTTCTAAATTCTTGTAGTGTAAGAAAAAGTAAAGTTTTTTATTTCCGGATGAGAAATCTGGCCTCCAGGAACCTTAAAA
>JAZDUA010000297.1:1200000-1512500 GCA_038098605.1 Gryllus longicercus
AGTCTATCAGTCTGCAATATCATTAAAATTCGGAACAATTAGGAATATTTAGAGTGAAATTAGTTACCAAAGCACATATTGTAAAGGCATTTTTTCACCTCAGATTCGTCTACAATGTAGTGACGCGTTTGATGGAAATGAAGTTGACGTATCCTTTGCGCACCAAAACCAAAGCTCAGTGTTATCAGCTATGTATTCGTACAAGTGGGTTAACAATTCTACTTCTTCCAAAGACATGGAGAAGACTATGATTGTCATTTTTTATATCACCACAAAAATATTAAGCACGAAGGATAATCTTAAGGAAAGTTACTCTCTGTTGGCCTTCCAATTCCCATCTATTGGCGGTTAAAAAAATATTTTCCTACATTTTCGTAATTTTTCGGTTCTCTAATGGTAAAACTAAAATACGACTTTATAAATATTGTGGAAGAGTATAATCTGTGCCACTAAGTTGCACCATTTCTTTTAATTCTTTTCAAATGTTATGTTAATTTGTTATTAACGATTTATCAATTAAGATCTTAATACTTAGCATATTTTATTGTTTTGTAATTTTCTTTCTTTTAAACTCTAAAACAGTTTCACAAAAATAAATTGTATAATTGTTTAATCAGTTTCACTTTAAAGCAGCTTCTTAAAAATCTAATTTATGAAACGCAGGTTATTTAAATCTATTATAGAAGTAGTTTTCAATTACAAAATAATTCTAAAGTCTTTTCCTTCTCATGCAGTTATATGCGAAGTATTGATACAAAGTTATGTAATGCTCCGGGAAATCGATTTCGATATTTTAACCGAAAGACACGTCTGGGGTTCCTTTATACCCAAAAAGTATTTAAATCAAAACGTCGGTCAGTCGGCCGGTCGATCTGCCTGTCACTCACTCCGCAAGTCTCTGTCCGTTAGTCGTGTGTGCACATTGGCAGCGCCTAAATTATGGTAAGAGTTTAATTGGGAATATGATATTGGTAAAGATACCATAGGTCCCATTCTCATTGTTGAATTGGAATTTTCGGGCATTATAAATAATTGAAATATTTTGGATATCCATGAGATTGAAGATAAAGATTTTTTCGTCAAATGTGTTCTCCACAATGTTCTTTAATTATTGTCATGACCATTTTTACGAAAAAATGGCGGTGTAGATTTCGCGCAATTGTGAGCGAAAAACAGGAAATGGTAAAATCCATTTTTTCTTCAAAAGAGGCTCCATTTTTTTCAAAAATCGCCGTTTTAACGAATTATTTTAGAGGATATTAAAAAATGTTCCCTTGTCGATCTTCCCTGACTCAGAGCTCTGCGATCCCGAAAAACATTCTTTCAATTTTGTGGTACTTTGGCCTTGGAATCAAATGGAAATGTTATTACAGTGAGTACACGATACACGATATACAAGACAGTTCGGAAGAAGGATAATCTTGACGGTGGGCAAGTCATGGCGCTGCCGCCCTCTCCCCTCCCCTGTGACTGAAGGCAGCGCAGGTGCTGCGAATTGAGAGCTGAAAGAACCAAGCAAAGCCAGATTTCTGGAAAATAGAAATGTTATCGAGAAACTGCATTGCACCAAACTTCCTCAAATAACGATAAGAGTAAATATATTATTTTGTCAGTAATATTGACAGCCTTTTAATGACTACACCTGAAAAATCTGTGGTTCTAAGGCAAAGCTGACATGTTAAAAAGTCGATTTAACGTCTGCAATGTCAACAGTGAGTGGCGAAGAATATGATTGCAAAGCCTGGTAGGGTTCTAAAGGTGTTAAAAAATGTATTTAGTAAAGTAGTTTTCCAATGTATTCCTTACACTTGTCATTCTTCTTCGAATGAGACACTATGGACTATGTTTATTTCAACTTTCAGCCTCTTTCTTCTTTTCTTTGATTCCATTTCTCTTTCATTCTGGCCAGATGATTCTTTTTCCTTTTCTCAGTCCAAATGGCCCTTGTGACAATATTTTCGGTGAAACCGTGTTATTGCAAAGGCAAAATTTCCTTAAAATCAAGTTTAGAGACCAGTGGGTCCCAACCTGGGATACGTGTGTCCCTAGAGGTACACAAGGGGCCTGGTGGCGGAAATCAATATTTTCATTACTCCTTAACAATATAAATCTCTGCTTTCATAATCTTTAGATTTTTAATTATCTTTTATACAAGATTCATAGAGCGGTATCACATGCTTCTACATCCTCCATATAAATCCACTTTGGTCTGTTAGGGCTGCATTGTCATTGTTTGGAAATCTTTGACTTTTGCGAATCAATTAGTTAATGTTTAAATTTATCAGAATTGTATCCGAAAATATACAGCGCTTCTTCTTTCAAGGTCTCGTTTGATGTGAAGCGTGAAGTATCTCTAGATTTAAAGTTGTATTTGTCATCATCGGAGCCGTAATTTAAAAAGCTGATCTCTGGTATAAGAGCTCAAAATTCCCATTGAGTCAACTTTTTATCAGGAAAAAAAATATTTTAACACAATAATCTGTTGAAAACAATGTCCCAATATGCTTGATTGTTATTTTTATTGTAAAATGTAAATCATGAATTTCATAATACATATTAAATGTACTGCATTTTATTTGTATATTTGAAGGTTCCATGTTAACATGACTGAAAGTGTCACTTCGTGTACTTCATGGAGGTATGGGCCTGGTGGGCCTGGGGGGGGGGTAGAGAAAAGCGGTTCTTTCGCTTCCAAAGCAGCGCGTGCTGATGCGACGTGTGTGTGTGTGTGTGTGTGTGTGGCAGCAACGAGATCCGCAACTCCTACTTCCCGCTGATCCACGCGTCGGCGTACGCGCGCTCGGCGCCCTTCCTGGTGGGCGTGGCGCTGGCCTGGGCGCTGCACCTCACGCGCAAGAACCGGCTGCGCCTGCCCGCGGTGAGTCATTTCATGAAAAGAAAGCTACGTCCAGCAGTAAATTAATCTGGTTGCGGAAATGAGATCAGACATATCAGTCAAATGTCATTAATTGATTTATTTCAAAAATAGTATATGAAAAGTTATTTAATTTAGAATTACGTTATATCTAATAACCGAATATTATTAGATCACTAGTAAAATGTGGCGTCGCCGACGCTGTTTTCAGTACAGAATCGACGTTCAATACAGTCGTTCATTTAATACGGAATTTCATTGTTGGACGGCGATATGGATAGGAGAGAGATAAGATATTATAGCGGCTTTATTTACTGAAGTTAATGTTACACTGTGTGTTGAATAAAATGGTACATTCAACTTTATTAAAGGCGGGAGGAATGTGTATAGAGATGTGCATAACGAAGGTCTACTTGCATCACCTTGTAAGTTGAAAATTGACGAAAATAGTTTTGTGTTCATTTGTTTGGTTGACACACTGACGTGCCCTCAGAAGGCAAAATCGCATTGTAGTGCTTTCTATAGGCGACTGAAAATACTCGATTGTTCATTGGCTGATGGAGTCACAAATACGTTTTTGTCTCGCCTAAAAAAGTTCTGAAAACAGACAAACGAGGTTTTGTAAGTAGACCATCAATGGTCATTAGGTAATGCTGTCGTAGTTTCGTTTGCATTTATAAAGCGATATATTGAATGTCGTTTAATTCTATATGTTCAATTGATATCTATAAGTGAAATTATCCTCACTTGTCTGTATAATATGCTTGAAATAATGCGAGCAGTTACAAATAATGCGAAGAAGTACAAGCTTATGCCGTTGCGGCACCACTAGATTTTCTTATAATGGCTCCGAGTAACAAGTCTATTGAATCCACAATTGCAACTTCGCGCTAGAGGAGTCACAGACTTCAGTGACTCACAAACTTGGACATTTATATGAATGCTTACACAAACATACTTGTCCGAGTCGAGAATTGAACTTGTGCCCTTCTGGGTCCATGCAACCTTCGCCGTCCAGCCTCAGCGGCCTGAGCTACCTAGGCAGGCCTGGTGGATGCCCCCGCATTTGCCCGACCCGACCGCTGCTCGCTCTATGAGCGGAGGGCTGAACTTGCTCGCCGACTCATATTCGCTGCTCGGAGCGGAGCGGTTTATTGAAACGTTTTTAAGCGCCATTGCAGGCTGGCGTGCTGACATTTTCTATCGTTGTAGTTCAATTACTTTCTACATATATTCCCATCAAGGGCGGCTGGTGCCCCAACAGACTGGAGGTCGCACCTCCATCGAATGACGGAAATGTACTTTTCAAAATTTAAAATACGAATATATAACAGAAATGTAAGCAATTAAAATTAATTTAAAATAAGTTAAATGAATGTATATATTGAAATATTACTTACATAATTGTTGTCGTGTCCGTTCAGGTACATACACCTCCATCGCATTCTCTTTGATTTTCACTGGGCACTGAAGTTTCACTCCAGCACATTGCACGACACGTTGCACACAAATAAAATTATCCACCGAGAAAGGGTCTTCCTTCCAGAACGGCCAACTTTACTCATAGAATTCATCAAGGGTACATTGTAAATCAATAAATCTAATAACAAACGAAAGCAAATTATCTAAATATCATAAATAATGCATTAAATATCGTCAATAATTGGCTGAACGTGTGTACATTCACCAACAAGCAAAATTCGTAAAATAACGTTTCAGCGAGTCGAACGAAGACAGAATATTGGGATTCTCCTGAGACTCCCTCGGTCGCCGCGCAGCGCCAGCCGCCTACTTGCCCAACCAAAATCGCCTATGTTGGTTACGTTATAAATCCAACGCCCAAAGAGTGAATGCAGTAAACCCAGTAACACAGACAAGAGCCAAAAGTACGGTGCAATTCCCTGCAAGGCACCAGGCACCGGAGAGAGCGACATTTCAATGCTCTTTTGTTTGAAAATGATTTCGTATACATCGATATTGCTGTAATATCTTTAATATTGAATGCCATTAAAAGGAAAATGTAATTCTTAACTTATTATGAGGTCTTATTCGTTTAACTGAAGATTATGTAACCGTGCCCCCTAAGCTGACTCACAGAGTCGGTTTTAGAACCTCTGGTACACATACGCACGCACACAAGCACGCAGACATTACATTTGTGTAAATTGCCAGTAATACACGGCGCCCTTTGAGACTGCGTACTGCCGTGCCGTTTCCGGGCAGAAGTAACGGAGCGCGCTGTGTGCAGGTGGTGGTGGCCCTGGCGTGGGTGTCCCTGGGCTGCATCAGCTGGACCATCACGTACGCGCTGTACATCTACTACAAGCCCGACCACGCGTACAGCGCGCTGGAGGCCGCCAGCTTCCAGGCGCTGCACCCGCTGGGCTGGGGGCTCATCGTCGCCTGGCTCATCTTCGCCTGCGAGCGCGGATACGCAGGTAGCGCCCCTCGCCTCCCTTTTCCCCTACGCCCGACTCCAGCACCAGACACTGCAGCGCCTCTGACCCTAGGGCCCTACTGCCGGCGGTGGCAGGACACTCCGATTCAGCCGCTGTCTGGACGGGAATTAGGCGCCCGGCTGCTCTGATGTTTTCCGTGGTTTCTCCAATCAATACCATGCGAATGCCAGAGCAGTACCGTATCAAACGGGGCACGGATCGCGCGCGATCTGTCCTTCTTCCTTGTCCATCCTCGCCTCTTACTTACTCGCACATGCACTGCACCACACCACCACACGCGCCGCGAGACCAGTCAGGAGTTTCGAGCTAGTCCCGGCTGAGAAGGGGCCCAGATGGGGGGAGATACCTGGTTGAGGGAAACCCCGCTAGCCGATGTGTAGGTCGGCACCAGATCTCGCGATTCAGTGGGGTGCGGCCACTGCAAGCTCTCGTGATACAAATACAGTGCACACTTCGGGCTGATGACCTTAGCAGTTGACACGCCCGGAATCATCAGAGTAGAAGTGTTACTTGCGCAAGTTTGCTTCATACACGAGTTCCCTAGTCCTCACTCAGCGCTGAATAGCACGGCTCGTTGAAATACTTAGGTTCGACTCGGAACGGCACGTACCGATTTACAATACTGGCAACAACGCCTTACTTTCAAACCAATCGTTGCATTTCTCGTGGCACGCTTGGGCGAGTTCATGCCCCCAGTTGGTCCGCCCTTTTAAGCCATGACGTAGCCCAAGCCCTCCTCGTGCGCAGGGCCGGTGGCGGCGCTGCTGTCGTGGCGTTGGTGGCAGCCGCTGAGCCGCCTCACGTACACCGCCTACCTCGTGCACTTCGCCGTCTTCTACTACGACCTGGGCGTGACGCGCTCGCCCGGCCACTACACGCACTACAACGTGGTGCACATCGTGCTGGGCGACCTGGTGCTCATCCTGCTGCTGGCCTCCGCGGCGGCGCTGGCCTTCGAGCTGCCCGTGCTCAACATCGACCGCGCGCTGCTCAAGCCCAAGCGTACGTTTTTATCGCTTTTAGCAAATATTGAATTGTGGGTATATGTAAGATGTTGCATTGATTTGCCACATAAAAATTGGTTCCATAAGTTTCCGGCTTCCTATCTTCTATTTTTTGTATGCAACATTATCTACGTTTTCAACTTAATCATCTTTTACTCCATCTTTTACATCTGTATATTCATATTTCTCTCTTTTCAAAATACACTCCGAAGGTTTGTTCGAAAAATGGTCGAAAATTGCTTCTTTCATTTTACACAAATTTTCTTCTCCGAAGGTCTTTCTTCAGTTTTGATAAGTGGTAGAGGTCGTTAGGTTCCCAAACTCGTCTGTAAGACGAATTGCCCAAGTCCTTTAAGACAGACCTTCACAACATTCTTTGAAATGCGGGCAGTAAGCCCAAGTGCTTTGTCGTAAATAAGCTAAACACCATGTGATTTCTTGCATTGCTCGACTCGCGTACCCCTCCACTGAACTCAATGATATGCAAAATTATAGGATTATAGCAATTAAAGATAAGACCATATACTACTCAGAAGGTTTTGAGCGATGTCTTGGTCAGGCCGGAAACTTTTGGATCCGCTTCCGTGTGCATTCCTCATTCCTCTCTGTATGTCTCTTTGTCCAACCCTCGTACTTCAAGAACCTCTGTTCAAAATTGAAAGATCTCTTTCAAATGTACAGAGCATTGAGAGTGATCATATCGATCGGGGGTTCTCAATTTTTTGGAAATTCATGGAGACGATTTAGGTGAAAATCTCGTTCACAGGCGACCGGACAGACACTTTTGAAAAAGACTTTGTATCGGAGTAACCCGAATCGTGTACTTTTTTTGTCAAAATCCCGGCATAATTGTTTTTGCAACATTACAATATTTTTTCAACAATGCGTACACGAAAAAGTAAAATTGTCATCAGTTTATTGATATCCAGATATATTTTAAGCGTCCCTACAATTCTTTGAGATGTTTTAGGAATTTTTTTGTATATCACATTATCTTTAACTAGATTTTTTGCGAAAATTAATCGTTTGTGAAAAATACATTACAATATTCAAAGATATGCTCTACATTATATCTCATTTAAGAATATATCATCCATCAGTTGCAATTTTTGAAAAACAATGTTCTCGTGTAGTATAAAAACGCTTAAAAGAATGGCACAGTTCTAATTTTCGTTTAACTCCTTGATGTTTCGAAAAATTCGTAAGTTCAAGTTTTTTTGTCGTTTATCTACAACTATAACAATATAGATTTTTCCTTAATAAAATTTGTTGTTGAAAGACATCCTGAAAGATCATCTAGTACATTTTTTGATAATATGATTAGTTTTTACGTAATTTAGCGTGAATTTTTTAAATAAATATTTTGTCAAAAAGGTCAATTTTTTTTTAATTTGATATAGTATGTATCAAAAACAGTAAAGGAAGTGACGATAATAAAATTTGCAGTGAACTCTCAATATTTGAAAATGGCAAATAGTTAATATTTCAAAAGAACAAAATTGAAGAGAGTGATTATAGTCTTAAACAAAATATCTTCTATAGTATCAGATCTTTAAAAAGGCTTATGCCCAATTGTTAAAAAAGTTAAAAGAATGCAAAAAAGAAAAAATGAAGGACCGCAGCGGGTCCGGGGTGTGACGCGTCGGTTGTGGGACAGCGTTTGGTGACAATTTTTCTTCGCCCTATAAACACATCCGCTCGCTTCTGTTCATGATGGAGAGAGCGAATGCCGGCACTCGTGGTGCGTTTCCTGAGCACATTCGATGCGATGCTCTCACCTTCTTTATCTACGCTTTTCCTCCATATTGTTAATATCATTGAAGGAAACCAAGCAAAGGGGTCCGTTATCTTGACCTAGAAAGGAAAAAAATTCTGACTCTTTTTTACCTTGGTGCCACAAAGGACAAGAAACTCTTTTAATATTTACGAGAATGACCAGTGACTAATGAAATTTAGAATGTGATCTCAGAAGACAAGAAAATCTGACACTTAACAATCATGAAATTATCGCACCCGAAGAAGGATTTGTTATTGCGGTCATTAAATATATATTCAATAAAATTATAAATCTATTGAAATTACTGAAAGGTACAAGGTTGGTTTCCACAGCGAAATTCAAACGTCAGTAAAGAAAAGCATCAGACTGCGAAACAAAAGCCGTCGGATAAACTCGCTGCTGCGACTCATGAACGTGCTCATAAAGCATTACGTGACGCGAAACTTCCGCGTAGGCTGCGGCTATTGTGGCGCCGGCCTGTGGGAGCGTCGAGATGGAATGACGGAGCTTTGAGCTGTACTCGTGTGTAAGCGCAATGCCAATCTACCGTGTTGCAGAGGGCGCGTCGGCGTCGGCGCCGGCGCCGGCGAAGGCGATGCAGCGGCTGTCGGTGCCGGCGGTGGCGCTGGGGGCGCCGCGCCCCTCGCTGCGCAGCAACGGCTCCGCCCCCGGCGCCGCCCACGTCAACGTCGCCTTCGAGGACGACCTCCCCGCCCCCGCCCCCGAACACGACCAGGTCACCAAGATGTGACCGCGTCCTCTCCACTCAACCTGCAGTCCTCTTGTCAATACTCCTCCAGCAGATTACTCCACTTCATTGCCATTGGACGCTTTGAAAATGTATTTTACCTCTCTGGTATTACCTCTTTCGTTTTATAACGAATCCTGCATATTTTCGTATACCTTCACCTTTGCCGTTTTCTGCGTGTCCTTCTTTCCAATTTGCATTGTTTCGTAACTAATTTTTCTCCCCATTTTTTTCACATATCGCAAAAATTTGCTATTCGCCTTAATTACTTTTTTAAACTGTACTCATTTTTCTCTGATTCCTTTAACAGAACTTTACAATAAATTAATATATTTTCCATTTATCGCAACCTTATGCTAATTTACTGCTTCTCATTCCCCAATTTTATTCCTTTTTACCCTATTCTCAAAATTGCGTATTTCTGTCTAATCTTCTTTCCCCATTTTTCGCAAAACCACTGCCATAAATCGCTACGTATTCTTCCTCAGCCAGCTTCAGCAGTTGTTATCTGTTGCTATTGCTCTCACCGTTTCCATCCTCTTCTTTCTCATTTGCTTATGTCATGCGTTCGCCTCTTTTCGTCGCCTTCGTCTTCATTTTCATTTTGGGATTCCGGTGGCGGGCGCTCGGCGCGGCGCGGCGGGGGTGGAGCCGAACACAAGCCCCGTTGTCGTGGCCTCCCCAGGGAAGGCGCCCCCGCCCCCGCCCCAGCCCCCGCCCCCGCCCCGCCAGCGCCGCATCGCTCGCGGCGCGCGGAACATAAACAGCTCGGGCAACCTAATAGGGCCGGCTCTTTGGCGCGGGCGGCGTGACTTACGACGGCTGCCCGCGCCCTCGTAAAGTCCCAGCGGCGCCGCGCAGCGCCTGGGGGTGGCCCTGAGGGCGCATTCCATCGGCCTCCCCCACCCCCACCCCCTCGCGGAGGCCGCCCATTGTGCGCAACAACCACTTGTGCGCGACTCTGGCGAAAGGGTGCCCAGAGGAGGGCTGCTTCAGCAAGGCGAATCGCATTTTGAAACCCAAAGTGTAAAACATTTTAACTGTAGTTTGTCAATTTTTAATCACATGAATAACTCTATTTTCAATTTTTACTTTTACCACTACGATTGCTACGTTTACTTTGTGACGGCTGACATCACTTCCTGCCGTACTATGATTCGGTTCAGTTGGTAGGTCGTTCATTTTTCGATGTCCGTGTGATACTTCTGTTGTTAAATAACGTTATTCAATAATAATAGTAGTAATAATATTAGGCCTTATTTATGTGGTCCACCTTCCCCGCTCTTCCCATTCCACTCTCAATTTTAATAAAGGAAGCTTTGTTGCCATTCAGCTTATTACCTTCAGCACTTTTCGATTGCGCAGCGGTCATCTTCAGAGTTGCTAGCGCTTACGAAATACAAAAGACCTCCTTAGAGTAGCGATTATAAACGCGTGGCACGACGCAGCGCAGCGCAGCTCGGCGCGACTTCGAAGAGACCAACAACAAGGATATGTCGGTCCGGAGAGGCGCGGAGCCGGAGAGTCTCTCGCCTCAGTCGAGATGCAAAGCTCGTCGTCCACGAAGTCGAGACAGAAAGAGGAATTAATCGTAATGATGTAGACACAAATTATAATAGACTATAATAGATACTAAGATATGTGGACAAAAACGTGACTAAACTGAAATTTTATACTCGTAGATGAGCCAGTGATGGTCTGTGCGCCTGCTATTCTTGCAAAGCATTCGGGCGGGCGGCGAGCTGAACCAAGCCGAGCCGGGGCGCGCTATACCGTGAGGTGCGAAAACTTGAATGCAAATTATAACATAATTATTGATACTTTGAATATAGCCTTTCAAAATTGTTTGTTCTATCAGAAAAGCGTACTATATTAAAATTATTTTAAAGTACTAGTATTACATTTTTTTCTTCAGAATAATTCTTTCAATTTTCAACTCAATTATTTTTCAATAGAAGTTTTCCAATTACAGTAATTACCATACATGTTATTAAGGCTAAGAATATGTTTTGTTTTCTCATTGAAATCTTGGGAAATTATGATTATAAATTAACCTAATAATCTGAAAACCAGAATTGACATTGGATTCTCTTCAAGATAATTTGCATTGCTTTTGAGCGTCTTCAGACTCTTCGCTGTTAATATTAAATCTCTTTGCATTACTTCATTAAGTAATATTTTATTTTATTTTTTGAAACTCTCTACTCTACGGTGCAAGTGTAAAAAAAACATCTTCACTAAATATTACATTAAGTAATGGAAGCAATGACCACACTTCACGAAAATACAGTAGCTAGTCGATAATATATTTTTTGTGTAACACTTCCAAATCATATTATATTACAGTGTTCTTCTCATTCGTACCTAAAATGTCTAGAAAGACCTTAAAATATTTTGCATTTCTTTAGCTGTTTCTCTATATTTATTTTACTTATTTTAATATCTTTGTGATTCCTAACTCAATTTCTTCCTTTAAAAGAAATATTTTTGTAGTGAGTCTGCAATTAGAAATAAGCATTTTGGCACAATATTATACTGTATGTTGTCATTGGTCAGAATAAGCAAAGGTCAGATTTAATAGAATTGTTTCTATAACAGGTTTCAAATTGTTAAACAAATGGGCCAATGAATAAGAAAAGATGTACAATGATTTTTGTTGCTAAAAGAGCTAATGTTATCGTAATAGTCTTGATTTGAGAATAAAAATTAGACTTTAGAGAAATTGAGATTGCCATAATAATAAATACTATTTTACAAAAAAATTTTGTAAGAATATTAATGAAATATGTAAATAAATGAATATGGTTAATAAATAATATATTTATCGTTTGTGTTTCCTATTGAATAGCCATGAAATAAATTACCTCTTTCCTTTCGAAACATGAAAATGCTACTTCAGATATAATTGAAATGGAAACTTATAAATGTCACTTTTGTAAACCCTTTCAATGACATATTTTTGAGAAATATTATAAGAGAAAAGTTTATATAAACCTACAATAAATTGTATTCAATGAAAAGAATAATATAATTTTAATAGAGTAATAGTAAAAAATGACGAGACGAGATAAAACTCTCACATTAAAAATAAACAAAATATGTAAGAGCACTTATTGTCGCCTTGAATGACCTGGACGCGCTGCGACCTAGGCACAGGTGCAAAGCTTGCGGCCGTGATATTGCGACCTTCCTCAGGGCGGAATGCAGGTCGCAGCAAGACGGCCTCAACGTTGCCGGACAGCCAAGTAGGCACAGAGTCCGACCGCGGAAGTTTGGTTCTCATAGTATTTATGTTTCTTGAAAAGAAAATGCCGGTTTTTCTTTCATTTTCTGACTTTCTCTCTTCTAAATGTTTCCCCGTTAATTCTCTGAGAAAGTCTTATTAACTAAAACGATGTAATGTGGAGAGGGCTACATTAAGTTGACCCCGGACAAAGCAGGGTTCTTCTAAAAACATCCACTTCGACGAAAGATCGACCCTGTGACTTGCTGATGGTAATAACAAAGGTATTTATTGTGTCTTTGAATGATCCCTTGTGGCAGAAGTTCTTAAACGCTTTGTTGAGACTTTTTTAGGATGAAGTTTAATGAAACGCACCTCATTCGTTTCCAGAGACCGCGGGGAGAGATTGTGCTTCGGTTGGGCTCTGCAAGTTTCGCAATAGTTCTTTATGTACTAACTGTATCTTCTTCGAAATTATAAGACTAACGACAATAAAAATCCTTCAGTCTGACATGTAGCTGAACTGCTGGATCGTAACCGAGCGAAATGGAAACCCCAGGAGACCGAATGAACCAGACTCCAACCCTAAGAGAAACCAAGTAAGCAAGCCTTATTAGCTCGCGATACAAAATTATTGTGACTACTAAAATTCAAGCTATGCAATATAGAGCAATTCATGCAATGCACAGCCATGCAATATAGAGAATCACAAACAAGTATGCACATACTGCAATTATGGTACTTACTGTTTTTTTGGCGAAGGGATCTCGGTTCACGCTGATCAGTTTTGGAGACAATAGTCTGCATTGTTTAAATATTAGCGTTGAGATACACTCAGAGAGACCAACGGGCGGGAACACGTGCAGTGGTTTTGCAATTGATAGACTTTTCGGAGACCAAACCTTAACGTGGATTCTGACTACACACGGTCTTAGAGGAAGTAATTTGCTGCATATAGGAACGAGATTCACCCCCTTTTTACTTCGTCTTCCTAGTAACTTTAGTTAAGTGAAAGTATTGTAGAGATGCAGTCAGAAATCTGAGTTTTGTTGACAGAATAACTTGTTGTGGATTACTTGCAACAAAAACGTCAATGAACCCTGTACTTAAATGTAGCAAATTTCTTCCTCTAATACTCTTTTTATTTACTATATTATAAGTTGCTTTTTAACATCGAGGTCATCGGCGACTTCTTGTATACATTTATTGTATTACATTAATATTTACATTTAAAAGTACGTATTACTATAGTGTAAACGTCTTCATTGTGGTATTATGTCACTAATAATATCTTTGAAAGCCTTCTTGAAATCAAATTGTAGAAACTGATACATTTTAAAAATCATATGGTTAATACAGTCTATTTTATTATTCACACAGTCATCTAGTTCATGAGGAAGAGCTACTTTATCTTTAAATTTATTACATTTTGAACACTCAGTGGTGATATGTTTTACGGTAATTTCTATACTACACTTTTCACATATTTGTTTTGGTGTTCTGGAAAATGGATACCATTGGTGCCTCTAACACCTTGTGTTGTCAGAGTTGTGTCTTATTGGTCCTTCATATCTAAAATTGAGAAATGTGCTGAGCTGGAATCCCAGTGCGGAGACCAATTTTTTTCCTTGTTAGAAGCTCTTTTGTAGATTCCCGAATTATAATATTGCGTACCCGCTGCAAATTATGCGAGAGAGCACGAACGCTACTCCGTGTGTAGCGAGTCGAATGGTCGAGTGGTGCGCCGCCCCGCTGCGCCAGGGGCGCCGGCGCCGCGCCGGGCCGGGCGCTGACAAGGACTAAACGCTTCCGCGCTGCTACACGTGGACTGTGGGAAAGACAAGGCTGCCACCCCGCCTTTTTCTTGCAAACGGGAGTCAGCTGAGGAAGCGATTCACCCCGGTAGAGGGCGCTTCTGGATATGACAAATACTAATGACTCAAGAGTCGAATGTTCTTTCGAACTGTGACATTTAGAAGGCCAAACTGCAAGTCGTTCCCACATGGATATGTTTACTTTCTTGTATGTTTCGTTCCGTATTACGTATCCGAACGTCAATCATCCGGAAACGTATCTAAACTCATATTCTCTGAATAATTCGTTTTTTAATTAGGTTCCGTATACTATACGTATTCATTTTCTTTTGTAATAATGAATATTGAGATTGAATATTGATTCCGATATGATTGATAGTGGAAAAAAATATTAACAAATTATTGTACTATAGTCATGTTTATTATTATTATTATTATTATTATTATTATTAAAAAAACTATTTTTAGCCAATGTTTATTATCTACAGGATTGTGTATGTGAAATGCAGTATTTTAATGTTACTTGTTCTCAAAGAAACTTTTTATATACAGCATTTTATGCACACTTGCCATTTTTATTTTCGGTTATCCGAAGTGTGGAATATACGAACTGTACGTGGTTCCATTTAGTTCGGATAATCCACGTCCCACTGTATCTGGTATAGAGAATGTTTTGCTGAAAGTATTGGTGTACAAAATTGTACTATTTTTCGGACAAAAAGATCTCGTTTTATTGGCCTCCGAGACCTAAAATATGAATAAATCTTTTGCGTATAGGTAATAAAAGACTTTCCCTAATGCGTTGAGCAGTCAAAATCTGCAGCAGCGAAAAAGTAGTTCTCGGAAATCCAATCATCCTTCAGACCGTGTTTAACACTAGCGTCTAAAGCGCCCATCGAATTTCACTAAAGTTCATATTCCGCAATCGATTGAGTTGGTATCAAGGGCTTTCAATTTTGAACGAATACTTTAATTTTTAATTTTAAAATTAAATGTCTCCAAATTTTTGTATGTCATTTTTGGGTAGATAAGAGTAATGTATTCTTATAAAAATAGTGCAAATATGATTCTTATTAAAACTTCTGATTATTCAAAAATTGCAAATTTAATTTTTTTCCAATCCCTCTATCGTTTACATTTTTAAAGAGCATTTTTATTAATGGATTCTGTTCTTCAAGATTAGTTTTTTAAATAATGTGCATTTTTCAAAATTTAAGGAGGCTTTTTTTGGGGGGGAAAGAAAACTGTAAGATGATAATTTTGATTGAAACAAAGGCAATATTAAAAAAGTACGTAAAATAGGATTTCCGTGAAAGATATGTCAAATCTTTACTTTTTATTTTTTGGCTTAAAAAGAGCAAATGTTGCCTAATTATTTGGCATATTTTTTTGAGGTTTTGAATTTTCAAAAATATAAAGTTCATTTCCTTGAAGTTCTCTTTCCCTTTTCATATACGAACCAGAGATTTCTTCTCTCTCTTTCTCTCTTTCTCTCTCTCTTTCTCTCTTTCTCTTTCTCTCTCTTTCTCTTTCTCTCTCTTTCTCTCTCTTTCTCTCTCTTTCTCTCTTTCTCTCTCTTCCTCTCTCTTTCTCTCTCTCTTTCTCTCTCTCTTTCTCTCTCTTTCTCTCTCTCTTTCTCTCTCTCTTTCTCTCTCTTTCTCTCCCACATTCACATTCAGTACCATATGCTGTCGAGTAACCTGCTCTGCCACCACTACCGGTTCCGGGGCACCAACCGAGACAAATGAAGCGACCTTCGAGGCGTCTCAGTCTCGCTGTGGGGAGCAGATGATATCGATGATCCAAACAGAAGATGCTACAAAAATTTTCCAATACCCATGTTTTTATTTTTATTTTTTAAGCAAGTATTTTGGGTTACTTGGCTACCTATGTTCATTTTTCTTCTCAACATTAGCTCACTCAATTCACTCGATTAGCACAATCCTTAGCCACTTCTCTCTAGGACATTCTGGAAGTATTCTAGGAAGATAGTTTCTTTCGGTTTTGTAGCATGAAGGTGGTTTGGTATCAGGGGAGACAAACATGTGAGAGAGGGCAGTTTGATGTATGAAGGGCATTGCAGATGTTGGTTAGCGTGCTCGCTTTCCATGGCGCAACCCCGGGTTCGATTCATGGTCGGGGTAAAAAATAATTGTGCTCTTTCCAGTATCTCTTGCTGTGTGTGTGTGTGTGTGTGTGTGAGTGAGTGTGTGTGTGTGTGTGTGTGTGTGTGTGACAAAGAGGGACAGAGAGAGACGGAGACGGAGAGAGAAATGTGTGTTTCTTATTGTCTTAAGTGGTCACTATCCATATTGGCTGAAGTAAGTTTAATTAAATTAGATAATGAGAATAATAATAGTACAATAACATTAAGCAGCCGTGTGTTTCTTGGCAATGAACCCTGAAATGCCTCTTGGCGGAGGGAAGGCGCTGGGGTGTTGTGGGTGGCGGCCGAGCCGCGAAAGGGGCGTGGCGGGAGGGGCCGTCCGGTGACGAGGGTGGGCGCTGTCAGTGCTCATCAGGAGACACGACGCAGCTCCCGGCGCCCCCCGCCCCCACCCCCGCCATCGGCCCCGCCCCGCCCCGCCCCGCCCCGCCCGCGCGGCGCGGCGCTACAACAGACGCGAGAGGGCGAGCTCCACTGGCGGCGGAGTACACTTCCCGCGCTAGGTGCGCGCCTGTCCTCTTCACTCTCGGCGAACGTTTCGGTTTTGCCCCCCCCCCCTCTCTCCACAGTGCCCTCGGGGCCTAAAGACTACCAGGGCTTCTCCCAGGGGCATAGACTGTGAAAATAGCGCCCCTCGAACATCGCATAGGTCTATCTTGATCCTATTTGATGGTATCCTGTGGCCCCGTCTCGGTGTCTGTACGATTGCTAACATGCGGGTTACATTGCACAAACAGTTGCCTGTCAGGCCAAACGATTATGGAAGGATTAGGGCAGATGAGTGACACAGAATGACCTCCTAGCCACATTCACAACTGAAACGTTCCTGCATTTCGCAGGCGTTGAACCAAACGAACGTGCGCTCCCCTGTCCCGAGCCCCGATGCCGAATCACTTGAACGTTCGTTTTGTAAAGTTGTTAGATTATGTAATAATATTACACGTTTATTAATAATATGATTGAACGGACAACATTACAAAAACTTACCTTGTTATGTTAACGTGGTTTTTAATGAGCCTTGCACATCCGATCTATCTATCTCAATGACTTTTACACCTCTAGTTTTCTAGAGACAAAGCAAAGCAGCTGGCATATCAGCAATATAATTTATAAAATTATCATACAATAATAAAAAATATCGAAATTAACCAATTCTACAAAAAATATGAACGAATATTTACAATGTGAATCATTTAACATAATGGTAAGTTTACTTTCATTTTAGTTCATTTTCTGGTTCTCTCTGACCTTTAAGCTTATTTCCTATACTTCAAAAGTTCTTGAAAAACTCTTATTGATATTACACATATATTATTTATTTTTTACAATTTGTCTTCAAAAGTCGCTACACAATGTGACTTACAATGTGCAAGTACATTGACTTATAGAAAGTTTAATTAATCGCGCTCCTCTTCTTGACCGATGACCTTGCTTCTCCCTCTCTGACTCAAAAAACACTTAAAGGGAACAGCTCGCAGCGTGTACTGATGTCTACATTCCAAACACATCTTCACCTGAGCAAAATGAAACTATTTTCTGTTGAAGACGAGAACTTCTGTTCGTGATTTTCACCAAAATATCTAAGAAGAAAAGAAATGACAGAAGCAGGTGAAGGATATACCTCGAACTCTTTAGAAAGTTAGAACGCAAATTATTGAGGAAGTTGCGAAGACATGATTGATTATCCAGAGATTGACATTGCTTCATAAAATATAGTGGCCGATTACGAAATTAATACCCCCATTCTACGCGCATTTTCTGAATCCATCGGTCAAGAGAAGTTGCGCGAGTGATATCGAAAGCCTAGTAGAAACACTGCGACTAAGCGGCAAACCGAAACGAGTTTTACCCTTAGTGTTATTATACATCTACTTGGATTTAAAAAGAGTGCATGGCATCTCGACTTATTTAATGATCCACGATTCAACAAAATTATGTTGAAAACATCGAAGTCACAAGACTCAATAGGGTTGAAAAATGGATGGAAAATTGTGAAATATCTCAAAATTTCGAACAAGAATGCACGTCTACAAATAGGTGTGGGATGTGGAGGCAAAAAATCTGAAAACAATCTACTTATTCTCTTATTCATATAAGGCAATTAGAAAAGCCCCCAAACCTTGTCCTGTTGTTCAGTATTAAATATCGACGACTTATGAAATAAAGGAGATATACACGTTCTGGAACAATACAGTCTAATCACTGTGAACACTGCAGTTTCTAAAACTGTAAGAAGTTCATCACGTTTCTAAAACTGTAATGGAAATGTTTTATACTTACAAAAGACTCTTAATTGCTGTAAAGAAAATTAAAAACCCTGCGATCTTCTCACCTTTGGGGTGAACTTTGGCCACAATCTCAAGTGAAAAACACATTACGACTAAAAAGAAGAAATTGAACACAAGAATGATAAGTTGCTAATGTTTACTAATCAAAAAAGCATCCCTATCGCTCAGAAATAAAGTATTTGTATTCAACTAGCATCAAACCTATCTGGAGGTGTTATAGAGCTCTGGAGCATTCCCTCCAGTACCGAAATCCTCCTACATTTCCATTCCGAAACAATTCACTCCATAACAACCCTCTAATGTAACGTTGCATAGTGATTTAGAAGTCTCGGCCTTCAAGGAAGCAATAGCAGAACGCAGCCAAAAGTCTATCAGTAGATGAATCCAAAATCATCTCTTTGAACGCACTAGACAACAGTGAAAAAAGAGTTTTCATCTGCAATATTTGAATACAAGATTTTTGCAATACATGAACAATGTACATACGTAATTAAGATATATCATCAAATTTTACTAGTAATATACCTCTCTCAAGTTATTTTGTAACTATAAAAATGAGCGAAGTTTCAATTGCCAGAACAAACTGTGAAAACAATGTATTACAATTTTAATAAAACCTTTATGGCTCAAAATAAGTCAACCGAGAATCTCTTCGTCAATTGCAAGCTCTTCAAAAGCGGCCTTCGCAGTCGCAGTGTTGCTGTAGGCGGTCCGCGGGCGATGTTTTTGCGGGCGAGCGTGGCATCGGTCCCGGGGGGATGGGGGCGGGGGCGGGGGCGCGGGCGCGGGCGATAGACGTTCGCTATCTGTGCAACCCGACGCCCGCGCCACTAATGAGTCACCCGATCCCTCCCCCAGCAGCCACGCGCCTGCGCGATAGCGCGCACCACGAGGCGAGAGGCGAGGCCCATTTCACCCTCTCTCCCGCGCTGCGCCAACAACTGGCGGAGCTGCAACTGCCCGCAGCGCGCAAACGTCTCCCGAAAATTCGCGAAAATTACCAATAGCCTGAAAGAATATACTAACATAATATTTCCCCTTAGGGTTTATCCAAACCACTCGGTGGCTCGTCGGTTAGCGCTCGCTTTCCACGGCGCAGCCCCGGCTTCGATTCCCGCGCCGGGAACATTATAATAACAACTGTGCGCTTTCCTTACAAATGTCCCTGAATCTATTGCTGTGTGACGAAGAGAAAGCCCACCCTAAGGTTATGAAGACCAGTACATACGACGGATGTCTTTGTGCTAACCACACGAACCCCTTATCCCATGGCCAAGAGGCTGGGCCATTAATATTATTAAACGCATTCCTCTATAATTTTTGTATGCGTTATGTGATTCATTGGTGGGTAAGTTTAGATGATACATGGTATTATAAAAAAAGTTAAAACGAAAATAATTCATAATATGTAAAATGTTTCATAATATGTAAAATTTGTCCAACTTCAGTAAGCACTTCATCATCATCATCGTCGTCATCATCATCATCATCACCAGCAGAAGCAGAAAGGATTAGGCTGATCTAGCTTGTTTTGGCAAAGTTGTTTAGAGGAGGACATCGCTTCCACTTTATTTATCCACTTTTTCGTTACCAGGGCCCGGCTATAAGAGTTTCTCTGCCGAAAATCCCCCGAAATAATTAACTTTCTCTCTACTGCATCAGTAGTAGCGAAAAGTAAAATACAATACATCTATGCCATGTTTTTACTACTTTGATTAGTTTGTAATTTTCGAAAATACTTCAACCTTCTTTACAAACGAAAACAGTAGTAGTTTAAAATATAAAGATGTTTGCATTTTTATAAATGTCAAAAGTGATAATAAAAATCAGAACTATGTCATTCTTATAATTGCAACTTCTTATATTTGAGCAAAAAGCTCAAGAAAAAAATCAATAATTTCCCAGATATTTTTGCTAATGACACAGGAGCTGAATGTAAGGTACCACCAAAAATTAAAGTATTTTAACAATCTCCGGGGCAGCATTTCTCATTACTATTATTGTATGTAATATGTAAAAAATAACAAGTACAATATTAATTCATATATTTGTACTTAAACTATAATTGTTTTACTGGCCCATATATTTTTTTCTATTTCTGTTTTCTGGTTTTTGTTGCTGCCATTATTCGCGCAAGCGTGACTTGGGATAAAAAGTGACGTGTGTACCAAAGGTTGGTGTGGGGAAAGAACTCGTGCTTAAATTGCGGTGATGGAATATTTGTTTTCTTGATGAATCACCGTTGAAAGCGAGCGACGGCGGACCCGATCAGCTCTCCAGGGCAGGCACAGAGCAAAACGAAGGAGCACGACGGACGATTTGAAGTTGATGAGGACGTGCAGGGCCGAAGACATTGTCGGAGGCGGAAATGCGAGCAGGAGCAGCATGGAAAGACATGGCGTAATCATTATCATCTTCTAGGTATTCTCCACTCGTAGAAGGAACACATCCAGAACTATTTATTCAGTACATGGCGTAAGCACTTGCTCCGGTTCCTTTTCACAAATGAGTCTAGAAAACTGCTTTAACAGTTATCTTTCGGTGGAACCGATGTAATTCCAGGTTTATAAAAATTCATTGCAGAACCTGGTGATTATACAACGCACAGACGTACTACTTCTCAGTTGGTAGGAGCGAACACCTTCAGAGGAATATGATACGAAGGGGGCGTTGATTGTTGTTGATTCTTGATGGGAGGAGTATTTATTTTATTTTATAAAATCACCCACATTATGGAGGAAGATGGGGCATTATGGGGCAAATGGGAGTCGGTTGCGTTGACGGCGTTCTACGCGATGCTCTTTACCTAGATTGAAATGAGATGCAAAGACAAGCACCTGGAAATTTTTGCTACGTAATTGTCACATTTTCCAAATAATTTGAATCTGTTTTCATAACGAGAAACAAATACTCACGGATAGACTAGAGTATAGAATATTTGTAATTTTAGAGCACGTGAAATAGACCTTTTAGTTCATTACCTAGAACAACAAACGCAAAGACCGGATAACTAATGCTCTGAATCCCAATGGAGGAGAAATTCTGCCTCTCCTAGGGAACATATACGCTACACTTACGGTACATATGACACTACGATTTATGCGCACATTTCAGTTATTCGTCTTCAGGTATTATCGGAGAAATCACGAAGAAAAAACAACAAAAAAACGGAGAACAACAACGGAGTAGCCAGTTGATAAAATTCTTCTCGAGAGTAGCTGACCGGCGAAGGGGTTCAGGGCGTCAACTGACGTCACTGCAGGGCCTCTGACCGGGAGGTTCTAGGATTCCACCCCCGACGGTGGCAGAATTTTCGACACGCGAAAGAGTTATATCGGATTCAGGCGCTCTCAGGAGGAGAATTCTAGCAGCTGTCTGCTCTGAACGATTGTTTTCATTTAACAAAAGTTTAACAAACTGTTTGACGAACGTGCCACGATTCGCACGCTATCTTTCCTTCTTCTTCCTTGTCCTATCCTTGCCTCTTCCTTACACACATTTACACTCGCATGCGCTACACTCCCATACTTGTCAGGAGACCGGTCGGGAGCTTGGAGCTTGCCCTGGCTGGGCTGGTGCCCCGCGGGTGGGAGATCCTGGTGGGGGGAATTCCAGCCAGCTGAAGTTGCCCATCCAGCGGGGGAATACCACCGCCCCATCTCACGGTTAATCATGCACTACACTTACGGGAATAATGGCCTTAGTAGTTGTCGCGCCCGAAATCACTAACAATCAATCTAGAACGGCAGAATTTGACCTACTTATCAAGGTAGTATCGAAAATCCGCGTGTCGGGACTCGAGCCCTAGGACTTTCCGCCAATGACAGCGGCACTCCAGTTGAGTTTCGCCGCAGGCTTCTCACAGACGTTTACTGGACGGTTCCGATGGTGGCAGGTTTTTCACCCAATCTCCAGAGCCAGTGTGAGTTCAGCCGCTCTCTGGAGGGGACTAGCGGCTGGCTGTTCCCCAAAAAAGTGAATAAATTTGCTCCTATTTTTAGAAAAGTACTGCCTCTAATGAGTTAAGTAGTCAGATTCCTCGGTTTGTGGATATTAGATACCGAACAAATGGTGCTACAGAATGGCACAGAATTTATCGTACTTCATAATTTCCTATCCTTCCTCCCCGAGTATAGACTACTTTTCTGCTTTTGGCCCGTTCTCATCTCAGCAAAAAGGCCTACCAGGACATTTTGCGGTTCCCTGGGCACCTCTGGGTTCAGCCCTGGGAAGACCCCGTTGACACTCCCTGAAAGTCGTGTACACGTATGTTGAGCTTCTTTTTCTCTTTCTTTTCCCTTTCTCGTATACGTACATTTATACGGAGTAATATACGTAGCATAGAGAGAAGTATTTTTTTTAAATGTTTTCATTTTTCTTTACATAATTGTCAATGGTATCTCATGACTCGATTAGAGAAGACCTTGTTTTGAATGAAGTTCCTCAATTTCACGCACATCTCACACAGTTGTCAGTAATGCCAAGAGATTACAGAAGGTTTAGAGTAGGAGTGTAATACATAACATCTAGTACAACTTGTAATAATTTTGAGATATCCATAACTATCCATTCTTCAGACCAAAGTGAGAACGGGTGACTATTAATTGTAGTGGAGGTTTTGAAAAATGAAGCCAATATTATTTTTCAATTATCCAGTCAGATAATAAAGCTTTTGGTCAGTTAAATCTCAATTTCGACCAAGGGGATGCTCTAAGCGCACTCGTGTCTAGGCGTTGCCGCGACTGCAGCACTGCGCCTGTGAGCTTCAGCTCTCGGCCGCACACTTGCCCGCAGCGCGACGCTCTCTCGGGAGAGTAGAACATTAGAAGAAAGAGAAGAGGAACGACGCGGTTCCCCTCTCTGGCTCTCGTAGAATTCGTTCAATTTGATCGGCGGGCAGAGTGGGGTTGGTTTTCTCAGTCAAATAGCGGCGGCGCCCCTTGACATCGCGTGTGAAAGCATACGGGTGAAAGTATTCTGCCAATCCAGGCTTTAGCCAATCTTTAACGACGCATCGCGATCTTACATTCTTACTGCAGCGATCGCATCCTCCTCCGTTCCCCTTGCTACTTTTCTTACATTTTCCCACGAAAGAAACATTTTTAGACAGCTTCTATAAAAACGGTTCTTTCAGGACATGCAGAGCGTGCAAAAGGTTCAATGTCTAGCACTAGTGCTAAAAGTATAACAATACTAAAATGTTCGAAATGAATCAGCTTCTGTACGAACCATTAAGTGATTTACATATTTGATTTAAAATCAAAGTTAAGTTGTGTAAAAATAGTGTATGACACACGAGGTAAAAGTGATTTTTCTTGGCTCATAGGACTGCGCCACTCGGAATATTGGGCCAGAGTCATAACCTTTCATACCCGCAAAATAAAATATCACATTTATCTTTCGTGTTATAAATAACTATTATATAGTAGATTGAAGCAATACTACAATTTCTTCCCGGCATTTTTTTGGGTTAAGCGTTGCGTTATAATAATTAGACATCGGATGTACAGGGACTAAAAAATCGTCTTTTAGGCGTCAAAGGAGGCACTAAAATGTAAGAATAAGGAGAATAAAGGCGCTGTCACATTTTTTATAATAAAATGAAAAAATGGTTGTAAATTTTCCTATATTATTTTTTAAACTTAAATGCCCCAAAACAACTATGTATTGTTTAATATTTCCAAACCAAATTGGGAACCCCAAATCAGTTTGAATGCGAAATATCTCTCAAACTCTATTGATGTGACTGGCATGCATGTTAAAAGTCCAATATTTTCAACACTGAAACTTTTTTATTATTAATAATATTGCACCTTTCATATTACTATCACTTCAGTCATTCCTCCAGAAGCTCCAAACAAAACAAAACGTGCGATTTTCGAACACAAAATCTTGTTTTTTTCGAAAATGTAAGGATTTAAATGAAAATGGCTTTCTGTTATTGAATTCTCTTTATCCTTACAAACAATTCAAAGGGGAAAAAAACTCCATACTTATTTTTTCAGTTCGGCTGAATATGAAAGTCATAAAATGTGTTTGATTGTTGACTGCCTCATCCGGGTGATATTTCCAAGGCGGGAGTAACGATTGCAGCGCGAGGCGCGCGGGGACATTTTCGACATCCTGTTTAGACAGCGCGGGCGCGAGGCTGGTGCGGCGAGGGGGCGGGGCGCTTCCTGTCAAATTGGGGCACGCGACCGCGCGCCCTCGCCTCCGCCTCCGCCTCCGCCTCAATAACAAACGCCGCGCCGCGCCGCGCGGCGCCGCGACGCACGTGTGCCCCGGCGCAGTACGCCTCCGCGCGCGAGGCTCCTCCGAGGCGGCCACTGATTCTTAGTTTAGAGTACGGTTCACGGAAAGGAACGAGTCACGCCGAGAAAGATTCGGTCTCGTCGCTTTCGGTTCATTCTGCCGCAGTGCAATGTCTTCGCATACGCTTTGTTCCCGCCACGTTGTAATGTCAAATTCCTTTCAAAAGCAAGTTTTCTCTCTGTGCTCGCCCAGATCCAAGCCAAGACGAGGCTCGGAACTTCGGCCCTCGCGTTCGCTATAAACAAGCTTGAGTCTACCCACCGCATAGTTACCAATTCACTTTTATAAGGAAGCATTACAGTAAGCACTTTATAAGAAAACCTCCTGTATTCAAATTGCGCAGTTGCAAACATATTGTAAAGAAAGAAGAAGTTTTGTTTAGATTCGAACCCAACGAACAGTTCACAGTGAACGAGAGGCGTAGCCAAAAATAAGAATTAGCCGCAAAACCCAACCGATTGACGCAGAGTACTGTACATTCATCTGTATTGCTAATTTCGAAGATACGTATACATTGACACAAAACTAAGAACGTGAGAGATGTCGCTGGTTTCGTTTGACACTCAGGAACTCTGGAGAAATACAAAAGAAATGAAACAGTTTCAATTGTAACAAAAAACTGCAATTATTCGAATGCGTTAGACAGCAATTTTTCATCGCTGCTGACGTCACGCGACGAGAGAAGAAGGCGCTTCAGTTTGCGCGTGTCCCGTTGCAGAGCAGCCAAGTTTTGCTCTCGAGGACCACTTTTCACACTTTTGACAGCTAAGTCTTTGCTGCTGGCGTAACTAGTTACTATAATAATAATAATAATAATAATAATAATAATAATAATAATAATAATAATAGATGCTGTTACTATTACTTATAACAACAAAAGAGGAATTAACAAAGTATTTGGAATAATAATTAGAGGTACTTTAAATTTTCGTTAGTCTTTCATAATTTGATTACTTTCGCACGAATGTTTTTTATAAAAAGCTGCTTCAGCTTCCTGACTTGCCGATAATGTGGTGCATCCACTTGTTTCTTCTTTCATAATCTATTATTTATAATCCTGACAATTCTGATCTGACCAAGTATATAGCAAATAAGATTAGGAACAATTGTTTGAGTGATCTTGTTTGCAGGTAGTAGAGCGCAGTACTATTACAAATTCGATTTTTGACTGATCAAGTTTTCGACAGAAAAACTCTTATTGCCGGGCCATGATAACGAACATGTAGATAAATCTTAGTCATATATGTATCAAATTACTTCCTCTAACGCCTTATACAGACATAATTTATTTTTTGGGGCCCTAGGCACAGAAACATTTATTGAAGGCAAAATATCTATCCGTGATCAACACTAATGCCTAAATAGGTCAGCAGATTTTCTCCCAAATTAATATTCCCCAATCTGGCTGCTCCGACGGACGGACGATCTAACGGGTGGGCAGACTTTTGTCGTCAATCGATTTTCGATTTCAAGGATCCAGCAAACATGGCACGCTACATATGAGAGGAAGTAATCTTCTATTCATACTACAAGAAGCAAGATTTATCTCTGTTTTCGTTACCAGGGTCCGGCAATAAGAGATTTTCTGTCGAAAATTTGCCGTTTTTTCTCGCATAATTATGATACTTTCTCTATAATGCGGAAGCAGTTGCAAAAAAGTAAAAATCTTGAGTAGTATGTTAAGCTCTGGAATAAAAGAAACATATTTTTTAAATACAATAATACAACATACAATTGTTTTGCTGGTAATATTAAGAAAGTTGGCTCTTAGACACTATTGAGCAGAAACAATACAAAACCTTGCCGCTTGTAGTGTGTTAAGCACCGACTTTAGAGCGATATTTTAGTAGTAGTAAAGCTGAAGTATTGTTCCTGAAGGAATTTAAAAGTTTCGCTAGGATGTGTGGTTGCGCTTCAGTTTCTAGGTTACTTTCATTCTTCTTCTTCTTATTATTATTATTACTATTATTATTATTATTATTATTCTTATTATTATTATTGATATAGAAGTCACAAACATTTTGATATTTATTTACACCTAAAATTTCATCAAATTTTATTTCATATATTCTATTCTATTTTATTTATTCTTTATTTAAGTTGCCTTTATTGTAACCACATAATGATTGCTCGATTGGAACAGTGGGTAGGTTGTTCCTGCTGAGACCAAGTCCGGATCTGAAACCGATACCGGTAGCCGATTGGCCTTTCGCGGGTCCTGAGAGTGACGGGGGCGGAGGGAGGGCAGCGACGCGTGACCTGACGGCCTCCGTCGCCACGCGACGTGACGGCTGACGCGGAGGCCGTGCGCGTTAATTAGCCGCAGCCCGATGCCAACGGCGGCCGTTGCGACCTCCGCCTCGCGAGACACGCGATATGGCCGGTTCACGTTTGGGGCTATTGGTGGAATCGGATGTCACTGCGTTTAGAATTTTGGACTGATCTCACTTTGTAGCAAGTAGCTAAATATCCCAGTCAGCACCAATAAATGTTGTGGAGCTAAACATCTCGTGCTTTCTCGCACTATTTGTAACTTTTCGAGAGAGATGGAGACTGTCATTTATGAAAGAAAAAGTGACGTAAAGTTACTGTTGAGCTAGGGAGCGGCATTATTGCAACTGATCAACAATTCCAACCTAGTGTTGCTACAAAATGGCACAGGCTTTCGCGTATAGTTAATTTCCTTATCTCTGTGGTCTTGGATACGTCTCGGTTTGCTCTACCCTCTCTCTAACTGCTATCGTTCGGCCCTTACATTTATTTTTCACATTTTCTCAATTTCTCGATGTTTTAATAGAATAATACAAATGTGGTTTTAAGTATATTATAAAAAAATAAAATCTGGTTCTTTATGTTTATTTTCATTGGAAAAATTGTAATCTTCACGAGAAAATGTCAAATGAACGTTTTTGAAAATGTAGCAATTTGAGCTCATTTTAACAGAAAACTTCTGAAATTTCGTGGAACTTTCTAAGAAATTGTTTCAGACACTTCTTCTCACAATTTCAGTTATATATAAAAGCGCTTGTAATGTAAATATTAACGACGCGAAAGATATTAAAAAATACATTGCGGGTCAAAACAAAATGTTTCATCAGAGTTTCTTTTCACGTCATTCAGTGCAGCAATGGCAATTAATGACGTTAGGTGTTTATGGAGTTTTCTTATTTTAACGTCTTCAAAATATAGATCTACATCTATGTGGATTTTTTTGACAATATATCTTAAGGCTCTTATTACCCATATTTAAAATTTCATCTCACAATTACAATCTGAACAAAATGATTAAATGAAGATATAAATGATATGCTGGCGAGAATGTTAAATGCACTGACACGTGATCCAAACACTCCAAATCTCCTGGCCCGTGTAATGCTACGACACGTGTCCGCTGCGCCTCGCTGCGAGGCGTTGGGGGAGGCCCTGGGCTTACTCTACGCGTCACGCGGCTCCGTATTGGAAGACTCTTGCAGAGAAGCTTCCTCGAGCCGAGATCGGTCTTGCTTCGGAAAGGGGTAGGCCACGGGAGGCTTCTTCAAAATAGTTTTTTACTCAAATATAAATTGATAAGATTAAGGATAGTTTAAATTCTATTGAATGGTGCAGAAATCCCTAAACCTTCGTGTTTTGTTCCCGCCACCAGGCCTATTGCCAAGGCACATCTCTGCCCCCTACCCAACAGTTCACGATGAAAGTGATCTAGGCTGAAGAAATGAACGAGCGCCGTGTCGGGCGCGCAGAAAGAGGAAGTGCGGAAAGTGCGCGGGGGGGGGGGGGGTGTCTTGCGGCGCCTCTCGAGCCTCTCGAGGTGAACGCTCTCGATCCGGAGCGCCGCGAAGGGCCTCGCCTCGGCCGGGGGATGCGGCCTGACGCCCGCCTCCCCCTCCCCCTCCCCCGCCCGCGCCGTGGCCGGAGCGAGGCGCGTGACAGATGCGGGGGCCCGCGCCCGTGACAGGTGCCGCCCCGCCCCGCCCCGCGCCGAAGAGAGCCCTCGGGGCAAAAACAGCGTGGCCCCTCGGGCAATTTGTAGCCTCCTCCGCGCGCCGGCGCGGCGCCGTCGCCCGCCTGCACCCGCCTGCACCCGCCTGCACCCGCCTGCACCCGCCTGCACCCGCCTGCACCCGCCTCCACCCGCCCACGCCGGTCGCTTTCGGCTTCTTACGTTGCCAAATATTCTCCGTTCACATTCCACTTACATATACGTAGTATCGAGTTGTTATCGCAATTCAGCAAATGCAAAAGTTGTATTGCGATGGCCTGATTTCGAAAAAGTGGATAAATATTGTATCTACTCGTCGCAGATCACTTCTAGTAACATGTTTGTGAGTCCTTGATGCCGCAAAATGTCTGTGAGTAACACTAGCGCGTAAGCCGCTCTGAAGATTTTCTCCCAACTTGATACACTTCCCGATCGATGTGGGGAACGCAAGCCCTTCCCAGTGGCTCGAGGACGCGCTTCGTCCGATTCGGAGGCGAGAGCCGCAGTCGCCCGAGGCCGCGTCCTTCCAATGGAGAGGTCCACGGGATCCAAAGCACCGAGCGACGTCACTACGGTGCTGGTGTAAAGCGCTGCGGGTTCGTGCCCCGGCCGGTCGGCGCCCAGAGGTGCATCGGGCCTACTTTATCCCAAAGGGCCCTAAGCGCGTCGCCTTCTCGTTCCGCGCGAGGTCGCATGGCTTTGCCAGCAACACGGTGCTGTGCCGCGGGGGGAGGGGGCGATTGGAGTCGACCCCCAGACCGCGGCGAGAAAGTACACGTGCAAATAGTGTACATACAGTCTTCAAAACGGCTCTAATTTTTTTCTTTACTTTTTCTACCGAGAGTAGCAAACAACGGTGGACAAGGTGGCGCTAGTGCCACTTTCAGTGAGCTCTCTATATTTTCGAACATTAAAAAAACTAGTGGTACTACAGAATGGCACAGACTTTCCTGTATCAGTTTTCGATTTCCTTTGGTCTCGGCTAGCTATTCGAACTTGCCATATACTCTTGTCAGCTGCAATCTATTGCCGCTTAAAGAACACCTTTTTGAAATTTACTTCATTTTTCGTTTTTTTAATAATAGAACAGAAATATTATTTTAAGAATATTAGAGGACAGTAAAACCTCGTCCCAAATGGAAGTTTTGAGCTAGTTTTGACAAAAAATAGTTGAGTTTCCAAGGAGCTTCATATGGCATGACATTTATTTATAAATACGAATATAAAAATGTGAACAAGTTGCCGACAATGTAAACGACGTGAAAGAAGAGTAAAAACCAATACATTTTTGTAATTTGCAATATTTCGCGAAAACTACTAAAATGTTCAAAAAATTACGTGACCGTAATGAAAGAACCAATTATGAACAACAAATTTTATTTGAAGGAAAAGTCTCTATTATTTTTTTAATAGGAAGAACCCCAGAAAATTTAAATTTTTGAATTCTTCGGAAATTCAGAATTAACCGTCAAAATCGGACATATGCCCTGTTTATAAGTGTATTTCAATCTATTCTTAGAAGAAATTTAAAGAAAATATTTGGAGCCATTTTTGAGAAAATTTTGAAAATAACCTAGAGGCATCCCCAAAAACCAATGAATGATTTTAAAAAATGCAGAGCTTCGTATCACACAGTTTGGTCATGGGTTTCTTCAATATGGGAAAAATACTTCGCATGATTTAGGTCCTAATGTTGTTCACATGCACCAGACAGACGGACGGACGGACGGACGGACGGATTTTTTGAAACAAAAACACCTTTTCAGTATCAGGGGACCCCAAAACGCGTATTTCCACTGAACTCTCGAGTATCAATTTTCCGCATCATTACATAACTTTCCCTGTACTACGTATATTACTCCATATATACGTAAGTATACCGGAAATTAAAAATCGAAATTGCAAATTTGAATGTCCCGCGCTTCCTGTGAGGCGCTGTCAGTTTGCAAAATTGAAACCCGGCGATTGGAAATCTTAGACTTTTAGTCATTGTTGATAGTCGTGATGATTGTATGATGTAGATAATATTCTCATGAAAGGAAATACAGTTAAAGAGGGTAATAGATTGAACTTAAAACTAATAAATACACTTGCACTTCAGTGAAATCAAAGCAAGTTTGCCTGAAATTATTTTTACTTTTATGTATAACGTGCTACAAATACTGTAACCGTTAAATTTATTCATTCTTGTTTAATTTGCAAAAGTAAGAAATGGCTACTGTCCCTAGCTTCCGAAATGCAGATATGTGTCACAAGCGCTTCATTTGAAATGGTTGAATTGGGCTTTTACAAGTTGTAGCTGAAGTTAGTACGGCAAAGTTTGCTATATTTCAATATTACGTAACTGTTCTGAATAATATGAGAACGTATGCGCTATTGTAGCACACCTAGTTAGGTATTACTTTTCTTACACGAATTCTTGCGTTTTCTAGGTGATAATATCGCCGTCCTCCTATCAGTTTAGTTCGACTTTTATTTATTTTCTTTAGTCGCACACAGAGCTGCTGCAATAACGCTCTGACGCGTCATAGACAGCCGCTGCTGTCAGGAACATGTAGTGATGCCTGCTCCTTGATCAAAATTGTCAATTTACTGAATGTCAATCAAGAAGGTATTGGTGAAGTCTTGTACAGAAATGGAAGGCCATCATCAATCGCGTCTACTTAACATAGAAACAAGGAGATTATTGTTACCAGGATTTTTGAACTATGCAATTAGGTTTTGGGTTTTTATTATAGAAATGTTATTTTCTTGCCAAAGAAACTTGCCGATGCAAAAGAAGTGGAACGACATCTCGATAACTTTTAAATATAGTATCCTTCATAAAAACATTGTTAACTTTTATCAACAGAAAACAAATTGTAATATTGTAAGACCAAATTTAAACCCAAAGAATAGGTTGCCATAGAGAGAATAAGGACCTATCAGAGTAAATTAACCTCATAAAGCCCTGGTCCTCTCCCAATCGTGATGTGTCCTGAAAGGTTCCACTAAAGATTAATCATTTGATCAAGGAATGTTCACTATTTCTAAAGTTCAGACAGAAGTTTTTAGACGGAGACCATTTGGTATCAATTCTGGTATCCACACAGGTTTTCAAATTCTGTACGACCATCAATACTTTTAACGAATTAAATATTATGTTTTTATCCCGTAATCAAACTGCATTTTTGTCAGCCTTGTAATTCACTCTGAGAAATTCGAGCCATCCGACTTGTACGACTCTGATCGCTGCGCTTTGTAAGAGTTATTCGGAGTAATCTGACGGGCGTTCGTAAAGTGTCTCCCTTCCCTCGAATTGCGGTGCGCGGCGCCTGGTCGGCGGCCGTCCGTTATTAGCGCTATCGGCGCCGCTCCCACAGGGCCATGTGCGGCCGCGCCGTAAAAATAGCGCCCTCGAGTGGCCGGGCTCTCAGGCGGCGCCTCGGAAAAAGTCCCGGCGGCGGCGGCGGCGGCGGCGGCTGGCCGAGGCCGGCACCCGCAGATAAGCCCCGCCGCGCCGCGCCACACTCGGCCGCGCCTCTTTCTCTCGCCGCTGGGGCAGAATACAAAATGTTACGGAATGCTGCAAAAAATCCATGTCCTAAAATTGACACAAAGGCGCATCTGCTTCTACTTCTGGGTGCTTTTAGGTTCAGATTTTTCAAACGTCTGCCTGCCCGACTACGCGCCCGAACAAAACTAGCGCGTGAACTGTCCAGAGGACATTTTTAAAAATTTCCGTAGCAGTTCAGAGCTCGAGAACACTAATAAATCAATCCATCTATTCCTCTTGTTTACTTTTGGTTTCCGTTGTCGCAAACGCCTCGCAGCCTCTACCCAGAAATTAGCAAATTTAATTCGAATTAGTCTGTTTATATTTTTGCGTAAAGCTGTCGTGTTAATATATATCTAGTATATAACCCAAACCAACATAGGTATGAAAATATAATCTTAATGGCTGCCAGGCATTAAGAAATTATCAGCCGCAGGCTGTCAAGGAACCACGTGATCTTCAAACTATTTATTAAACTTCTAAATCAAATGACAAACAACATAAGGAACATACACAAGAAAGATAAATGACACATAAAAGTAATGTTCAAGAGTTCAATTAAAGTTTTCTTATTTTTAACATATAATTGCTCGTGGTAGCCAATCTGAATATTGTGCCGCCCGCGAGAGAAGCCTCCCGAGGCGTGCGCGCCCTGCGTTTCCTTTGTCTGTCTCTCGGATGGGGCAGTACAGAAACTCCACGTCGAAATATTCACACACGTACACATCTGGTTCTGCTTCTTTGTGCTTTTAGTTCTATGACACCGAGTGCAAGGTTGTTATTTAAACGTCTGCCCGTCCGACTATGCCTCTGTATGTCTGTCAGTGAGCAATACTAGCGTCTGAGTCGTGCACAGGACTTTCATTGAGGTCCTGCCGATCTGGCTGAACTTGCGGCTCTGGGAATGTGAAGTGGAGCTTTTAAATTTTTCTGGGTGCTTAACATGAAGCACGTCATATTTCAAAACTGCTCCAAATTTTGTCTACATTTTTTCTCGAGTAGAAGAGAGTGCTCTTATGAAAACGGTTCACTTCATGAAAAATTCTTAAATGTTCCAAAAAAGCTCCAAAATTCAAAAGATAAAGTTAGCAAATTCAATATTTACCTGGAGACCCAGCACTTGCCGACTTCGCTGCCAGGGGGCATCAATTGATGTCACTGCAGTGTCCCTGACCGGGAGTCCTAGGGTACGACTCCCGACAGTTGCAGGATTTTCGCTACTAGCTAGATTCAGCTGTTGTCAGTGGAAGAATTCTAGTGGTCAGCTGCTCTGATTTGCAGTTTTCCCTTTATTTTCTCGATGAACAAGTTAATGTTGGAGCAGCACCCTAACAAATGGACCAAAGATCGAGCACGGACTTTCCTCGATTCCTTGCCCTTTCCTCTCCCTTCACACACACACACACACACACGTCGGAAACTTACAACTTACCGACTGGCATTGTTCTCCAATGGTGAGAGATACCTGGCTGGGGAAACCCACGCTTGTTGACGTGAAAGTCGGCGCTGGATCTCACCATTCAGTAGCGGTAAATCATTTCCACATCCCGCGATAAAACATGTAGTACACTTAGGGGATCAATTACCTTAGCAGTTGGTGCATCCCGAAGCTCTAATAAATAAATCTATCAATTTCTCTTATTGTTTGTTTTTGTTTCCTCGTCACATCGCAAACGCCTCGCAGACTCTGCATAAGAATTTAATAATGTACTTCAAATTAGTCTATTTATATCTTTTCATAATACTGTCCTGTTAATATATATGCACAACGCGACCCAACAGAGGAATGGAAAGATAATCTTAAAGGCCATCGACCATTAAGAAATAAACGGCCGTCAATGATGTGATCTTCAAACTATTTATTAAACTTCGAAAACAAATGCCAAACAACATAAGAAACGTACACAAACAACATAAATAACACATACAAAAATAATGTTGTATAATTAAATTAAATTATTCTTACTTTTTAATTTATAATGTCTCATTGTTGTAAATGTGAATATTAAATGAACAATTATAATTATAATTGCTAATATCTAGCCCTTCATAAAAAGACGAGGGTGGCGACGTCGACGTACTTGAATGCATTGGCGCTGATGCACCTGGACGGTGCTGATTCTTTTCGATTCCGCTTGCTCACTGTATTTCCTCCTTCTCACGAGGACTCCCGACCTCCAAGTTTTTTCAACGACAGCCGTTTTCGAGTAGCATTGTTTTCTGAATCTATAAAATGAATTCAGATGTCACTAAAAACTGAAATGTAAAAATGAAAAATGTGTAAAATTCACTTTGATATGTCCAG
The DNA here is from genome assembly GCA_038098605.1 of Gryllus longicercus. Classification (NCBI taxonomy): domain Eukaryota; kingdom Metazoa; phylum Arthropoda; class Insecta; order Orthoptera; family Gryllidae; genus Gryllus; species Gryllus longicercus. The sequence continues at coordinate 1,234,487 of JAZDUA010000297.1, forward strand.
ATTTCCGTTAACTAGTAAACATAGTTTCGACATTGAGAATTTTGTTCCTAACAATGTGGGAAGGCACATCTCAGATCATTCTTTGGTGTACGCTTGCATGTTTCATTTACTTTGTCAATGGTCGCACATTGACGCCAATGTTGAAAATCTTGGTATTTGCGTACCTTGTCTTGGTTTTACAGGTAACAAGTCGAAACTTGCACCATTTGCAATTTATAAAACATCGTCTAGAATATTCTTTGTCTTAAAATGTCGAACATGTGTCGAACAATGTCGATACATCGGTTTAAATGTGAGCAGAAACAAAACCGCTCGCGCAACAGTCGAATCGAAATGGAAGATGGCGGTGCACTCCAACTCACTAAAAGCAAAGATATTTCTTATTTACATTAGTTTTCTTACAAGAAAATGTATTACGAAAAGTATTGAACGGTACACGGTCGATAACATGAATGGTCACAGAGGGTTATAACAGACTCGGTTGGTTATAAACCTCGGCTATCGCCTTAGTTTACAAAGTTCAACTGCGTCTGTTATTTGTTGTCTGCCGGTCTAATGACGTTAACAACTATAACATAAGTAGCTTATTTCATTTGACATTCAGAATGGTCTATTACTTTGAAACTGATATCAGGATGTCTGCTAGGGAAACGGCCAAAGGGCCATTCTGTAAATAGGTTAGTTAAAGCATGCTAATTATAAGTTAGAGGTAAGATTAGCTTTATCTAGGTTATAAGTACTCCCTTTCTGCCGGAACAGCCAAAATGCGGCACGGGCGCCGATTAAACTGCCTCAAAAAGAAAATAAATTACCGCCTCGTCAGTGATACTATTGGAGGAAATTGAAAAATTGCTTTAACAATTGTCAATGCGTGATTGCGGGCTCCATTTCCCAAAGAATTATCCTGAGCCTTTGCTGAATAATTACATCTGTGCAAACATGACAAGATACATTTTTATCTCGTCTGAAAGCTAAGCATGGCTGTCAGATTCTATAAACTCTTGCAATCTCTCTTATTTGGGATTCCAAATTTCACAGGCCAATCACATGCCGAGAAACCAAACGATCTTAGATACCACAATCCGGAATTTTGTAGGAGAAAGTTTTCCATTAACAAACTATCTATCCTAAAAGTAAGTTACCTGAGTAATACCCTAAAAATACTCGCGCAATCCTTTCGGAAAGCTGAACACCAAAAAGGAACGCATGGACGTGTTTTGATATACTAAGAGGAATGAGAAAGAGGAATAGAAAAGGTCTCCAAATTCGCTCTCTTTTGCTCGACAGAGTGGAGGCGCGTGTGCGGGCGTGTGGGCTCCGGTCCCTTTGAGGTGTCCCACAAGGGCCGCCAAAGGGACCGCCCTTATCAGTCGCAGAGCCGACGCTGCGGTTGGCGCTCGCGACCCCTCGCCAGGGGGCGCTAATGGACGGCACACGTGGCTTGAGACCCGTCCGAACCCCTGCAATCATCGTTCCTTCATTTGCCGCCCCGCAACACGCTTCACTCGAACGCGAAGGAGACGAAATATAATTATTAGAAGAAATTAAAAAGAGACAAATAGAAAATGACTTTGTCGAAAATGAATGGTTATGAAAATGGGAAACCGTAAAATTTGAATTGTAAGCTCGGGGAAGATTTTTTCGAATTACGAAACTGAGATGCCCCACAAGCCCACTTTTAGTAAAAATCATTAATTGCAAAAATAGCTTCTTACATTAAAAACCAACTATTGAGTGACTGTCCTTACGTGGTTCTCAATTAACATAGTTTATACAGAAGGTTGATATTCCTGTTAAATTGCCCTGCATATGTAGGATTTCTCTAGTACTTTTCCTTATATTCATTACTTGTAGTTGTTGATTGTGTAGCTCAAAGTAGAAAATGATGTAGCATCTATTTGGCAGAGAATTCACTTTTGAAATATCGTCTTAAACACACATTTTGTTTAATAGTTTTCAATGAAAAAAATGTTCAAAAGTTAGGTTAACATCTGCTTGACAAGTGTAAAAATGTAAGTGTAAAGAGTTAAAACAAAATAACTAACATTATTGACGTTGCTAAAAGTTTCAGTGGCGGAATCATTGGGACAATGATTCAACTGGATCAACAAGATTTTGTCTAAAATTACAAATTTATTTTGGAGTTCACGAGAGCATTAGGTGAAATTGTAATATCTATCGATTAGACACAAAATCTTGGGATAACATTATATTCAATTTAAAAATAGCTTACTTTCAGCAACTAACACGTACTTAATATTTTTAAACATTGGAAAAGTGATATTTCTACGATTGAATAAAATGGATTGTATGCCCTGCTACGCGTGCGTGAAGTACGTCTTGACTTATGGAACATCTGAAAACCGTCATTACGAGCGTAAAAGACTTTTTGACGATGACGTCACAGTGCTAATAAGACTTGCGCACTGTACGTAGAGTACCAGTGCGCGGGGTCGATCCCGGCGGAGATGCGTGGATTTTCGTAGGGCGGAAAATCCACAATAGCCACGCCACTCTTGTGACATGCAAAAGAACCCTGGCGGATGCCATTAAATCTTTCCGACTATATCCCGCCCTGATGAGAGCTCACTTTCTCCCTAACAACTAGTTCGGATAGTTAGCTGAGACCGACACGTCGGAGAAAGTGAGAGTCACACCCCTGGCGCGTCAGGGGCGCGAGGTGCGCCTGCGCGAAAGTTCCCAGACCCGCGTCGGAGGTAGCTTCCAAGAAGCCTGGGTCGAAAAAGAGGCTGGCACCCAACTGCTTTGAATATATTCTTAGGGAGACGATAAGGCTTGTACGCTATCTATGCATTACTACTGCTAGGTTACAAGAGAAGTAAGAACATAAATCAGATATTTAAGGCAAAACAACTTTAATTTGACTATTATTAAACTCTTCTCAATAAGTATTAGCTTATAAGTAACTATTAACACATAATTGTTTTTGTAACAATTAATACAATATACGAGTGTTATGAAACTCGTAACAACTCCCTTTGATGTACACCAAATCCCCAGCTGAAGGGAAGGGGCGAGAGCAGAGCGAGAGCACGGCATTCGAGGGCGGCAGCGCGGCGCCGTCCGCTCCCGGGGGACCCATCGCAGCGGCAGTCGCTCGTGACATTGGGGCGGTGCGGGCGACCGCAGGCCTCCCACACACGAAGGAACTCGCTCCTGGAGGTGCCCAGGATGGGTGGAATATTGGAAGATTGTGTACCATGTAAAGTTGGCCGTGTATTTCACCGCCGGAGTGAAATATCCCACTGATATTCACACTGCTCTTCTCGCGCAAGATATCATGTTATTACCCTCAACCCTGCCTCCGCTGGCAGAGCCCGCCAGGAACAAGATCGAAGCCCGTGCCACACTTCTTAATCCCTTTCTGCGTGCTCTTCCGAGCTACTGTCGGCCCAAAAGCATCGACTGCTCACCGCTAGCCTACGCTCCTTGCGGACCTCTTCCGACGGAGGCGTCTGAGGAGTTCGCCAGAGCGCCACTACGGCGCTGGTGCCAAAAGCGCCGCTGGTTCGTCGCCCCGGCCGGACGGCGACCAGAGAGGTGCCTCGGGCCTCTTCCACCCAAAGGGCCCTAAGCGCGTCGCCTTCACGTTGCGTGAGTTCAAAGGCTTTGCGAGCAACCCGACGCGGTGGCCGGCGGGGCGGGATCACCGTCCGCGATTGGAGTGGACGCCCAGACCGCGGCGCTGCAGGGACGACGGTTCCCCTGCCCCCGCGGCCCCATCGAAGGGCGAATGCGACACGGGCATTTTGAACTCGGTCGGTGCCGTGGAGAGAAAGTGCAAGTAGAGTGGGCATAGTGTAAATGAAGTGTAGTGTACATTGTGCGAATCAGTGTGAGAATTAGAGTGTGAATGAGAATACAAATAATAATTTTCATTTATAAATTAGAAATCCTTTAGGCCGAGGGAAACGGTCAATGCGCCATTTTGTAAATAGGTTAGTTAAGGCGTGCTAGTTCTAAGATAACTTTAACCAAGTTATACGAAGTACTACCCTCTTTACCGCAAAAACCAAATGAGTCTACTGCGCGCGCGCAGATTGCATTGACCCAAAAAGAAAATAATTTACTGACTCACCAAGGAGACTGGTGGTGGGAACTTGAAAACGGCTAACGGAGTATTTATGTGCCAAATAAAACTTTGTGGAAGATTGGCACACCACTTAATTCGACTGTACGGCCCAAACATAAAGATAGGAAGATACACTTTATAATTCATATCGAATTGACGTTCTTGAATGTGTTAAGAGAAGAGGAGTAAATGCACTCAGTTTTTAAATAATGAAGTTAAGTTGTCCGTAGATTTCATTGAACATCACAAATTTTAACCGAAACCCTCAGGAATTCCTTCCTATTTTTGTGTCATCTCAAGCTTATGAATTTATAATAAGTTCTGACAATGTTATTTTGCTTCATCTCAGTACTTTGAGTCTGTCATGTTATGTTGTATTGAGAATGCTGGTGAGCAATATATTTTGTTGCTTTTCAACTTCTAGGTTACATAGCGACCATTGTAATTAACATCGGTTTTTGGAACGTTGGGGTAATGGCATACTTGTATACTGACACACACAAACATGTCCGAGCGGGATTCTAACCCGCGACTATTTAGGCATTAGGCAGCTGTGCCGCTTCAGCCTTTTAGACTTTGGCTAGGCAGGCCGGTCAGATGAGTAATATGTTTAAATGCTATTAATGAAAACCGTTATGTACCAAATCAGTGTGATTTATTTGTGACTTTAATGCATTTTGCCCTGTATATTGCATTCTCAATGTAGTTGATCTTAATGTTAATTTTTGCTATGGTGGGGCAATTTTTTTAAATTAAGAAAACCGCTTCTTCCTTTATTACTGTCGATAACGCCGACCAGTGAGCTGCCATGTGCTCTATTGCCCGCGACTGCTCGCGCATTGGCCGTCGCCTGATTATCGTGAAGGCCAGTATTCTATCGGTACATCCGGGTCGCAGGTTTAGGCGGGTAGCCTGTAATGTAAGTGAAAGTGACGACTAATAAAGCGAGTCAAACCACACGCCGCTTCACTTGCAAAGCTTGAATCATAATAAACTGAATTTCGAAAGCGTAGGCTTTTGAGGCCTGAGTCAATATCTACTTGCATGACCGTGAGACGCCATGATTTGACTTTCCTCCCGCCAGTAGCCCTAGAGGGGTGGTCGTTTAGTAACACGTAGGGGCAATTACGTGCCCCGCAACTCTACGGCTTTTGTGGAAAAGAAGCAGACATAACTAATTTCTTACCTAACTTAACCTATTGTAGAAGTCGGCACTTCGACCGGCAACCTAAGGTTTATTTGCATGCTTATTGTATTTCGTATTAAAGTTCCCTTTCTATAGTCTTCGTGATTTTGTTTTTTCCTCATGCACTCATACATTCGTACTACGGTCCATTTACACTAATTTACATGGCTGACACACGCACTTTCGCACGATGCTATATACACTATGTACTTTGCACTATGCGGCACAGCGCCGACTTTTCTCATAGCGTCCGTGGCGGGCAGGCACTACGTTCCCTGGCGACGGCGGCCTCACGGGCCCCACTGCCTCACTCGCCGCGCAGGCAGAGCTCTGCGAGAGGCTGTGGAGGCGGCTTCGTGGGGAAGTGGGTCCCGGCCCGCCGGTCGTGCCCTGCGCCCGCTGAGCGCCCTACGTAGGTCCTGTAAACTGAATTTCCTGGAGCGCTCGGAGGAGGTTCAATGAACCCCACGGACGAGGGCATCGCGGCTGCGCGGGCAAAAGATGCAACACGCAGCCGAAACTTGGGCGCCATTCACGGAGCCGGACCAGCAGCTGGTCGGAGGCTGCAATTTCCATGGCCACACACTTCGAGAGAACCTACATGGTCGGAGGGCATTATGCTATATGCCTCCCAGATTCATGGCGGCCGAGAAGTATCAATTAATTGATAAGATAGACGGAAAGCACATATGAGTGTGGGCAGTGTAATCATATGTAATTTCTTTTTTATGTAATTTGCACTTATCAGAAGTTCAGTAAATTCCTTCAAATTTTTTTTCTCTTCCCATTTTGCTGATTACATTCTGTATTAAAATTAAGTTATTTGTTTTTATCATGATTTAACGAAACTATTTAACTCCCCTTCGAAGCTTTGAGATTAAGGCAAAACCAGGTCAGCGAGTGTTTTGTTTCTGTAGTGCCAACGCAGGATTTCTGACTAGTGAGGCAAGCTTGATAACAAACATTTGGGTTTCCTGACTCAGACGCTAACGTTATAATATCAAAAGATTCTAAAGAATATAGCATTTTCTAAAAAATCAAGAATTTTTGAGTAAATATTACAGCCGCACTCAAAGATACTCGCTTCCAACCGTTCTCGCCGCAGAGACCGCTGTGGCCGAGAACACTGCTGGTTCCGGCTCTGCTTTTGAGAGTGAACGATACTGATACTGTTGCCGGAGTGCACCTTCAGTATCGACCTCGTTACTCGAACACATTTGCCGCTAGTAACCTCCACACTAAAATTTACAAAGAAATTTGTTCTCAGTACTTAGTACAAACTTAGGCAAAAGCCACAAAAATATATTAAATGCATTATTTTTTCCACTTTGTTGGAATTAAGGCCGAAATAACCTAATTACTCGTAATAATGCATACTCTATGACAAAAAATGAATTCAAATATGCCCCCTATGAGGGCCGAAGCAAACCTCTTGATGGTTGTGCAATTGAAACTGTTTATAATATATAGCTTCACATTTACTTATTATTTTACGGTTTGTTTTGAAATGCCCCATTCACAACGTAAACGTTTCGTAATGTAAAGCAGCTTAGCAGTAAAATGAGCACGTAAAATCAATCACAATGGGGAACGTAGGTTTCGCCTGAACAAATCAGATTTCAACGTAATAAAGCGCGATCGATTAGTTTCTAGTACGATGGAAAAATCTTTTCACAATTGTTTCTAAATTTGTTCTTTCATTTTACTTTCGTTTTTGTCTTTACATGTAAATGGAAATCACAACCGTGTGCACAGTAGTTCACTACATTGACATAACCACAAAATACCTGAACACAATCTGAAACCGACGTTTCATTTGCTTCTCTCGGATTTTCTTGTGCATTTGTTTCTTCCATGCTGCTTTCTGATTGGCCTTCGGTAGAATTCCGACGTAAACGTAATGTAAAATCTTGGTACTTGTGAATTCTTAAGTTTAGGGATTCACGTCTTCGGTTCCGTCAAGACATTGTGTATGTTCTCCCTTAATAATTCATTTCTAGATTTTGCAACTACGATATGTTTACGTTTAAGTTTGCATTGTGAACGAGGCCTTACAGAACTCGTGTTGCTTCTCAGAGGGGAAAAACAGGAAGTACAATAAGAAGTAGTAACAAGCTCCACCTACTCTACCGAGAGTGAGCGGTACCGCCGTCTCTTGACAGAGGCCACGTGTGCATACCAGTGACCGTAGAGCACAGGTTATCGAGTCAGTCGTGAAAAATTAACCCCGAACACAATTGCGGCGAAATCGCAGCTCTCGTTGCGCGCGGAAACGACCACGGGAGGCCGCGCGCGCTGCGGGCGACGGCGGAGCCGAGCGTCAGACGACAGACGCAGACTGGCGAACAGCGACGCACCAGGCACTCTGCAGGCGGATACGCACTCGCACACGCGTAGCTAGCATTTGGTGCGGAAGAGATTTGAATACTTGCGGAAGAGATTTGAATAGTAGGAACCTTTACCAAAGTGAAAAAAGAACATGCTGTCGAAGCAGCACTAGTTGCTTAAAAATTTGAATCAAGATGATCAGAAATTTTCAACGGTTACACCTCAGACATTTTATGTTTATCTTCTTATATTCTGCAATCATGATATAAAATGTGTCACGTAATGGGGGGGGGGGGGGTATTTTAAACTTAATCAATCGAGGATGCTTTTTGTTTCTCGTCTATCTCCTAAACTATTCTTCTGATTGCAGTCTGGTTTGCACCTTCCAATTTCTCGTAAAGTTTTCTATTAGTACGCAGAATATCAAAACGAAGCGCCAAAATTAATGTTTTTACAAATTTGTCACGTAATGGGGGGGGGGGGTATTTTAAACTTGATTAATCCAAGAACCTTCTTGTTTCTCGTCTATCTCATAAAATATTCATCTGATTGAACTCTGGTTTGCACCTTTCAATTTCTCGTAAAGTCTTCTATTAGTATATCAAGTATACGCAGGTTACGCAGTATATCAAAACGAAGTGCCAAATTAATATTTTTACAAAATTGTAACGTAATGTTGGGGTATTTTAAACTTGATAAATCCAAGATCCTTTTTGTTTCTCTTCTATCTCATAAATTATTTGTCTGATTGAACTCTTGTTTGCACCTTTCAATTTCTCGTAAAGTTTTCTATTAGTACGCAGTATATCAAAACGAAGCGCCAAAATTAATATTTTTACAAAATTGTAACGTAATGTTGGGGTATTTTAAACTTGATAAATCCAAGATCCTTTTTGTTTCTCGTCTATCTCATAAATTATTTGTCTGATTGAACTCTTGTTTGCACCTTTCAATTTCTCGTAAAGTCTTCTATTAGTACGCAGTATATCAAAGCGAAGCGCCAAAATTAATATTTTTACAAATTTGTCACGTAATGGAGGGGTATTTTAAACTTGATAAACCCAAGAACCTTTTTGTTTCTCGTGTATCTCATTAAGTGATCGTCTGTTTGAACTTTGGTTTGCACCTTTCAATTTCTCGTAAAGTTTTCTATTAGTACGCAGTATATCAATACGAAGCGCCAAATTTTATATTTTTACAAGTTTGTCACGTAATGTTGGGGTATTTTAAACTTGATAAATCAAAGAACCTTTTTGTTTCTCGTCTATCTCCTTTATGATTAAACATGAATTTTTAATTTCATTGTCATGGGGTAACGGGCATTATTTTTGTAGCTAGTATTTTAAAGGCCGATCTTTTGGACTCTGTCATATCAGAAACAAGACCCAGTATTCTGCAATTCAACCGGAGTTTCTTTGATAGCAAAGATATCCTTTTCTAATGGGCAGACCCAGGAGGAAAGCATAGGGAATACAGAGACCAGACTGCAGACCTGCGAGAAACTGGTCAGCAAAAGAGGAATGGCGACTCCTTTCCAAATCTTGATTAACCAAAATATGATCCTGAATAAGATCATAATCAGGAATTGTACCACAATTATCTTGTCAAATATAAGGACACACAATTTATCCTTTTTGGGCTTGAGATAGAGATGCTTAAGCGTGCTGGTAAGCACCGTCGTGGAAATGCCCCGATGAAAGGAAAGATTAAAGGAACTTCCGCCAAATGCGAGTAAGAGCTTTGGGAGAAGGGCAAAAGATTTGTTTTTCTGACGCAAATTCGCCGTTCTCTCGTGCAGCATTCCTTAACTTTCGGTCTCCTCCGCAGCGAGGAAGTAAAATTGCTTGCGATCTGCCGGGACCCCAAGAGCGCGGCGAGCGCGCTCGTGTGAGCGGAGGGTCGAGGGGCGTGGCCGCGCATGCGCGCGCGCCGGGGGCGGGGCCTCGCCGGGCGGGGGCGGGGCGGGGGCGGGGCGGCGTCGAGCGCCGGCGAAGCCCAGCGCCAGTGCTCCGGACGCAGCGCAGCGGGCGCGAGGCGAGGCGAGGCGAGGCGAGGGCAGCCATGAGTGTGTTGGGGAGCTACGGCGGGGGCGGGGGCGGGGGCCACGGAGCCCAGCACCCGGCCGTGCTGCACCACCAGGAGGCCTTCTATCACCACCACCACCACCATCACCACGCGGCCGCCGCCGCGCTCTACGGCCACCAGAGCCCGCACCACCACTACCTGCACCACCTGCACCACCACCAGGGTGAGCACCCGTTGCATTGCAAGTACTCTCGCCGCCCAAACCGAAAGTAGCCAAGCAAATGGTAACGTTTCGTTTCAAAACCAAGTCCTCTTGCTACATGCGAAATACTTATTGTATCATAAGGTGGGGGAAATGTCGGAGACAACAAAGCCTCTTTAAAGTGAGAAGTGCACGGCAATTAATCAATTGTGATATAATGGCTTCAGTATTTGTGTATACTTTAAGCTCTGATTCTAACAAACTACAATCACACATAAAAATCGTTTTTGTAAATTTGTCTAATAAATTGCAAAGGTCTATTAAATAATGGTTACTACAAGTAAATTAATGTTTTAAAACATTGTTTCAATGTTGTAAAAATGTACCCAAAAGAAAAAAATCTCTTTTATCAAGGTATCAATAAAGTGCTTAATGACTATCTGAAACATTTTTACAAACAAAGAATTCTAGTCTAAGCAGAGGCCGAGATAAATCTGTTTAACCAACAAACAGTTTTTTCCTTTACTACCAGAGAATGTGTCATTCGTGCACGAATTAAACAATGCGACGATAACACCTGTAGCCGCCATTTTGAAATGAGTTCGCCAAAGACACTTTCGTGTGACTGGGTTCAATAGTTTTTCCCACAAATGCATAGAAACGTACACGTAACCTGCAAATCAAAAAAGTAATATTTATTATACAGAAACGATAAGTCCTAGTTTCTACGCAAGCTTGATGGAAAATATTCCAGGGAGAAATGTTTGCTTATAATGCTAGCTGTTTCATACGCTTATTTCTGAAAACACGAATACTGAGATAGTCATATTTAAGAATTTATGTACATTTTGTGTTTAATAATTCGATGAAAGCATAATTGGGGTTTGATCAAGAAACTGCGGGTAGAGTAAAGGCGTGGGGATTATTTTTACTTTATTCTGTGGACATTAAAAAATAATGGAAGTCATCTCCGACAACTTAATATATTTACTTAGAGAGCCGGCTTTCGACGGGTTTGCCGCCATCATCAGTCTCATTGTATATGGCAAAAGTCGGGAGATTGTACTGCAATCCTTAGACCACTACTTACATTGTGGGAGAATTCCCACAATTATTCTATGAACATTATTAACGTATTCTGGCAATATTAGTAAAAATGAGTAAGAAACGAATTGTGACCCACAGAGGAGCTGCCATTCAGGACGTCGCGCGGAAAATGCTAAAGCGAGAACATACATGGGCACAAAATAAAAATGCTTTTTATTCTCCGATCATAATTTACGACAAACGTGCCTTTTTAGTAAATGTGCATCTTTGTAAATGTGTGTTTAGTTTCTTTTCGTACAGCGAATATAAACCTATCACTCATAATGAAATTAAGGACAATATTATTTTGTTCTCACTTGCATCTAAAACGTCGTGTTTTGTTTTTTTAATTGAAACGACATCTAAACACTCACAAACAACTTCTTGTTTTTTTAACCCTTCAAGACATTAAGATTTTAAATTTCTCATCCGTCAAGACTATGCTCGGGGGTTCTGGAGTTCATTGTAATTGATCCTCATTTATCTACAGACTCTTGGATCATCACACTTGTGTGACTTACAACTTAAAAGTACAGCATCGCTTAGTAAGAATGTCACAATGCGCCACTGTTTTTTGTTCTTCTTCTCTCGAAATATCTTGCCTTGCCTTTCCGGTTGTCCTAGTTGCTGTTTGGATGGGCCGTTCGTTTACCCTCTCCTTCCCACTTCTTCGAATAGATTTAACAAGACGATTAGGAAAACTTCCCAATCGTCTTGTTAAATATTTTAGTTCAGCTGATTCTGGTGATTACAGATAGAACGAGAATTCCTCATTACCATTTTGCGCAATGTTGCCAGTTCACTTGTTGTTCACTTCAATTTTTAGGGCGTCAGATAGCGAATAATCTTGTTCTATGTACAACATCTATTCCATTCTATAGCTTTCTGTTGACGTGAAAGAAAACAATTAAAATGATGCTTACCAGCTTCCTAAGATAAAGAGGTCCAACCAAAGTAACTTTCTGTGGTCCATTTTCGGCAAAGTCCAAATATAGCAAGTAGATGCTACTTCAAAGGCAATGTTAGTCTTACGATGTGTATTCAGGAGCGAATGACGTATATTTGTAAACAGGTGTAGCATGAACGCTGTGTTTATTTTCCCCTTCTGTACACAATGACTTACGATAGCACAACGATATAAAGGTAGCCGCCATCATCAGTCTCATTGAAAACCCGAACATACGAAAATACGAACCCGTCATACGAAAATACTATATTACTATGCCCGCTCATTAAAACTGCTGTTCACAACATTGAGAAACGATCCCATCAGAGCATCCGGAACCGTCAACTCTATGATCCAAAAGATCTTAAGCATGGAAAGAAGCGTGCGGTCCAATGTAGACGAAAATCGAAATTCGGCCACTTCCCCCTGTATTCTAAAATATTTTCTGTAAAGTTCTTTAATTTTGAGAAAAGTTTTGAAAAATATTTTAACGTAAACAAACTCTGTTAATATTGTGCTATGGTAGCTTTTGGGCATAGAAATCAATAGTTTCGGTTTTTCCACGTATACATGAGAAAGTTTAATTTTAGAAATTCAGTAGGTTTTAGAAGATACTAGATAATGGATGTGGTGTGCTGTTTCAAGCAGAAGATGAAGGCACGAAGAGAAGTTTGCGTAGAAGTCCGTGGCTTATAACCTAATAATATTTTACATAACCGATACAAACAAGGCGGTAAAGCAGGAGCTGGTTGGGGAAAGGAGCGCCTACGCAGCCGGATATTAAGGCTCTACGTCCGAATTCCACACGCAGCGTGTCCGGTTTCTGCCGTCACAGACTTCCGGTCTCTTGTGCACCACATCAGTACTTTCCAAAGGCCCTTCATCGCCGACGGTGTAGTCTATCTGCGAAATTGAACTGGTGTCGTACACCCATAATGATATAAGCACCTAGTATATAAAACAAGAGCTACTACGGACATAGGTTCTGGTTCATTTGTTACAGCAAAAATGCACATAGGACGCGGTAATGTTTTTTCTGGTAAAATTTAATTATATGATTGTACTTTCATTGATGAAATGGGGCGTCAAAGTTTGGTTTTATTATTAGCTACTTTAAATGTACTATGCCATCTCTAAGTGTGAATTTGAATACGACTGTGCAATGTGATTAAATATTAATTTTTGTTATTCATTTGTAGTTGCTACTAGATTAATATTCCTGGAGAGTCAATTTGGCGTTAACTTTGCTAGCTGGCGACGAACACTCGACATACTCTTTATTGTTTTACCTTAAAAATGTATTACTTGAGCCCATATTACAAACATTGACCAACGATGACGCTTATATTGTCCATTTCGTTTGAGTACTTTTGGAAAATTGTACAGTTGATCAATAAAGAGTCTACTTTCTTTCAAATATTGTTATAAGCACGTATGTTTTAGATTCACAATTTATAATCTCACTTTGGATTTGTTAATGGTAAAGGTTATATTCAGTGACAGTGCATATTTTTATGCAAGCTTAGTACAGTTCTCAAATTTTTTAATTATGTGTTTCATGGCAAAAATATATTTACTTCTGTTAATGGTTGCATACATCGATACTTTTTCGGAGAAATTTATGCACATTGCACGACTTTACTTTTTTCTTGTAATATTGCATATTTAGACCTTTACCTAGGATATTTAGCTATCTGTATTATGACTTGTCGATAAATTTTTAACAATAAATTACTGCATTTCACACGGGTAAAGCTTATTCTTAGAATTTGACATCGATCAGATGGCGCTGCTTTTTTTGCTAAGCTGCGCAATTTAAAATATTTGGTAGTGACTACAATGGACCGAGTTTTTTGTAAAGTGAAATACTCGATGAAAATATTCCTTTCGGGTTTGTAACCGGTGATAAATGAACAATACGCGTCCACATTTCAGCGAAATATTGTAGCAGGAGTCTGCAGGCCACAGCTAAGGACGTGTAGGCCGACCACAGCTAAGATCTGGGTTCACGCTGCCGCGCTTATATACTAAGTACTCGGGCATTGCCTCACGCCAGGACACCCCACGCAGTGGTGGAAATCCCGTGAAAGGCGATTGCGAAAATACATTCCACCCAGATAAGTTAATATTGTTCTGAATTTGTAAGTTCGTCCTTTATGTATGCTCCTAGTGGTCTTGTGGCGGTTTTAGGTTTATGACATTTAAAAGCAAATATTGTGTTTGCCTTTCAAAACAATTTTTTCGTGCAATTGAATAAATAAGAGAATTGTGAAAAATTGTTTAATCGTGCACTACTACAAAAGGCATTAAAATAGAAGAAGAGTAAAATACAAAGAATGGCACATATTTTATTCATTTTTACCTTCAATCAGGCATGTTTGGCTACTTGATAGCGCCTGTTTGCATGCATAATTTAGGACTTGATAATACATAAAGATCCTTTCTTTAGTAATACCTTTGGCTACAATATAGTGATTATAGCTTTAATGAAACCATATTGAAATATATATTATTTTCAGTTTTCTATTTTAAGAGACTCGACGATTAGGTCTTCTGCATTTTAAGATTTATGAAAGGTTTAGTTTTCATCTTGGTTCATTCAATGATAACATATGTTTTCTGAAAACCCTTTGGGTATGTAAAGAAAATGAAATGTTCTTTTGATCTTCATTGGCAGAGTCTAATCTAATGAGAGATTGCGTGAGAAGAGCGAGAGAACACCCGGAGGGCACTCCCTCGTACTCTCACTTTATAATTTCGGAATTATTTACTATCTGCGGAAGAGATATTAAATCACGTTCTATTCTTCAATTACTTCGCGTCTTTAAAGCAGAATGACAAAAGGTTACTTCTAATTATAAGATAGTTCGATCTCAGTTGGAGTTTTTCCGACAATCTCGCTTTTTGTCTAATTAGACCGGTCAATATCTCAACTCGTCTGAGACGTATTGGGTTGTTGTTTTGGCAGTTGGTTATGAAAAACTAGTACAAATTCACGAAGTCATTTACAGTTCTTGTCTTCCTCGTGTAGTTTAGCCACAAAATAAATGTTTAAAATGTTATGAAATGTAGAACAAGACAGAATGGTTAAAACAGTATATAACTACCGAAAATAAGATCAGTCATCGTAAAAAAGTCAGAATGATTTAATCCAAACTGAAATCATTCAACAGAACATAACAGTTACAACAAGGCAAACATTTGCGAGATTAAATAATAGGTAGAACATGTCACAAAGGATCAGCAAAGTGTTAGAAGTTTGAAATATAAATATTTCTATTATTTACTACAAATAAACACTTTGTAGACACGTTAGGTCAAAGATTTATTTAAGAATTTAAACGATAAAAAACGTTATTGCTAGTCAGAAGTATTTGTTATATTTTAGCGCGATGGCATCTGCCGCGGGAGTGGAAATGCAGACTGTACGAGCAGTCTGCACTTATAGCTTTCGCAAGCGCACGGAAGAAGATTGCCCTCCTGTGCTGAATACCGCGCTCACTTGCCTCCTGACTAATTGGATAAGCTCCCGTGGCCACTGCCCTCTTACCGGTGGTCTGTAGCCCAAGCTAACCTGCTTTCTTGACCACTAACCGATTTCGCCGTAATTTGGGTGTGGGCTCTGCTGACCCAACGCCCATTCCCCAGAGAGAGAAGTGGGAAGAAATCCAGCTGTGAAATCCCTGCGTGACAGGGATGGTCTCGACACTGAGCCGTACTTTGGTATACATCAACTCAGGAAATTGACAACATCAACAACAACGCATGCAATGTATGCGTTATGCGTGTATTTAGCGCAGCCATTTAAAATGTAATTTAATTCATTTATTTCAGTGTGATGGTACTCAAAATTCTACACAAAGGGTGTCAGGATAGTCGAGGTATTTAAGCTGAAATTTTGAGAAATGTACAGTCGCTTCAGAAAGATGGCAGAAGGTATCTTTTTGTTCTCTGTGTGTTCCTTACTCAAATCGTATGACAAGACACAATTTTGATAACAATCATCAGCTGTTGCCTTAAAAAGTTATTCTTGCTGCCAGCTTGTCACCCTTACCAATGCCACAGTGTACGTATTTATACGAACAGTAGTGCATCTCCACGTAAAATGCCACATGGCGATGTGTTGGATGGCGACTTAAGCGATAGCGTGGCGATCAGGGAAGACCGCGTTGCCTTACAATTCGTAATACAGCACCGTTCTGTGAGGTCTAACTAAAAAGAAAATGTTTATATAAAATACATGTGAAGTGGCGGTTTTGAACAATTTTAAAGGACGGAAATGATTTAAATCTATTGAAGTTGTCTACTGAAAATGAATAGTGAATCGTGGAAGTGAGTAGTGATTTGTGAGGAGATATTTCTATTCAGTTCATGAAAATATACAGAAATGTGTGTAATCTAAGAAGTAAATAAGGACATCTAGGAGATAATAACATTTCTATCAAGAGGTAATAATAAATTTTCGTCTTTCCTTGCTGGGTTTATTAGCCAAGTAAAAAACAACGTATTTCAGTTCTTTCTTCATTATTGCTGCATTTAAATGCAGAATAGAGCGCTTCTTTTGACACACGCATTGTTATTAATGTGTTATCTGGAAAAGAATAAGAATTCAGTTGATGCATATCGGATATGTTCCGATACATGTCAAATGCAATGTTAAAACGTTGGTTTGATGTAATTTTACGTGTTATTTAATGACTTGCCCTTGAAATCCTTCGAATATAAAACCACTAATATAAATCCATCTACTTCAGTAGCATCTACCCGTCGTTTTTCTTGATCTCCGCCGCGATCGCTACCTGTATTCGCGCACATCCCTAACTAGCCACAAAACGATTGAGCTGCGCTACTCTATAAATACGTATACTGTGCCAATACCTTGGAGCGTTAAGAGCAACTTCATTACATTGCAACCCTAAATCTTGAAAGTCTTTTAGATAAAATTTGTGATGAATTTCCATGTCTCTCCCTTCTCTCTTTTGTTTCTAAGACGTTGAATAGAAGTACGATTTATTACCACACTTTGCAACATGTGAGCCCTTCCGTCGCTCACCAAACTTACCGTAAAGAGCAAGTGAGGTTCAATGTGAATACAAAGGATTACTTCCCAAAGCATGTATGTAATACGTACTAAGGCGCAAATGCTTCCAGCCATTTCACCAGACAGACTAGGAATGGAAGAAATAATTGAAGAATGGTGGCCCAATCACAACCAGGCTTGCATGCCCCTAGCGGGATTCGATCCTACTCTTTTTCCAATGGTGAAATCTTATTGAAAAGCTGAAATTGCATTTTACTTTCGCGAGTACGTAGAATAGAAAAAGGGTTGTACTCTGTGCCTTCATTTCTCTGTGTCCGTTCGTCTATCCGCCTGAGTTTCTATTCGCCAGTCTGAACAACTTCCACCAGTTAAGTGTTTGCTAATGTATGTCCGGCGATCTGTCCGTCTTTCTGTGTCTCACTGTCCGTTTGTGGACAACAGTGGGGACGAAACCGTTCACAGAATTTTCTCTAAAATGCATTTTCTCCGACCAATCTGGCTATTCTCAAGACACCCGATTGAAACGAATCTTTTAATTTTTGGGGGTTCTTTATAAAAACATGTAGGGTATTTCGAAATTCTCTCAAAAATGACTGCTTTTATCTTTAAATATTCTCTCAAGCAACGTACCCCAATAAAAAAATTGGATTTCTAATTTTCAGTAAAACTACTGAAATTACGCAAATGACTAAAGTTACATATTTTGGACCCACTCCTAAATACTTGATAAGAGAACTTTTTGTGAATGAAAGTTGATCTTTTAAATTTTCTTTGAATTATGTAATTAAAATTTTTTTAAAAATTATAATTAGTTTTCTCTTAACTTTGAGTGAAAACATGACCATTTTGCAAAAAATACTTAAACGTTTCCTCAAGAAAAAAAGGAACTTTTTTGCTAGAGCCTGGAAAAGTTAACAAAATTAATGTGCAAAGGGTGACTGCCATTGAAACATCTGTAATTTCGAAAATTGGAAATTTCATTTTTTTTTCAATTTATTTCTACCCCTTCTATTGTATCAAGCTGAAGATTTCATAATATATCCTTTTTCTCTATAAGACTTTCTATAATTCATTGTATACTTCTAAAATATTACTCTTTGTGTAATTTTAGTTAAAAATAATGGCAATTTTTTGAACCTGTCCAATGTGTTTATTATTGAAGCTAAAGATATTAATTTCGTAATGCTATATATTCCGAAATATTACATGTTTAAATCATTTCAAATATATTTATTTCAAAATATTAGCAGTTTTCAAAAAATGAGTTGAATTGTTTCGTTTCTACTAATGGCAGACCCTTTAGATGCATAGAAGCAAATTTTGACATTACTTAACAGTTATCATTATTAAGAGGTAGTGGGTGCTGTTGTGACCACAGTAGTTTAAAATATATGTTAAAGATGTTTTAATAGAAATTTTGTGACTTATTGTTGTTAGTGATGCTACAAAAGAACTCATTTTGTATGTTGTAATGGTTAAATAAATTTTCTTAACTTTGAAATATTAAACGAGTTATCATATCTCCCCGAATACATTCTATTGAGAAAAAAAATCCTTATGTTAAAGGCTGAAAAAATGAGATGAGAAGTAAATTCAAATAAAAATAGGAATTTTTTAGGTCAGTTTATGAAGCTTTAACGCATTCAAAAGGTTGACATCTGCGATTTGCCCCTCCGGGCTCTCGGGCGTGTGTTGGGGCGCCGCAGCCGCAGCCGCAGCCGTCGCCCTCGCCCTCGCCCTCGCCCTCGCCCTCGCCCGAGGGCGCCGCTGGGTAATGAAGGGCGCGTGCGCGTGCGCGAGCGCGTGCGCGGGCTCTGGTTAATCGCACCCGGGCGATAAATGGCGGCGACGCCCCCACCAACTCGTCACCGCAAACTCAGAGCGGTAGCAATTGATTTCTGTAGGATCTGCGACTCTATTATGCCGTAATCAGCCACCCTCGTAAAATAACATCTCTCACTCTGTAGATATTCCATAAAAATAACTGATGACAAAATAGCAAAAGCAGGTTGATGCGAACTTCCACAAAATTAAAGGAAAAATGGGCCGGAATCCGTCCCCTTTGCTGTATTCCATACGAATTCATCGGAATGAGAAGGTACAGGATGGGATGGATATTACGGAAAGCAGAATCGTTAGCAGTGTCTGAGCTTGATGTTCGCCTCGTCCTACACTGACGTTATGACAAGAATATTTGTTTTGCACCATCCGACTCTGTGAAATGTGATTTTCACACTTCCCCCTGGCAGGATCCCCGTGACCCGCAATCGCGCCCTCGAGGGACGGCCCCCGTCAAGTCTCGAGAGAGAGCTTTAATAAGGGGAGCACGTGCCCTCGTGGCTCTCGGGCAATTTAGCAGCCCCCCGTTTATCGCGATAAGAGCCTAACATCCGTTTAACTTAATGGAAAGATCATTGTTGGAAAGGCCTGAATGCGCTCTGCTGTCACAATAAGTGATGCATCAATTATTATTAGTCGACGGAGATCTGTTTTGATATCTACATTAGATGATATAATTGAATAGCAAGGACTTTTCCGGTATTCGCCATTTCAAATCTTTTTATTTCCTGTCGCAATAGCTCGAAAAAATACTAAACTATAGGACCAACCTAAAATTGTAATACTAACAAAAATACATAGTGAACAAGCTGCAGATTTCTCTCATTTGCACCCCTCCTCAAGTGGAAACATGTGCATAATTAACAAAAACTCATTTCTTGTTGTTTGGAGTCAATATAAGAATCGCGTTGCACATATTTCCCTCATTTGTGATGACTGAGCATATTTCGACTTTTAGAGCATATTTGCCTATTTATACAAGATTTTATATATTTTAAAAAAATGTTCTCCTCTGCTGCTGTCGAGTTTGGGTCGGATTGATTTGAATCGAACCTTTCATCAGACGTTGGTTTCCTACTGTACACTCGACCGACCTTTTCCACGAGGAAGACGCCGCTCCCTGACTCGGGCTGAGTTCCCTCCCTGTCTGGGGCGAACGAAATGTTTCGTGAAGGGCTGCAGGTGCCTTTGCCTAGGTGGCGGCGACGAGAAAGAAGCAGTGCTTCTCTGGACTCTTTGCTCCAAAATCAGAGGCGTAACGTCCGTGCGCGCAAGGCAAAAGAGGGCCTACTTTTGGGGGATATTTTTATTACATAAGGTACTAACAATACTTGGGTTTGCTACACACTAGTATAAAGGTTTTAAGGGCGGGCCAAACGGGTTTTTTTCGGGCTTTTTTCAAGGCCAAAAGCAAAGTTATTTATTATTGTATGTACTGGTTGTCTGGTGATTGATTTCTTGAAATATGACCCAGCAAAATATATTTTTCTAAATATATATCTTCGCTTAACAAAAATATGACGATTTTTTATGTGTCAATGTCTTGTTTATAGACGATGTGTGTCACGATGCTGAAGATACGCGTTCACAGCACCCTAAGTTAATGGTCAGAACTTTCGTCAAACCTCCCGACAAGAATCATTTTCATAGAGGAACTACCAGAAATTTCCCCTCTGTTAAAATCTGTCTTGCACTTGGGTACAAATTGAAAGTAGTAATAAGGTGTTTCCTTTCCTGAATTTAGAGGTATCTGAATCCAGATTTTTTCGGCGTCTTTTTACAACTACAATATTGAAAAGAGAGATTTCTTGTAGTGAAATCTGTTTGTAGTGAAAGCTTGAGAGATATGTTTATATTGTATATAAATAATTGAAAAGTCTAAAATATTGAAGTGTAACAAAAGGGAAACATAACTGATCATAAAATAGTCATGTTCAAATATTGAAGTGTAACAAAAGGGAAACATAACTGATCATAAAATAGTCATGTTAAAATTTTCGAAAATATGAGTAGTTTCCGCATAATTTTTTGTGAAAAATTAATAATTTGAAACAAACATTTTCTTAAGAACTACTCCAAATCATTTCTTTTAATGTTGTTCTCGGATGTTTCAAGTATGGTAAAAAAGTGTTTGTCTCATATCCGGTGAATTCTCTGTGTTTTCCAATATTGAAAAAACCCACAAAGTATTAACATTCTAAAACTAGAATATTTAAGATAGTTTTTTATCTTAAAATTTGTTGTGAAAACAGATCTTCAGAAATGTTCACGTACAATTGTTTTAAAAACGTTATTGTGTTAAAAATGTGCATGGTGAGACGGAAGAGCAGGCGTCATAGCAGGGTGTGTGGCGTGCGCAGGGGTGGCGGAGGCGGGCTTCTGGTCGCCGGGCGGCGGAGCGGGCGCGCCCTGCAGCAGCACGGCCTCGTCGGGGCCCGCCACGCCCACCGGCTCGCGCGGCGGCGACAGCCCCAGCGCGCCCTACGATGAGGAGCTGCAGCCGCACGGCCTCCTGCACTTCGACGCCCCGCCCGCGCCCCTCGCGCCGCTCGACTTCTACGGCGCGCCCGCCGCCCTCGGGTGAGTCCTCAACCACCCCTCACCAACGCCCGCAAAGAATTGCCTCTCCTTACACACTTAGACGATCCGATTCGACGACCCCGTACATCCCACGGAATATCATCTACACCTGTAAAGTGTTTCACCGCACAATTGCCACTACCCAGTTAGAATTATCATTGTGAACTTCGTCAATATATATCTTGTCCATCCTCACAACCATCAGAATCTCTTCTAACACCTGAAGAATTCCACTTCACAATCTCTTACCTTGTTGACAAAAGCGTCCACGTTGGACTGCACCAATGCAATGCTGCAACGCACAGCCGCTGCAAGGTCTGCTTCTTGACATCGATTGTTCGTAACTCGTGAACAGTTCGTACAACGTCTTTTAAACTTGATCTCAAAGCGCGAGCGAGGAGGGTGTGTGGCGTGCGCAGGGGAGGCGGAGGTGGGTTTCTGGTCGCCGTTTTTGTATACCCAGACGCCGTGGTAAAAGTTGAGCGGGCACGATCACATATTCTATTACAAAATTTCTGCCTAACATATGAGTCCACACTCTATATTTCTCGTACGGGTAAGATATTATTCCTTCCTGTATTGGAATTTATAATCTGTGAATATTTACTACCATCTCTTGTCAAAACGTATAAACTAATTGTAACATAGCTTATACAATTTCCTCAAATCTTCTCAAAGCAATTTCTAACATCTGTTTATACGGCCAGATGCCCTTCCTGACGCCAACCCTTGTGGACACACATGCACACTACACATAGACACCACACACAACCACGAAACACACACAATCATGCCGGAGCCCACGACCCTGCGCTCCGAGATCCCCACGGCCCTCCTGCCGAGCCATCTCGGCAACGCGGATCGGTCTCGTTGCAATATCATACTAGTTGGATTAATTGAGTGTTTGAACGAATTAAACCGAGAGAAGTGGCTCAGTGCATCAACTGATATCCTACAATATGATCTGGCCGACAAGGTCCTAGGTTCAAATTCCGACAGTGGCAAGATTTTCGGCAATACTTTGTCAGCAAGGAGGTTTACGACTGATCGGTTCTTTTAAGAGATTTCTCCGATCAATACACAGGAGAATGCCGGACGGTACTCTAATACGAGCCACGGACCGCGCGCGATCTTTCCTTTCTCTTTATTGTCCTACCTCACCCCTTACTTACACACTCACACTACATGTACTACGCTACCACACATGCCACGAGAAAGATCGGGAGCCAAGAGCTTGTCCCGACTGGGGCGGTGCACCGCTGATGGGAAAAAACTCGCCAGCTGACTGTAGGTCGGCACCGGCTATCGCCATCCAACGACAAAGATCACTGCCACCTCACATGCAGGGAAAATCCATGTACTAAATCCATTGACGAATCACTAGCAATCGCCCAAGCGCTGAGTGTTTGAAGGCCTGAGTGCGTGTGCTCTGTTGCAGGGGCGTGGGCGCGGGCGCGGGCGCGGGCGAGGGCGCGTGCGTGGGCGTGCCGGGCGCGCCGGTGGTGCGCGTCAAGCGGCGCACGTGCGCCAACAAGAAGGAGCGCAAGCGCACGCAGAGCATCAACAACGCGTTCGCCGACCTGCGCGACTGCATCCCCAACGTGCCGGCCGACACCAAGCTGTCCAAGATCAAGACGCTGCGCCTGGCCACCTCGTACATCGGCTACCTCATGGCGGTGCTGGCCAGCGACGACCCCGGCGCGTGCGGCGCCGGCAGCGCGGGCTTCCGGGCGGAGCTGGGCGCGGGCGGCCCCGCGGCGCGCCGCGACGCCCACGCCCCCGCCCCCGGCCCCGCCCCCGCCCCCGCCCCCGGGCACGCCCACGGCGACCAAGCGGTGAGCCCACCCACATTTACTTACTAACACCAAAAATTGTTCAAAACTGAGTGACCTGCTATGGAAACAAGTGCAATATATGCGTGGTTTCATCTCTGGGATGTCTGTTCTACCTCGTATACATATGAAGTTGAATTATGAATACACGCAGCAACGAGCGCTTGTCAAGAATTGATATGGCAATAGTCGCTCTCCTATAATAAAACCTATTTACAGAGGCAAATCAGCTTCAGATTTAGACTATTCTCTTTACTTCAAGGAATCCGCGATAAAATGGAATATGATCTAATGAACATGTGACCCGCAACAGTGTGCACAGATTTCGGTGCACACAGATACCGCGATCGCTGGTACATCTAATGAATTCAGCTGCTGCGCTTTTTCACTTGCCCAACGTCGCGGCCCGTTCGCCTCTGTCTTGGGGGAAGAACACTTAAATAAAACACTTGAAGCTCCAACTCAAAGAAAACATTGTTCGTGAATTAAGGTTATGACCATCAATCGGCAAACTATTACCTGCTACGCATCCGATGATATCTTGTTTCGTGTTCTAGAACCACTGATTAATGTTCATTAATACCTTCCCCAAAGTTTTGCTAATCTTCTAATCTCTTGAAGAACTACTATTTGAGAATTTAATCCAGAATATTACTTAAAATATCTCGACCTACCTTCAGGCATCCATTTCTTCCGAAGCCTACAACAAAATTGCGTCCATAGCAACCGAAGCTACACACATCAGTTGTCTCTTTCTTACAAGTTGATACAACTTGAACAAATTTACCCTCTTGCTCATAGTATTCCTCGGCCCCATTGGGTACCGTTGTTCGTGAAGTAGGAATCAAGACCTCTATGAAGCATAATACGTCGTTTTTTGTTTTATACATAATGTGACGCGTTTTTTGACGCTTATGAATTTTAAAATGGAGGCATATTTTGTATAAATAGCATATTATATTTACATCGTTACAGTTCCTAGCAGCTGTCTTTGCTTGATTGAACTTCACGTTTTAATCCTCTTGTGTTTGACTTTCGAAGACAGTACATGCACTGTTAGCGAGATTTGCGACATGAATCAAAGCCAAGCGATTTAATTACCAAGGGTAATGAAGATTCATGAAGCCGTAACTTAATTCCAGTGAATAAGTGGCAATGAGACGGTGCTAAATCAAGAACATACTCTCATTCCGCTTGCTTGAATAAATAAAATAAAATAAAATATGTTAAAAACCATGACTTTGCAAATAGTATATATGGATAATGTGTGTGGAATTAACTAATATATTTAAACCACACGAAAACAATGTTTTTTAAACTGTGGACACTTCCAAACAATGATGGTATATTAAAAGGCGATGACTGTCACAATGATAAATAAATTCGGCGTTTCAAATCACATTATTGGCCCCGTATGCACCAAAGAATTTATTTTATTTATAATCATCACCAATCACCATTCATCTTTGTTAGTGTGATGTGTGTTGTTTCTAGCAGTTTGATCAAAAGAGATTCACACATAATAGCTGAACTATTAGAACACACGGTGAGAGAGATGGGGAGAGAGAAACGGAGAGAGAGAGAGAGAGAGAGAGAAAGAAGAGGGAGAGACATTGAAAATAAACATTTTTTAATATCAGGAACACTCAAAACATGTACACGTATTTCGGCCAGAATGTCATTTTTTGAAGAATTCCATAACATTCTCTGTGGTGCGAACAAGGGAAAGTCAAATGGCTCACTGCAATGACACGAATGACGAGAGCGAATTGGAGTTGGCGGGTGTGATTCCGCTCCCGGGCGCGGGCGCGGGCGAATGCCAGCGGGGACGGGGCGGGGCGGGGCGGCGCGGCGCGGCGCAGTGTCCCCGCTCGGCATAACATCCGCGCGAGCGCGTGTTGAAACCGCTTCCGTCGCCGCCAAGGTCTCTCGCAGGGCTGCACTTGAACAGATGGACGCCTCCCTCACTTTTCTCCCAATCAAAAACTTCAAAGTCACTCACGTAGCTCCTACTTATTTTAGACACTAAATTTATCTTCTGATGAAAAAATAGAAACTTGGTCGCATATTTCTGAACATAAACAGGTTTAAAATCTCCAGAATAGGTGGTAGATTGCTTATATTTGACCCTCGTAATGTGTCGCTAGTCATCAGTAATGCAGTTATTTCTCAAAATAACAGAATATACATCAAGGGAGAGAAATGTATTATTTTGCCCGAGGTATCTGTAATCCGAGTAATTATACTGAAGGAAAAATAATTTCTCTACTGAGGTGTGTGTGTGCTATTTTCTCTACGACCAGAATAGTTAGAGAAAACGATTATATTATGCTTTTAAAATATCAATAATCTAAATACAATATAAATAAAATATTTGATACGTGAGTAGTGTTTTTTATTTAGAAATGAAACTGTCAACAAAAAACTCCGTGTTAAATGGAGGCCATGGTTGAACTTAAATGTATATCTGACACCGCTAATGAAGCTATTGCAAATTTAATGGTAAAATATGTAGGAAAATGTGTGATGTAGCTCATAGCAAATTTAAAGCTTGGTGTAAAGATAAAGAAGTATAAAATATGAGTGAGAACGTCATGCTGGATTATTTTAGTGAGGAAGCGAATAAGTCTAAATTCTCCACAGTGTGAGTAGTACATTTAATGACAAAGACATACATGGAAGCATTAATATTAGTAAATACACGAAGCTCCTTGCTCTTCTGAAATATCTGAGAGTTACACGCCAAAAGTAATGTTAATGTCTTGTAATTATTGAATTAAAGGTTTGTATTTTTTGTCTTTCACGTTGTGTTCAAAAACGTAAATTTTACTCGTGTGTTTAAGTGTTTAATCGTTTGTTTTCATTGTTTTATAGTAAATAAGGGAGTCAATATTTAATCCATAGAGAGTAAATTTAATTTACCTACAGAACGGATGTTTAAATTAGTCCCTCATTTGCTTACAATAAATTCAACTTTTTAACCCGGTCGTTGAAAATGTCATTATTTCATTTTTATACGTCCTACTTTACGATACTGAGTAGATTTTCTTTGCAAGAACGTTTTAAGGACGCTACAAGTTGATGGATAGATTATTTCTAAAAAAACATCTTATTTTTTTCACGGTAAGTAACTGCAAATATTACTGGGTTCTTTCCCCGAACTATAAGTAGATACTGTATGAAAAGCTGTAACACTCTCATGATCAAGTACATTTGGGTACGCAATACTCTGACACACATACACAATTGTAAATAACTTTATTTCAAGGTAATTTTTGAAACACTTTTTTAGAGGAAAGACATCTACTTTTCATAGTGTAGTTTTAGGACGACACCGAAAAAAATTGCACTTTTGCAATTTGGGATTTTTGCGAAAATGATACCTGCTAAATTCTCTTATACGTCCTCTACGCTATCCGATGACAGTGAATAATGAACACATTTTTGTCATTTTTGAGAAAATGAAAACGTTGAGACTTTATGTAAAGTACCGTGAAATCAAAATATCAATTGCAAACACGCAGGGCTTTGAGTTTGTTTAGATTGATCCGATAATATGAATCCTGCAGAAAATTGGCTGAACGGTTTAGGCACTAACGTTATCCACAGATAAACGGACGGACAGACAAACGTTTTGACTTTTAATCGATTATTCAGTATCAACAAAACATGGTTTATGCCTTCATTTCTTCTTAGAGGAAGTTATTTACAACATGTAGGAACAAGTTTTATTCCCCTTTTTGTTACCATGGCCCGGCAATTGTTTTTCTATCGAAACATCTTTGATTTCCGGCGCACGATTACCATACTTTCTCTTCTAACGAAGTAAGGTGAGAAACTAATTATATATGTCAATCAGATGTCTCGAAAGAAAACAAAAATAAATGCATTTGAGAAGGAAGACACCAATTACGTCTGAGATACAAATTTTAGAACACGTTTCATCCTTTAGTTAGGTTGCCCAGAACGATAGGGTCCCAAAAAACAAACTTTTGAGGTTCCATACAATTTGTGGATCCATTCACACTTTTAAAATAAAACGACACAAGAATAAAAATATATAAAACTATATGAATCCCCATGCTGCTCTATGGTTGCTTCATTTGAGTTTCTGCACATAGAACGATGGAAAGGATAATGGCATTTGAATGAGATTTTGGCTCCAAACCAAAGGGTTTTGAGGAGAGGAAATGATTAAAAACGAAAATATAAGAACATAATTAAAAGTAGGATCACTAACCATTAGGGTGCCAGAATGTAGAGGTAAATGGAACCAACATATCGGATGAATGAAGGATATCAGGCTTCCAAATGCAGCTTCCTCCCCACAGGAAGGAGAGACGTGGGAAGACCGAGGATATGATGGAAGGAGTCTATGATGACGGAACAGGCAGCTGCCTAAACTGTGAGGCGTAAAAGAAGAAGATGAATTTGGGGTCCTATGGTGACAAAATTCAATGTTTTTAAAGTCGTCCTTCACCTTCAATATTGAAGCTCGTGATTTCTTCTTTAATGCAATCTATTTCTAAATATAAAATGTTTATGTCAATTTATATATTCACTTTTTTCAAAATGTTATTAGCATTCGCGTAATTAGAAATTATGCTGTTTGGTATTGTCAAATGGTGGCGGGCGTTGGGGGGTTGAATCGTGTCCAATAATTGGAGAAGGGCGAGCCGTCGGGCGCATTCGGTTCTCGCGCTGCTTGCGAGCGGCCGGGTCGGGCGCTGCACGTGAATGTCGTCTTTGGCGACCGCGCGTCAACAAACAGAGCGCCCGAGCGGCTCATCCGGCTGCGTTTTTCCTCCTCCTCTTCTCTCCCCTCCCCCTCCCCCTGTCTCGGTGCAGCAGCGCCTAATTCCTGTGTTTAGCTCACGCGTCTCTCGCCTCGATTCCTTCCTAGTTTTTTTTGCGCGGCGCAGCGCAGCTGCACAGAAGCGCTGCCAATGACAGACTGATGGCCTCCCTGCGCTTTTTGCTCAGAAGCAACTATACTTTCCCTCCTCTTCATGAACACATGTAAACTGTGAGTAGTCAAGGTGCAAGTAGCTCCAAATCATTGAGCTACTGCTCTAGAGAGCATGGTTGGGAGATAAATCAAAAATCCATTCGTTTCAATAAACTTGTGTCAGAGTGTCGTGGAATTAAATTATTATTCATAAGACGGTGTGACATTATTATTATGACGATCACATTTCTCAGATAAATAACTGGAAGATCTTCATAGGTTGTCGGTGTTGATGAATCCGCCCACATATAACAGAATTTTACTCGCACCTCCACATGGAAGTACACCACATCGAATAAATCCCTCAAAATTGACTAATATTACAAGTATCCAAAATTGCTAGTATCAGAGTATGTGATGAAAACTGTTTAATATTAAGCTAAACATGATATTTAGAAAATAATGATGCTATAAAAAGGTTGCTCCAAAATATTGTGTTGTTTTTAATACTTCTAAGTATCCCATAGACTGAATTTCTTGAGCGAGTTCTATACATTCTATACATCTTCCTAAAGTCTCTTGCATACTGTACGCTATCAGCATTGTATTATCTACTAGTGAAGTCTTTCTTTCTCTTTTAATGAAACGTATTATATGTGCTCTCCTGCTAGAATTGTTTAACCAGTTCTGAGTTCTCTCTCTTAATTAATTTTTCGATATGTTGTCGCCCTGAAGGCCTTTGCACGAAGAACGCCGTGCAGTTGTCCGACGTCAATGAGAGAAAAATCTGAATACAGACTGAAAAGCATCTCCTTGCTGTTTTTTGTACCGTTGAGCTGGCTGTACAAAAAATTACAATCTCATTTCATGTAATCTCTCGTTTGTGAGCTCTCGAGTGAAGCATATTGATCATGAAACTGCCAAGTTAGTTTTTCGCGGCCACTGAAGAGCGAAGTTAACGAGTGCTTGTCCCCATATGGGGCAACTCGTTGCCAATTCTATGGAACTATTAATTCTTCAACCATTGATTCAAGGCAAATGTACCTAATAAATTAGTGTTCAAGCAACACGTGTTTGCCCGTTTATGGTCAACGCTAGTGCCATAACCGTTCTGCTGATTTTCTCCAAAACTGATATTTTTCGAACAGTATAAAAGAACTCAAGATCTTACTAGTTTGAAACGGATATTTTGATTTTGAAAGGTAGTGTTCATTTGAAAGCTACAACATTTTCAAAATTTTCTCCGAAACTGCTCCAAATGCTGTTTTAATTTTTTTTCCACGCTTTAAAGGCAGGTCTCGGTTTTATTGAACTTTAAATTTTCATAAATTGTAAATGTAGAAATGCTTGCAAATACGGGCTTGGCGTGGCGTTGGTAGCGGGACGTCGTGGGAGAGGCTGGGGCGTGGGAGGGCGCGGAGAGGTTTTGCGGAGCGTGGCGAGGCGGGGTGTTGCGTGGCGAGACCTGGCGGATAGGAAATGCCTTGGCGTGGAGTGGCGAGGCGAGGCGTTGCGTGGCGGGGAGGGGCGGGGAGGGAGGGAGCGGGCCGCGAGAGCAGGGAGACGAAGGCCCGGCGCGGCGCGGCGCGGCGTGTCGCAGGGTCTCTGCCGGTGCCGCCGCGCCGCGCCTCGACACGTGCGCGGCTATAAAAGCGGATTCCCCAAACATCCTCCGCGCGCAGGCTGCTGCAGGGCGTGACCCTCACGTCTTCGCGGCTGCATCACACGTTCACGCAGCGTTCGCTCCTAATTGATAGCACGCGGGGCTGTCGTCTTTCTGCTTTTTCTACAAATTGTGCGCGTATACGCCGTGCCTCTCATTTCTACGTACTTGAAGACGGCATGAATGTCTTGCCAATCTATCTAGTCTGAGGTACAGATTTGTTATAAATTACGAAAACGTTACTTTTACGAAAACGTCAGTCTTGGCTCGATGCATCTGTCTGTCTGCAAACATTATTTTCAATCCATAAACAAGATTTACTCTGAAATGACTAATCTCTGTTCAGTTTGGACCCTGCAAATTAGGAAGCAATTTTGGAATTTAAAATGTTTAAAACATTTGAATTTCGTGAATACTAATGCAGGGAAAAGTGTCGATTTTTTATAGAAAAAATCGTGTTACAGATCCATAATAGTGAAAAAGTGGATCTTTGTTGGTTCTAGTAGTATATGTAGTAAAGAGGCTTCTTTTACACACTGTGTTATAAGAATACAATTTTAGGAATCCTTGATTATGAAAATAGATTTCGGCATTACCTCTTACGACGGACCTATCATTCCTCTGGCGTGAAAAAAAAATAACGCCTGCATCAGGCACCAGGGTATTCATAATTTTTTTATTCTCCGATTGATCTAGTCGATGTAGCGACCACTTCAAATTAATGTGAGTATTTTATATAGCTTTACAAATGGCGCCAACGACATTTACAAGAAATTGGCTCAATTTTTAAAAACTGTTTCCTCTATTGGGGGGAATATATGCGTATACAAAAATACGGAAGCCCGATTTTTATTGAAATCTCTGAAACTTCGAATATTTTAAAAGTTAAAAAGTGTTGCACTCTCTCGTAAAATTACAATATTGCATGTAGAGATATTTTATAAATGAAATTTTGATATTCCTCCTATGCGAATGTTAGTGGTGCTTGGCATTGTGCCTCGATAAATTAAAAGTGAAGTGTTTGATGATGTAGTATTGCATACGCTATCCAAAACCTTTAGGAAGCTCAGTAGAGAGGTTGAAATGGGACGTGCATTGCAGAAATCTTCGTATAATGTTCACACGCACAAATATGATTAGAAGAAAAGAGCACATTTATTCGCATTAAACGTACCCACTTAATTAACACTTTACGTAAGTAATGTTGCTGGAAGAACTGGTAGTAAATGCAGACTGGCAATGTTTGCCCACAGAGCGGGAGCGGAGCTCTAACTGGTAGCTTGTCACTTACACTCACTTAAGCAGTTAAGCACTTCTGTCGGTGCACAAAATACAATGTCGTTAAACGAACACTGAAACTGGCGCATGTACTTGGCGAATATCACCTATTAAGATTCACTTTGAAATGACCCGCAGAATTGTGCTATTGCGAAAACCGCCTAACATAGGACTTCAATTTGCACAAATGCAATGAAACTTTTCGTGACCATGAAGAATTCTCTGACTAATTTCACTGAACTTTTTGTAATGGATGTTCATAACGCAAGTAAAGAAAGTGGGAACTAATAGTCGGATCCAATGAACAGATTACAAAACCTTCTAAAACATTCGAACCAGGAAGCGACGGCCCATTGGCCAAGTGCGGCGTAGTCGTTTGCGGCGGATTTCTGGGAATAGCTCGGGGGAAACTACTCGTGCAAGCAAGCGGGAGGTGGACGCTGTACCTACCACCCTGTCGGCATTTGCAATGTTCAAAAATCCAAACGTTTAAATTAAAATGGAACTTCTGCAATACTAACAAGTGTAACAGCACTCTATTTTTGATGTGGATCGAAATATTCTAATATTGCAACTCGCACATCCTACGAACAGAGGGTGGGAGAGAAGCGCGCTGCCCCGCCCCCGACCGCCCCTGAAAGCCAGCGCATTTCATCTGTAAAGGTGTCAACAAGGTTACTAATTAAGCACGTCCCCTTCAAACGCCTCGACCTTGCCAGTGCTCTCCTTGTTTCTGCAACACCCATGCGCGCAGTGACTCGCACCGAAAGAGCCACTAGCGGCTTTTAGTGTCTGATGAATAGGGAACGGAATTTATGGAAATAAAAAATGCAAATTATGTACTATATATGCGTTTACTTGTTTTAAAAAAGTAGAATATGTTTAAACAAATGTTTGCTAGTTTTTAAAAATTGCTCCATACGAATATTTTCCAATTTTCGAGCACTCAAAATGTTGCAGATCGTAAAATGAATACGGAGAGGCTAGGCAAACGTTGTAGCTCTGTAGAAGTAATTGAATGCTTGGTCTTCAAAAAGCAATAAAACTTTTATTCGAAGTGTAAAATATGCACGGACAGTTACAATGTTGATTACGAGAATCACGTGATCAGTCTTAATCAGCCATTGACGGTTTGGAGAGGGCATAAAAGGACCATACCCCTCTAAATCCAACAATGTTTACATTTGCTACTGCTGTATCGGTGACCGGAACGTTCGACTTGCATTGTCTGTACTAAGTACTAGCTAGGTCGAATTCAGCCACTGTCTGGAGGAGAATTTTACGGGCCGGCAGCTCTGAGAGGTATTTTTTCGTCGTTTCTTTGATTATCACCAGGTGAATGCAGAAGCAATACCCTCATATGTGATCGAACTAAATTTGTTGAATGCAAGTGCTACATAAAGATGGAGTAATTTTTCAATGGAGAATGTCTATTTACCGAACGAGATTTGATTTATAGGCTCTGAATTCTTAGACCCTGAGAGAGGCATGCATATTTTTCGATGGGGTTCAGGAAGGCTGTAGACCATTGACCTGTGAAGTATAATTTCGATCGAGATACCCCAAAGCTCTAAGAAACAGGAGTGGTAGTTACGATTACTTCTGCTTCGTAAATATCCAGTCATCCTTGATTTCGAGTACGCAATTTGCCAGAAGCAGGGTCTATGTTTTACAACAAAATTAGTTTGTCCGGAACTAAAGAAGCGCAGAATTGCTTTACAATGGTTTCACAGACAGGCGATTATAGGGACATTTATTGCCATACTCTGTATGTACCATTCTACCCGAAAATACATTAAATGTAAAGAATATGCAATGAATAAGTTGTTATAGTGTTAAGTGTTTTATTACATACTAAGTATAGTGCAAACTCTAAAAAAGTTATTGAATACAGATATATTTCCTTAAAAATATGTATTCAGAACTCTACTAATAAAACAAGCGAGCTGATGTGGCTTCCTAACTCATAAGTGAGCCGACCGACTGATACGTATGTACCAAATGTGACTGATACTTTCTTGAAAAATTAGGAAAAAAACGTGTACAAACAAATCCGAGAGATTCGAAAAAATTCTTATTTTCTTTAATTCACAAGTTTGATCTTTCTGCCCTTGCATTTGGTGAACGTTGCTCTAACAAAATTTCACTCGCAACGAGTACTTTTTCAGTGTGGGGGGGCTTCTCAAACGTGTACTTTCCTAATAATCCCGGGAAGAAATTGTCGCAGCCTTTCATTACTGGGAGAGTGTACATCCTGTGCTTCCTCAGGCGGGGTGCGGGGAGGGGAGGGGAGGGGAGGGGAGGGGAGGGGAGGGGCGGGGCGGGGGCGTGGCCACGTGCGCCGGAAGCGGTGCGGCGGCGCCTCGCGCGTTAAATCACGCGCACCGCGGCGCCGCGCCCCCCGCACCAGGCAGCCGCACCGCCGCCCACGCGGCGCCCGGGCGCAGCGCGGGCCTTCCCTGCGCGCCGCTAATTGGCCGCCTCGCGCCCTCTTGGATCACGCGGCATGCACCTACCGCCTCGGATGACGCGGCAATCGATCTTGAAAGGCGTGAAACATCGATCGATACACGCCTCTCACAAAAAATGCTCAGCACAGAAAATCTTAAATGCCTGAGTCTTCAGAACAATGCTACGCAGACGAATTTGTTTACGTATTTATTCATAAATGAGCATTAATAAACAGCAGATTTTCCCATTAGTAAATATGATTTACCTTGAAGTTCATTAACTGCATTTGCGGTAATATACGAAAATGTTTCTGAAAATGGAATTCTCCCTTCGCTTCTTGCATGTATGAGTAGTAACACATCACGTTTCATGGCAATTAATAAAAGTCTCTATATTTCTTAGGAAGTAATTCAATTATCACAAAGTAATGCAATATTAGATTAGACGGCGGCGTTGAGCGCTCACCGCGAAGGCGCGCTCCTGACCCTGCCGCAGACAACGCCCCCCAGCGCGCCACCAGAAGCTAATCCACTAAAGCGCGCGTTATGGCGTTCGCAGCAGGCGCCAGCGCCACGTGTGGGAGGGGCGGAAAGCGTCATTTCGACGCCACTTTATCTGATTAGGCGCCGCGGCGTCGTGCGCAGGCGCGGGCGCAGGCGCAAGGAAGGACCGCGCGCCCTTTGTTCCCTCCGCCCCCGCCCCCGCCACCGCCTCGCTCCCCTCCCTCGCGCCCCAGCCATTGGCGGCGGAATCAGATGCCACCGAAATTGCGGTGGAGATAAACTCCAGGATAAGGAAGGGACTTGCTAGCATCATCGCGATAATGATAAGTGTTCGAAAAGGATGGAGCGTGTCAGACAAGAGAGAAAGAAAAGAGAATATTAAATAACGGCCACTCAGTGTTCCAACACTAATAAATAGGCCGACACTTTCTTCTTCAACACCAATATTTATGTTAACATTTTTAATAATAATTACAATGTTAACATAAATAAGAAGAGAAAGTCATAATTAACAAAGACATCTACCTGGAAAGTACATTTCGAAAATGTCCCGCCTCTGGGAGGTAATGTCAGAACGCGTAACGACACCCACAAACCTCAGCGAGGGTGAAATATTCCGCCTCCTGCACTCCTGGCCAAGGTAAATAGCAACCAGTATCTCACTGCCCTCGGCACAAAGTAGTCCAAGCACAAAGAATTCGCGAAGCAGTGACGTCATCACCGAGCGAATTGGCTCAGGACGTCGCGCGCTGACCGCATTCGGGAGGCCCGGGTTCAGTCCCATGCCTGATGGCTATCTTACCAAAATTCTAGAGGCATAAAATACATTTAGAAATAATTCCCTTTTCTGTCACGTGATGAGCTCATGGAACAAAGTTCTGCGTCTTTCGGCTGGCCACACCAAAATAACTTCACATCCCACGAAAATCTACAGAAGCACCTTTTTTTCGAGCCGGTTCCGATTCCCTGAGCAGACTCTCGTTACGCGTCTCACTAAATCCTCCCAGAAGAAAAGATTTAGCGCTCGCGCGGCCGTGGTCGAATACGGAGAAGCCGATTAGCCTAAGCTCAGTTTGATTTGACATATTTAGTTCAAAAATAGTGAAATCTGTATGCGACGGATGGAAGAGAAGATCATCTGTGCACGTTTTCTTGAGCTGCAGAATCCCTTTCCAACATTTTAACTATAAATAGTTGAAAGATTAATAAAATTTAAAAAATAAAGCAAACCAACTTAATAAAAATAATATTTTTTAAGCCCGAGATTAGCAACAATTCAAACCTTTCAAGACATATCGGTGTTGTGGTGCGTTATCGTTGGCATTTTTCATGAAATAATTGTAAACGTTGTCATTGCCAACAAAAGTATTTAATATAAGAGCAGCTTTCGATGGCTTAGCCATCATCATCAGTTGTCTTTCTGTACATCTTTCTTCGTGGAGATGATTGTGAAGACCCGTCCCCGCACAGTTTCTTCAACAGCCGTCCATTGTAGAGGATGTAGTCGGGACGTAAGTTCCTGATGTAGCCAGTATTTTTTCCATTTTTCCTTTTCAAGAGCCCTATAATAAGAGTATTTCAGCCGAAATATTCGCCGTTTTTCGCGCAGCATCACATATCATTCTCTCTATTCCGTAGCGAGAAAGTAACAATAGATGTTTAAGTGGAAAGAAATGGGGGTAAGATGATTAAAATAGAAACAATCTTCTATGATGAAATATGTATTTTAAACTAAAGATCTTGCATTCCACTATACAAGTTTCGAGGAATATTACCACATCTTCAGAGATCCCAAATAACGTGGTACAAAACAAGGCTGTTAATCATGCTCCCTTACCGACACCATTTTGTGCTCAAAATTCTCAAAACATTTATGCTGGAATGTAAGATCTGAATTCAGGGTAGATTATATATCGCCAATTCACTGGTAGAATATTTTTCCGAAAAATCGATTGAAGTAAATGGACGTGATGGTAAGACGTCAGTCCGCGTGCGATCAAATCCGAAAGCTCAAACCTCTAACGCTCATTGTCTTCAAAAATTGGTACTTTCCAATCGATCTGAATGAACTCGAGTTCTTGGGAGTTTCAAAGGGATATTTCGGTTTTTGAGAGTACTTTAAATGATGCCTCAAAAACATTTTCAAAATTTTATCAAAAATTACTTTAATTTTTTGATCAACCTTTGTCTTTGGATAGAGTGAAAGTTGCTTAAAAGAATGGTGCAGGTCTCAAGTTATTTAAAATACCTGATTTTTTGAAAATTTCAAAAGCGCAATTTATTTTGGGCACCTAGCGTTTGTGATTTGTGGCAAATCTGGACAGGCATATGGCTTCATAATTTACCACGTTGCGAGTGCTGAGTGCGATAAAGGTAAGCAGAACGACCTGGGACTTGGTGCAACTTAAGTTGCATCTTGTAGCGCTCATTGGTGTTGAAGGCCGTAAATTGTTCTACAACAATTATTTTTCTTCATACCACCTTTTGCAAACATTGAAAAGCGAAGGGGTATATGCTGGTTGTGCTATTCGTATAAAAATATTGCAAATCCTTCTATTCAATCAAAAGAGGAATTCAAAAAAAGAGATCGTGGCTCATTCGTTTAAGTTTCTAGTACAGATTGATTTGTATTACTTAAGTTGCTGGATAAGTGTTTGTGTTGCTTCCAATTTTGTTGGTTCTTGTGATGTAGATGAAGTTCAACGATTGGACAAGAAGAACAAAAACTATGATACTATTCCAAGAATGGATATTGTAAAATTGTAGAACTATGCAATGGGTAATGTAAATCTTCTGTATCAACTAATAAGTCTTTATATACATATGCTCAAGGAAGTGGACTTTACGTTTCATCTTCAATGGAGTCATAAACAGCTGGCTTAAATATAAAAAAGATTACCAGAAATTTGCATTCCAAAAAATAAAATATTAGATCTACTACAGTTTCTCTTGCGGGTATCAGAATCAACTATCATCCAGAGAGAGAGAGAGAGGAATACCAACTAATGGGGAAAATATATTGCTAACTCAGAAGAAAAATACTGAGTTGAGGCCAATACCAAAAGTGAGACTTTATTCAATGGATCATATGTCTCATCTTGATGGCCAGAAAGAAGGCAAGAGACGCAAGAAAGGAATCTGCCAACGGAAAACGCAGTTCTATTGTGACAAATGCTGTGTTCACATGTCCATTACGAAAGACAGCAACTGTTTTGTGATCAACAACTCTTGAGACCCAATGTATATAACTATGCACATATTTTTATTTGAAAACAAAAAAGTACATAATACCAAAAACTTAGTTAACTAACGTATTTAAATATATAAGTATTATAACCCTAAAAATCTGAATACAATTAATTCAGGCCTGAAGGTGTTAATGAAACTCATTCCTTAAAAACGGATCTTTCAATAGTTATGTTCAATTTTTATAAATTTGAGTACTTGTCATGCAACTTGGCGCGAAACGTAGGCAATTAAATTAAATTGAAGATATTTTCTCTTAAAAACCTTTCCAACTTATTTCTACGGATAGAAGAAGGAATATATGTCCCAAACGTAAATGGACAGCTAGTCCTCCCCTCTAAAAATGTTACTACTCTAAATGTATGTCAATTCATTGGTTAGGCGGAAGAGCAGGCCCTATGGCCTGAGCCTCGCCATTAATAAAGACATTATTATTATTATTATTATTATTATTATTATTATTATTATTATTATTATTATTATTATTATTATTATTATGTGTCTCATTTTTCAGTGTGTCTCATGTCTGAGTTTTTGATATTTCAAAGATTTTAATAAAGATCGGACCCCTGCTATTTCTATGAGGTTAGTTTATTCCGAAAAAAGAAAAAATGCAAAAAAACTGGTTTTCAAAATATGGCTGAAGAATTAATAAGAAACGAAACGCAATATTACATTATTTAAGCGTGAAGACGCGCGCTGATGTTGAAGTGCCGATGCGATGTGACCCACTTTCCCCCAGCCGCAGCCTCCTCCCCCAACGCCCGGGGGGCGCCAGTTGCGCTTTCGGGGGGCCCGCCCGCGGCGCCCCTGGGGACCGCAGCCGGCCCCTGGCCCCCGGCCCCCGGCCCTTCCCACACTCGGGGCAGGGGCGGCGCCCTCAGACGCACGGCACCGGAGGGAGAGAGGAAAACATTTGCCAATCAGGGAGGCCACTGCCACAAGCTCACTCTTCGGTCGTTAGCGAAATTACTGCTCTTAAAAAAGGGAAAGGATGAATCTTGAAGACGGCTCTGTTTCTGTTGAGGGTGGTAGGTAAGCCGAATTGTAATAGTGGTGACAGTGATGTTGTTCATGCGACTTAATTTTTGTCTTCCCAATTAGTAGCAGTCAATTTTTGTTTTAGAGTTTTAAATAAGCCACAGTTCCTTGACTGCGGTAAAAGGGAGCAAAAATTCAATAACTTAACTTCAACTCAATCTATTATAGAAATTAGATATTGCACTGGCAACCTAAGATTAAGTTTTTGTTTCCTATTAGCTAGTAGTTTCCTATTAATTTAGTTTTATTTCCTATTAAGTAATTCACATTTAAAAAGTCGTTCAAATTTTATTAGTTTTCATAATAGAGAGTTAGATTTCATAATAGATTAGTTTTCATAAGTAGATGTTGACTTTCCCGTATACTACTTATGAAAAACTCCGTTTCTCCTCGTTAGCGTCAACGAAGCTGTGCACTTCGCCTGGCATTCCGTCCACTCCTTATAGTTCTTAACTAGGGTCTTGGAGGGGGAGAGGCGTCATCCTCTCTCACACTAATTTCTCTCTGTCTCTCCCTTTCTCTCTCTCCCTTTCTCTCTCTCCCTTTCTCTCTCTCCCTTTCTCTCTCTCTCCCTTTCTCTCTCTCTCCCTTTCTCTCTCTCTCCCTTTCTCTCTCTCTCCCTTTCTCTCTCTCTCCCTTTCTCTCTCTCTCCCTTTCTCTCTCTCTCTCCCTTTCTCTCTCTCTCTCCCTTTCTCTCTCTCTCTCCCTTTCTCTCTCTCTCCCTTTCTCTCTCTCTCCCTTTCTCTCTCTCTCCCTTTCTCTCTCTCTCCCTTTCTCTCTCTCTCCCTTTCTCTCTCTAGTTCGCCAGGACAAGTCCCTAACTATCGATAGCTCGCTGAGGTAGTCACTGTCCTCCTGAGTACGTCAATTATTGCGTAGACGCCTGTGTAATCCTTGTATCCCTAGCGAAAAGATAGGGTAGGGTAGGGAATGATTGACGGGGGAGATCGGTGGAATGTACGTTGGCAAGGAAAACTGGAGAACCCCCAGAAAAATCTTCTGCGAACCCTTTGTGCACGCCAACTCCACTTCGAGCCTCCTGGGGTCGAGTCCGGGTTCCAGTGGTGGAAGGCACACAGTCCGATAGGCAACCCAGCGTATACTACTTTGCTTAGTGTTCGTATAATATTAAAATACTTCAACATAAAAAGGCGATTGTTGGACAGAAAAACACGTTTTGCTGTCTTTTATTGTGTGAGGACACATACATTTTTAAAAACAAAAGTACTTTCTGTCAATGATCTAAAAAAATTGAAAAATTGAAATACTTTCCATGCCAAATTATTCTTCCATATTCTTATATAATAAGACTGACCGTCACACACAATTACGCCACTTTCCCCCCACCAATAGACGCATATTTGGCGCATCTAGTCTCCTGGTGAGGAACTGATGATGTGTTTACAGATCCATCCAGAAAATTGTAAGAAATGTCTTCAAATAAGATATTTTTCGTTTTCAGGCATCTAACAGGTCTTTTGATCGACTTACGGTACACACAGAGGCAATCAATAGCTCATTTAATTTTTCTCAATAAAGTAAATGGATTGTCAAAGTTTTGAGATATTCTTTCAGTGCATTTGAAGGAAAAAAACAATAACTAAAAAACATGTTTTGGGAGTTTCATGGCGTCCACAGGGGCAAAACAAAGTGAAGTTCTGCAATCACTGACTTTCTGACAAAACGTGAATCCTTCGACCGATTCGTAAAATTGAAAATATTTAAACCTAATTATGTGAGAAAATACAGTTAAAAATCTGTCAATTAAATATATGAATCACTTAAATACATTGAAAAATAATACATCGTCCGATATTTTCCAACTATCGTGTTCTTTGACACTTTGTGTGTTATCTTTGAACAATCTTTGCGAGGTTTGAATTTTCTTATTCATGAAAGACACCTGAAGTTTTGAAGGATCAATTTTGCCCCCGTTTCAGCCCTTTGCCGCCTTGGGCGCATCTCGCTGCCTCCGCCAGATGCCGCCTTGGTGCTCTCGTTGTTAGACAGACGAAAGAATTGGAATGACATTGAGCTCGTGTGTTGACCATAATTCCTCGAGTTTTGAAATTCAATAATTTTGAAGACACCCACTACTAAACGCGGTTCCTTTTAGCACGCTTGAAATTCAATTGTTAGAGCTAAAGGCGGTATAACTATTCGGCCACAATTTGGCTAATTACTAAAGAAAAAGTAGCAGAGCGAATTGGAGGCGGCTGCCTCTGGCGGAGAAGGTTCCCTGGCCGTGTTCCCGCGTCACCACGCCCACGCGATAACGCACTTCCCCCACGAGTCGGCCAATCGCGAGCGGGCGACGTCATGAAACACTAGACGTAGAAGATTATAAAAGTTCACACCAGCATCAATATATACTAACATTTTTACTAGATGATGAAACAAATTTGTTGCAGAACGCGGCTTAAAGTTCATAATGTGGCCAGTGACGGATCCAAGGGGTGGGGCATGAGGGAAATGCCACCCACCAGAAGGCCTAGAATTTTTGTTACCTCCTTTTATTTGGCAAAAATAATTTAAGTATTTATTCATATGTAACTATTTACAAAATATTTTATAGTATATATACACTACAGACATAATATAGAATACAATAACATAAGTTTATTATTTAACAAAAATCTACGATGGCCCCCTTTCAAAATGTCCGTGCTACTGGCCGCGTTCCCAATTCACAGGCGAGAGCTTGGTGCGAGTGGACGGAGCCCGTCATCGGCGTACGAGGAACGCGGAGTGAGGCGGCGTTATACCTGCATAACTGCAACAGAATGTATAGCATCGTAGACTTTCACGGCCGGAGTCAATCACAGAGAGAGTTTCCGCGCTGGTAGGCCGTGGTCGTAACTCGCTTTGTTACACCAGAATAACTATTCCGGTGTAAATATATTGATATAATTATTCCGGTATCACTATACCGGATATAGAATACGAGTTTAAGAATTCGAGCATATGAATACGAATTTAAGTTCACGAGTTTAATTTTTGTTTCTGTTTAATACTTACAGAAAAATGTATGGGGAAAATGGTTAATTCTTGCTACCATGTGTCTTCAGTCGCTCAGTATTTTTCCTTTAGACTGCTAGTGGTACACACTTTCTTCCACTATTTCTTAATTTCCATTTTCGAAAATTCAGGGAGCTCAAGGAAAATGAGACTGATGTCATTCTTTCTATTCTTCTTTTCTATGCTTTCCTTGTTCTATCCGTGAACAAAATGTGAAGAAACAATTTGGAAAGGCTTTTGAGAAAATGTTTTTTATATAAACTGAATGCAATTCAAGCATAAATTATGCAAAACTACCAGTTTTTCACAAATTTGCATATAAATTGTATATAAAGAGCTTATTTGTAGAACATATTTTGTTTAAAGCAAAACCTTACTTCTTAAATTTTAGTTTTGAAATTTTAAAATTTTGCGATATTCGCAAAATACACAGTTTACCAGAAATGAGACTAGCACATTTTTTTACCGTTCATTGATACATAAGAGGAGACAATTATAAGAAATAAATGGTGCTATAAAAACACATTCTTTCTCCATTATTTTTAAATGTGCAATTTTCGAACATTTAGAGAG
Organism: Gryllus longicercus; assembly: GCA_038098605.1. Classification (NCBI taxonomy): domain Eukaryota; kingdom Metazoa; phylum Arthropoda; class Insecta; order Orthoptera; family Gryllidae; genus Gryllus; species Gryllus longicercus. The sequence goes on from JAZDUA010000297.1 coordinate 1,276,366, forward strand.
TTCAACGACAATGAGACCTGTGCCATTCTTTTGACAGTCCTTTTTTGTATCTGCGAAAAAAAAATTGGACCAGTTTCGAGAACATATTTTTTTTATAAATCGCATTGATTTCCAACCTAAATTACGCCACAATTGTTTTTTTTTCAAAACTATTGTACATGACCATTTTTAAAGAGCATATTTTTCGGAACAGGCAAAAATCTCTATCTTTAAATTTGTAATTTTTAAATGTTAACTTTTTGCAATTTTCGAATATACAGTGAGTTTATCAAAAATGACACTAGCACCACAGTTTTTTATCCACTTTTTCGTTACCAGAGAGAGTGAAAATGAGGGTGGATATGATTACGCCCGTTGCGGTGGGCAAGGTACCGCGCACATAACTGCGCCCCGCGCCGCGCCGTCGCTGCAGCAGCAGCAGCGCAGTCCACGTTTATACGCGGGTGACGCCGCCGCCGCCGCGCTTCCAAACATCGTTAACCCGCGACGTAAAACGAGCGACTGGCGACTGGCGCACCCGCCCGCCAAACATAGCGACGGCCGCCAGCTCGCCTCCGCGTCCGATTACGCGCCCCTCCGACGATTTCGGAGGCGATTTGCTGGACTCCGGGGGCTACTGTAATCAAAATATAACCCAGATTTTACGATGAATTCCGTGAAGAACGGCTGATCAAATTTTTAAAAAAAGTCTTCGAAGAAGTTGGGTTTGAAAGTGACTTCCGGGTGCGCACTTGAAACCAGCTCTCCCTCCCCCCACGCAGACAACGCGGTGTCTGCAACGGCGCTGTTTGAAACTCTCAAGTAATCAACGCTGGTAGACACTAGAGTGCTTTACCAGAGTCAGCTGTATTGTGTGTTGTGGTCAGGGCCGGATTTACCTACAAGCAAAACAAGCAATTCCTGTCCCAATGAAAAGTCCCGCGCTGCGGAAAAATACGCGTATCATATTTTGTAACATAAAATGTTTTTAATGCAATAAATATATGTACAGTTTTAAATAAAAATATATTTCATTTGTCAGAAAGTACTTGTATTAAGATAAGTTTTCTATGTAATCAAGACGGAGCTATTTTTAATTGGGCGAACTTTTGTGCTTGGAGGGTCCGCAACACGTAAATCCTGCCCTCGTTCTAGTCCATCATTCTAAATTATTCTATTCTTAAATTGGTTTGTTTAAAATGATAGTCTAGGAATACAGCGGTGCAAAAAGAACTGAGCACGATCCAAGGCTTTCTGAAATTATAGAATCCTGTAAACTGTTCTTGATGCCAGGCGTGTTGCTCCCCGCCCTCTGCCGGCCGCGAGCGGCGACAGTCTGCAGCGAAGAGCAGCATTTCGTAGCCTCGCAACCGGCGACGATGTCCTTCGCTTCTCGAACACAGAATGGGCTGGGTTGTTTGCACCACGCAAGTTCCCGTTGGTTGTAATTTCGTGCGACACGTTTTTGACACTGTTCTATCGGGTAATAATTAATATTAAACCTTATATTATATAATATATTGTAACCTGCTTCTTATTCATGATTATCTTGACTCACGTTGGGCAGACATTTTGTAACCTACATTAACTGGCCCTGCGTTGGGTATGCCAATTTGCAACATCCAGTGCATTAACGTTGGATGTTACTAATTAAACTTATTTTATCATGCCCCAAGCTAGGCAGACGTTTGCAACGTTTTTATGATTCTTCTAACTCATTTTGCCCAGATATACGTATCGTAAACCAATTGCTCTAATAACTCATAATTCTCATTTGACTAGCTCTGTTTTTTTAACGATCTCGCATAAGTTCGCCGTACAACATACGTCACCTTGCCTGTTGCACGTGGATGTGTGACTGCACATAAATCACGATTCCTGGAACTTCTGTGGCATTTACTACTCACTGAATTGATGGAAATTCAATGAAATATCAGCCTTTTTTCAAACGACAATTAACCTATTTTAAAAAATTCTTATAAGATGTCTCGAGTTCGTTATTGATAAATTATTCAATGGCTGTGAACATTGTTAAACCGTACGGCTTTGATCAAGTTCGTAAGCTTACGGAATGTCTTCTCGGTTAATTCGATGACGCCGTCTTCTCCAAAAGAGGTTGCTCTGGGTCCTCCAGTGGTGTAATTTGTGAACCTAATGTTCATGCAAACTATAAATGTTTCCGACACTTACTAATTATTTAGTCCGCAATTCGGGAATCCCTACATCTGCTTTATATAATCGCGTCGTGGCTTTCTCTCACTAGGCTTCGGGTAAAATCTCTATTCGGGACTACTATTTCCTTTAAATTAACAATTTAAAATACTACGGAACTAACCTCATGTAAACTCACGAACACGAAATCCAAATATTGTTAAATGCAAAATTCCTACACGACAACAAATGAAACTATCATTAAAAAATGCAAACATTTACCCACTTAAAACTCAAATGAACAACATTGCTTAGCCTACACCATCTTGAACCTGATTTAAAGTTCTTTATTATTTCTTTTTAGTAAATGATAATTATAAGTTTAAAAGTTTATTTTAAGTGTATAAGTAGTATTTTAAATGTTGTAAGTGAATACTGACGATTGTATTGTATTTCTTAATGACAATGATTTATGTAAATTGAACAAAAACTATCTGTTTGGTCTCTGAACATACGGACATGTTAAAATCAGACAAATAGTTATGTTTCGCAAATCCCACTTCAACTCATGAATCTCGTTTATTTCACATCCCGCAGTTCAAAATTCAGCTCCAAACACTTTTGTATATCAGTGAACTCTGAGAAACAACACATATTTGAATGTTCGTACAAAAGCAGTACCACAAGTGGATGGAATTCTTTTTTCGAGAAGGAGTTGGCAGCTGACACTTAAGTTTCTCGCGCCGCCATTACTGTAATCAGAGCGCTCTAAAGAACCTCCATTCACATGTCTAGTATTCATTCTAATCTTTCAGCCGGACAAGCTCGAAACTGCTCGAGCTTGTTTTCCGGCAAGTGTGTACGTGTGTGAGTAAGTAAGGTGTCAGGATAAGTTAAGGAAAGATCGCGGGCAATGCATGGCCCTTCTGCTACAATACAACTTGGGCATTCGCCTTATGTTGATTAACGAACAACGGAAAACTACCGATCAGAGCAGCCGATCGCTAGAATATCTGAATTCGATCTAGCTACATAGTGTCGAAAATCCTGAATGGGTCTTGAACTCCGGAACCTCCCGGTCAGAGGTACTGCATTGACTTCGTTGACGATCTCAGCCTCATCAGCTGGTTTTGTTTCAATTATATTGCAATTTATTGTGGAGTAAGGCGCTGATTCCCCACCCCCATTGCTGTTTCCCGGTGTCGGAACGCTACTGATATGCGACTGGAAGAAGGGTTAGATTGGCATTAGACCAAAGAAGACCATTAGAAGTGGTATTGAAAACTCGAATTAACGTCTTTTAATGTATGCTTTTTCAAAACCTTTCTAGCGCAGCAATAGTTGTTTTGCTGTTCATTCCACAAAAAACTCAAATATATGATATTTCCATTTAACAAAATATTTTCTACAAATATAATAGCTGATCCTTTTTTGTTTTTGCATGCGTCTATTGAACAAATAAAATTCACAGAGTTTTGCAAAAGAAGCAAATTTAAGTTGGCCAGAAATGTACATCCTCAATTAATGACGAAGCTGGGCGTTAATGAGTTAAATCAAAGTAGTTACGCGAATAGTGATCAATGAGGCTGTTTCTTAAATACAAGATGAGTCATTTTATGCACACCAGCGTGTTCCTTATAATATATCCTATATCCTTTACCGTTTTGACCTTAAAGCATTGATTCACAAAGAAAGTGTTTTTGGTAATTTTCAAATTTCGTCGGTTATACATCTCCGGAACATTGTGCGGCATCTCCGGAAGCTGCTGCTGAAGGCTCTTTTAACATCTGCAAACAGCGAGTGCACCGCACTTGTGATGACTCGCTGTCGGTCTAGTGTCAGGCGCGATGCAGGTCTGTCCTAATATGTATGCGAATTCCGTCAGCCCGCAAATTCGCGGATATCGTCTTTATATCTGAAAAAGTAGACTTTATCCTGGCTGGTTCGTGGGATTGCTCAGAGTAAAGAAACAGACCAGTTGTTTGCCAACGGTATGAAAATATATTTCCTACATCTGGGCAATATTGTAAAAGATTAAAAAAACAACTTAATCCTAGTTTTTATAATACAATTTCTGTAAAAACATAGAACAGCATAGTAAATTGTAAGTACAATACATTGCAACCACACGAAACAAGAAACTAGAGCTACATATTCTCTCTTCCTAAGGTTTTACTGTTAGCAAGCATGGTGTTTGGTGTTTGGTGTTTGTGGTGTGGTGTTCCTTCGCAAATGTTCTTCTCGAAACCATCTGGAAGATCATGTAGCTTCTGTTGTTTGTTGTTCTTTTGATTATATACAGTAAACCCTCGTTAGCACGAACTCGCTTAATACGAAAATCGTTGTAAAACGAACAAAATTTGGGTCTTGCCAAAGAAAACGTAGTAATGAATCGGATAACACGAATTTTTATTACAAGAACACCTATTATTGCAATCTCTTGGAATTCATTTTAACGAGGGTTTACTGTATGCGATTTTGTACATTATAGCTCTGATGATAGAAATGTCTTTTTTGAATCGTTGGGGAACAAATACTCGATTCCTTTGCACTAACCAAACCTGATGAACCAGCCTTAAGTATATTCATACTCGTAGGAAATCTCGATATTGGGATCACTTTTTTGCCTAATATAAGGAAAGACAGAGTTGTGTATTTAAACCACATGAAATGTTTCCAAGTGCATACGTCAATATGAATATGTTATGACTTTTTATAAAACCATTCCGATTCATATTTGCAAAAATAATACATAAATTTAATCGAAACGTAAATATTTTTTTTGTTTTCATAAAGATGTCCTAATTTCACACGCTCTTTCTAGATTCTCTTCATTGAAATATCCTGTCAGTGTCACTGCTTTAACGTTATTTTCTTAATGCTAATTGTATTGCTTACTACTTGGCGAAAATAAACGGCAATCGTGATGATGAGAATCGGGTAGTTCTGGAAATTCGAGTGACTTGTGGACTTTCGGAGCTCATTGAATCGCCAGAGCGAGCGACCTCGCGGAGCGCCGGCCTCGACGCGACTGATGTCAGCCATGATCCACGACGCGGGTGCGCTGGTGCGAGCCTACCCGGCTTCAGCCAATGAGATTCACCCACCAGTTTGCGTTACAATTTTAGCGGGGATTTTAAATTCAGACAGATACTAAATTTCTATCTAATTGTTACTAGTAATTGAAATATATATGAAGCAATTTTTAAAATTTATTTTATTTTAACACCACCTTCATCGTGTTAATTTTCTACAGTGACACCAACCAAAAATATCACTTTATGCCACTTTCAAAATGTTCCTCGCTGGCACTGCTCGCTTGCCATGCCGCAAGGCGGCCAAGGGAAGGCGTCTGGCCTGGAAGTGCCAGTGTTGTGGTCACGTGGTTCGTGACGTGGCTGGTGCCCCCCCCCCCCCGGTGCCACCCGCCGGTGCTGCGCTCTGCACTGCGTTCGCCGCCGCATAAACGTCTGCGCAGCGGAGAGCGTCTGTACACTGGCGGAAAGAGACCCAGCAAAGGCTGCCACCGCCGCTGGCCGCTATCAGTCACTTCACAAAGTTTCAAAACCGTAGCGGAGCAGATGTGCGAAACTGTACATCCTCAATCACATTTAATGATTCACATTCCAGATGTTGCGTTTTTGTGTTGGCCATTCACTTCCGGGAAAATTCAAGCGGTCAGGTTTCTCAAGTGAGAATCCTATCCCCGTGCTGCAATCCTTTCCTGATTAGTCTATGTATTTGAGTTCTATACTAATACTCATTGTTGCAGGGATTGTAATATTCAAGATGAAAAAGTTCAATGTTAACACCGAAAAACTAATAATAATTTGAAAAAATGAACAGGAAACGTACGTGATACTCAACAGCTCATACTTTCTCGCAACATTTGTGTTACGTAATGTATTATTATTTGCCGCAAAAATGTTCCCAACCAGAAAAAAATATCCCCACAACCTTTACAACGATTGAATAAGTAAGTTAAACATGCACAATTTTCTAAATTCCAGAGGATATTTTAATGAAAGTTGAAGGAATTAATGAATGAAGGAATTGTGTAGCATTTTGAAACACCGCGTAACAGAAGAATCCCTGCTGTAGAACAACTGTAGCTACGAAAACCGAAACAGGTCGGGCAAATTATTCTTTTTTCAAAGTATTTGTCAGAAAAGAACATTGTAAACTGAATTCACAAAGTACATCATTTCCATTTCAATTTTAAATTTTCCAAACAACTCGTTTTTATTTCTAAACTCTTCGTTTGATTAGTTTTCGAGAGAGTAAATAATAAATAGGATACAATTTGCAATTTTGTAACATCACGTTACCGTACTGTTGTATCATCGCTATTTAGGATCACGTTTGCGATTGTTAATACCTGTTGTGTGGTATATAAAATATTCAAAATAAATTTAAATTGATCTGGAAAATGACGCCGAAACGTCATAAAGAAAACAAGCTTTTGCTCAACAAACATGAATATTCTATTTTTAAACCGTCCGAGATGATTAGCAATTAAATACTAATAAGATCATAAATGCTGGACTAGGTATGTTCCAAAAATATAGAGAGGAAATGATCCTATATGCCACTGCTATTCCAACGTCTATTTCAAAATTCAATTAGCATAATATGAATAATACCCTTTATCCCGAAGAACTGTTTTGCTGAACCGGCTTCTTTTCAGACGATTACTTAAGCATCTGACGCCACCGAAACTAATATTAAGTATCGCATGAGAGCAAAAACCACGACACATTTTGGGCTGACGTCATTTCCCCTCGCAGACTACGCGCTCGCCAGCGGGTCAAGCGTGCGTTCTGAGAGCGAATTGATTCTCGGGACCAACAGACGCGCAGTAGCCCAGCGACAGATTTCTTATTTCATCTTCTTTACGGCGCCAAGATTGCTTCTAAGCACGAATAAATCAGTTTATTCGGTAAAAAGATTCACATATAGTGCATTGAATATACAGTTTACTACTTTGAAAGCTACTCATATTTATCGGTTTGCATCATTTTTATTTTCTCGCATTCTGTTTACGTAGTGTACGGAAAAAATAATAATGCTGCGAGGGCAAACGGCGATTCTGCGACAAATAAACTCCTGTTCACGAATCCTGGTAACAAAGAAGTGAATAAACGCTGTTCCTAGAAGTAGTAAATTGCTTCTTGTAACACTTTGTGTAGTCAGACTGCTCCTCTGGTGGGTCCATGATGATGCTCCAGACTGTGCAGCCGTCTATCGCGCCTCGCCGCTCGCTGGGACGCGGCCGCGCCCCGGGAGTAGAATCACGCCAGCGAACCACAACCCCACAGCCAACGCATCCTCATTATCCCTCTGATGAGCGACTCCTAATTACAGTTTTCCATTCTTGCTTTCCCTTATTCTACTGCAGAGAATTATTCAACTTGATTAGTCTACTACAGAGAAGATTATAAAATGCTTCCAAAAACGAAATCCTCGCTAGACTTCCTCTAACATGTTATGCAGTCTGAATCTATGTTTTGTGGATCCTTGATATCGAAAAATCGATTAACGGTAAAACGTTTGTCTGTCTGCGGTGAAGGCTACCTTCTAAGCCGTTCAGCCTGTATTCTTCAAAACTGATATTCCCCGATCGATAAAGAAACTCGAGTCCTTGCGAGTAAAACGAATGTTTTCACGATTCACTTTCAAATTTTTTTAAATTAAATTTTAGTAATAATAATATAAAATATATTTATGAATATTTATAATATATGTATAATATAGTAATAATAATATAAAATATATTTAATAAATAGTATAAAGGATGCTTTAAAAATGATTCCAGTCCCATTTTCGAACATTTTTTAGAAGGCTGTCAGGTTGGGTAGCCGGTACCCGGCTAAGGCGGTAGATCCCAATGGATATCCAAAGAGTATACGTATGATGGTGCTACTTAAGTGCACTTATGTGCAGATGCATAGAACTGCTTGGGTACTCCTTGTTTTGTAATGCTATGTGTGTTGTAGCAAGAGAAACTATATTTTTTAAACATTTATTTCCAGCCGATAACATTTTTGTCATATTTCATGTATGTAATGTATATATTAATCAATGTCGATGGATGGCCTGGCCTCCCTTGAATATCCATCACCGACTGCATGTCGGGAGACCAAGGAGGTGCCACGCTGGAGGAGACCAGCGAGCAGAGGTCAGCGCCGGATCTCACAGGGAAGAGCATCGCTATCATCAGAGACACTCGTCATAATAGCGGACTAATGTCCATGGGAGTTAATTTGCCCAGAAACATCCATCAGTCAATCCCGCTGAAGTGGCACAGTGAATCAATTAATGTCGCTGCAGTCCCTATGACCGGAAGGTTCTAGGGTTCCTCTCTCCACGGAGGCAGGTTTTACGACCAGCTAGGTAGCTAGGTCGAATACAGCCGTTGTCTGGAGGAGCATTCTAACGACCAGCTGCTCGGATCGATAGTTTTCCTATCAACACCAGGCGAATGCCGGAGCAGTACTCTAACAAACGGGCCACGGAGCCCTCGCGATCTTCCCTTCCTCTTGCTTGTCCTATCCTCACCCCTTACTTACGCACTTACACTGACATGCACTACACTACCGCACTTGTCGGGAGCTCAGAGATTGCCCCGGCTGGGGCGGTGTCCGCAGGGGGAGATACCTAGTCGAGGGAAATCCGCGATCCGATGAGTAGGTGGGCGCCGGAATACCCGAGGAAGAACACTGCCATTCACTCCGCAGCCGAACTACTGTGCACATGAGTTGCCGAAGCAATGCAATGTGTGGTGTTGCAGGGCGGCGGCGAGGGCGGCGGCGGCGAGCAGCGCAGGAGCAAGGGGCGCACCGGCTGGCCGCAGCACGTGTGGGCGCTGGAGCTGAAGCAGGAGCAGCTCTAGGCAGGGCCCCGCCCCGCCACGCACCCTCTAGTCCCACGCCCCGCACTCGGACCACCAGGCCACGCCGCGATTCTGGTGTTCAAGACATTTGAATGGTTTTCATTTCACTTTGGGGTGTGCATTATTTATTACCTACTCCAGACACTAGTACATTATACAATCATTTTTACCAAGTGGCACACACTTGTTTAATTCCTTAAAAACAACAAACTTTTAATGGAGCATTCAAATATATAAAGATTGACGTCTAGATACTGCTATTGTGTTTCTCAACAGTGTTCTTGGTACACAGCAATCAGTAGTTTTCTCACTTTAACCTTTTTGTCTTGAAAGTGTTTCTATGTACTTCTTTCATCCTGGGGGGTCTATTTGATATTTCAGTTCAGTAGTAAGTTTAAAAAAACTTTCAGCAATTATCATTTTATGGAAGGTTTTTGCAAAGTTATTTACAATTTGGAGAAATTTTTGAAAGCAGTTATCTTTCATTAAAGATGTCATTTGTGGATAATTTGATAAACACATGTGTGTATTGACTGTGTGAAGTGATTAAAAGGGCCAAGGAATCGAAGATGAGCCTCGCGCACACAAACTCCATTGTTCTGTTCCCTGTGTTATCTCGGAGAATCGTGTGGAAGAATAAGAGAAGAGTTGCCTGCCCAAAAGGGAATAATGTGTTTCGCCACAGGCTGGGTAAGCAGACGAAACTTTGTAAATTGAGTCATAATCAGAAATAAAACCTGAAAAAGAATGCATGTTATTGTAATCTGTAAATATATTATTGTGTCAGTAAATTTATTGAAGTTACCACCCAACCTATGTAGATATTGTCTTAGAAAAACGTATCATTAATTGTAATAGGAACAAATAATTTTTCAACCAAAATGTTTTGAATTACAGCAACAGTTAAAATATATTGTAAACATATACATAAATTTCTCTAAACGAAAGGAAACAGTCTGGAGCAATAGTCTCCAATGTAAGTGATGAAATAAAGTATTCAATTAAGGTGCAAAAGTTGAATGTATGTACCTTGTATTTTACTAAATTAAAATTATGTTGTTTTGTTTACAATAAAGTAATAGTAAAATCCTACAAACAATTTTATTTATTTGCATTTGATTGAATTATATTTAATAATTTTTACTTTGTCAGATCAAAAAATAAACGAGTTTATAAGGAGCAACTCCAAGTATCAGCCATGTCCATGTAGGGAAAGGTTGGGTAAAGTGTCGATGTATCTTCCCCGCTAATAATTTCACCCCACTTCATCCTCATATGCACTGGTAGCGATCACTTTTGTTTGCTTTTTATAAACACCTTTTGCAACAAGCCAGCCTTTTGTCCGCTAGTGATTAGGGATGCGACTTCAATGTCCATGTTTTCAAAACATCGATTTTTTATAAAGAATGATGGATGTATTTAACTTCAATTGTTTAGATCGGTGTTTTTTTAACATCGATTTTTTGTGTTTGATGTTTTTGCGTGGTCAGCATTTTTTAGATGAAAAATTGCATCATAAATAATTCTATAATATTTTTCAAATATCCATAAATTAAATAGTATTTAGATCAAAGTGACGAAGGGAGAATAATGAATAAAATCAAGTTTTCGTCAATAAAGAGGCTTCTATAATTTTTGAATTGTCAAATCAGAGAAGCCAAGTTTTGTTAATTGCGGGGATGATTTTTTACTTTTTGTCAGATAAATATCAATGAAAAATTAATAAACGAGACCATTTTCAAATTAAATCTCCTTCACGTGCACCAATCAGTTTTAAAAGCATCGATGGTTTCATGTCGATGTTTTACTATCATCGATGTTTTAATTTTGACCATCGATGTGTAGAATCACTGATGGTTCTTTTCGATGTTGCATCCCTACTAGTGATCGCGTTTTGTCGTATGTGGCAAAGAGCGATGATGGTTACAGTAACGACGGATAGGTGGTTTCATTTGCCAAGAACCTCAGATGCTATAAAATGACTCAAACTTTAACGTAATTGTTAGCTTTTTATAATTTTGTGAAAAGCCTAAATTTTCTATTTTGCACCTCGATCCATCTATCGGTGTCAAAAGACCTATCAGGGACCCCGGCGGCACCTACAGCAGTCCTGGAGACAATTCTATGTGAAGATCCCCTTCAGAGTCTCCAAATAATTACACCGAGAAGGACCTCAGGACATACTGTTCCATGACCCCTAATATGTATTTGTTTCAATACTCTGAGTGTAGCGAACAGTTCCTCAATAACACACACACAATCTACAGACTGTTTGCAAGCATATCATATACGCAATTACCGGTGAGAACAAGATATTATGGACGGATTCGAATATTGATGTGGTAAAAATGAACTAGGAATGGCCCCTGGCCACGAACACCGTCTAACAGCTGCCTCACGCTTCGCGCGGCTTTCGATCCCTCAGGGAGGGGTCCGCGTGGGTGGGCGAAGCTGCCTCAAGACCCTGCTCCACGACAGCGATTCACTTGATCACACTACGAGGGTTTGTGACAGTTGTGTTCTTCTGGCAAAGACACTAATTCGTTTCTACGTCAGAACTATACATTTAGCCAATGTTCAGTTCTCCCAGGAGAGAAATTGGGGAAATACTCATAAGCTGATGAGGTGATGTTGACATTAAATGAATTGAAGTAATTATGCTCAACCACAATGATGACTTCAATTATTTCATCCAGGAGAGAAAATTGTGTCTGTAACCAGTTGCCAAAAAAACAAACGATGGCCCAATACCAAGCGCAAGTGACAGTTCCGACAGACGAATATTCAGGACAATATCGAGATCACAATAACTACCTCTTAATACGCACTGTGATGGCGCGTCGGCTAACTCTATCCAAATCTTTTAGTGGCGGCTCTGGTGCCCGCAGCTCATTAAATACGCCGGGCGACGTCACGCCCAGATTCTCCGTGCGGCTCCACATACTGTACTTCTGTCCATTTCTTATGTCATTTCATCTATTGTCGCTATGCCTCGTAGCTACTCCTGGTACCCTCACTGGAGTTTTTACGTTCTCGCACTTACTGAGGAGAGAAAGTATTGTAATCCGCCGGAAAACGGCACTTCTCGACACAAAAACTTAATGCCGGGCTCTGATAATGAAAAAGTGGATAAATTGAAAAAAAAAAAAAACTCTGACATGTAGTGTAGCGAGAATCTATGTATTGTGTGTCCTTCATACCGGAAAACATCTGTCGTGTCTGTGCACCACGCTAGCGCATAAACCGTTCACCCGATTTTCTCCAAAATTGTTTTTCACCAATCTTTCTCGCTGTCGCGGCCCCTCGAATTTGAAATTGATATTTTATTTTTGGGGGGTACTTTACATAAAGCCCCTGGGGCATCTGCAAAATTTTCAAAAAAATGCTCCGGAGTTTTTTAATAAACTTTGTCCTTGGGTAGGATAATGGACGCTAAAGAGAATGGCGTAGGTTTCATTTTCGCGAAAATTCCTGATTTTTCGAAAATTACAAAAATCCAAAATTTTTTGAACGTTTTCCTACAACTATAATATTAAAGATAGAGCTTTCTTTCTAATTAAACTCTTTTTCTTTAAGACAGATCTTGAAATAAGTTCATGTTCAACTTTTCAAAAGTATTTACTGCCAAAATGTTATTTGCCTTTTCGTCTAAGGCTGCCAGCAAATGTGCGTCTTTCAAGTGAATCTTCGTGAATTGTTGCCTTCCTAGCTAGCGTATGAAAGGAATCTTCTGGTTTGAGTATGGGATACTGTTCAACCTCCTGTTGCTCTTCACACACATGTATGCCATCATTTGCCTTTGTTATCATCGCATTTTAAAGCGTGACGCAGGTGAGGTCTGAAATGAAGAATGCAGCGTTTGCTGGTCTCCTGCGCGGAGTGGAGCTGCCCAGATCAGCGCAGCGTAGCCTCCGCCGCCCCCGCCGCCCCCGCCGCCCCCGCCGCCCCCGCCGCCCCCGCCGCCCCCGCCGCCCCCGCCGCCCCCGCCGCCCCCGCCGCCCGCCGCCCCCGCCGCCCCCGCCGCCCCCGCCGCCCCCGCCGCCCCCGCCGCCCCCGCCGCCCCCGCCGCCCCCGCCGCCCCCGCCGCCCCCGCCGCCCCCGCCGCCCCCGCCCTCGCACCCGGCGCGCTGTTTGCTTTTCCGAACAGACTGAGACAGAAGGTCTGCAGACAAGTGCACCGCGCGGAGGCTCCGTGTGGGTGGGTGATTGCTTCGCGGCCTTCTCTCCCTCCCTCTGCCTCTCCCCCTCTCTCCCCCTCCCTGTCCGTTTCTCTCTCTCTCTATCTCTCTCTCTCTCTCTCTGTCTGCCACTAGGATGGAAATGTTGATAAGAAGGCAAAATATACATAAAAACGTTACAATTGAGCTAATGCGTCCCGAGGTCAGAATACAGAAATGTGAAACTACACACATTTACGAAGAAAAAAATATTTAAAAAATACAATAAATTACATTTTGGCCCATAAATAGCACAAGCAGATGATGTTTACATAATTATGCAAAAGCAAATACATATGTACTCACGTGTATGTAGACAAAGTTATGAAATTACATCAACATACATACGTACATATACACACATATGAACGCACACAAACATGAGCCTACACCTATTCCCTCCTATGCATATCGAAAAACTGGGGATACAAAGCTTACCTACTATAATGTAATAATGTACAGTAGCTATAATTATTACATTTTCTGCACTTTCTCATGACAACGAATACCAAAATAGCCTTGCAAAAACTATTCGCATAGCAATAACAAAGTATGAGAGAAAGAAACAGAGAAAGAGCGGGAGAGAGAGAGAGAGAAAGAAAGAAAGAAATTAATAAGGGAGTGGATGACGCCCCCTCCCAAGACACTAGTTAAGGACGATAACGAGTGAACGGAGTACCAGGCGAGGCGAGGGGTACATCTTCATTGAAGCTGACCTCTGAGGGGAGAAACAGAGCTTAGTTTAGAGATTATGGAGTAAAATTTGCGTCAGTCTTTTGGGACAATTTAAACAACGGTGAAGAAACTCATACAAATCCACTCAATTCTTAAAAAAAAAAAGAATTGCATCACTAACATTTTGCAAAGAGAGAGAGAGAAAATATTGCAATGCTGCAGCGCAATGTGGCGATATTTCATCAGAAAACACTTAGTGTGGAGCCCTGATAGCGTTTAAGTTTTCCTATCTATTTAGTGAACTATTTTCTCTAACACGATGTGTACTCAGAATACACTTTTTGTGGGTCCTTTTACCGAAAAATTGGTTTACGCCAGGAAGTTCGGCCGGGTCGACGCTAGGGGTGCATAAACCATTCACACAATTTTCTACAAATTTGATATTTGCCGAACCAGGTGAGCTAACTCAATGCCACGCGAATTGAAAACTGATATTTGGATTTGGTGTTACTTTACGTAAAGCCTTAAAACTATTTTCAAATATTTTTTTAAAAATGGCTCTAAATTGGTTGATTGAACTTTTCCCTTAAATTGTATAAAGAACGCTAAAGAAAATGGTGCATGTGTCATTTTTCTTTGATATCCTGCTGATGTTCAAAAAATCAGATATGCCAAAAAGACTATGTACAATGTTTTGAAAATGCGGGTTATTTTCGAGTTTCTTTTCCATGAAATTAATGTAATTTTTAAAAATGCAGAAAACGGCTCCACATTTGTTCTTTAGTTTGTTTCCCCAAATATAGAAAAGAACGCTTTTATCATGCTGTATCTCTCATTTTCATTCAACTATCTGAATTTTCGATAATTGTTTAACGTAGAAAGATTGCGAGAAAGTATTTACTGTTGTTGCACCATTAGTTTTTATTTTGCTGTAATACATTTCTGTAACAAATTTGTCGAATCACATCAATAATTTTGTTCATAGTTATTCAGAGTTATTCAGGTGACTTCTTTAATGCACTGGAAAAGGTATGTGTATCAACTCATATGGGAAAAGTTTTAAAAAAATCAGTATAGAGTAGTTATTCATTCGTAAGATTGGCATTATGAATATATGTAGAAGTGCATATTTATCGCATAAGTTACCTCATGTTGTTCAGTAAGAATATAATGCCGAAATAAGTGTAATAAAATCTGAGTTTCAATTACACAAGTCCTGTACCCTGTGTTGCCGTCCGCACGTGGACTCCCAGCCTTCTCAAAGCTTTTACTCCTGCTCAGTCTATTTAAGGAACTTCAAACGGAGTCATTTGTAATGCAGCTCAACCGCGAAAATAAGCGCGGGGGTTAATATTTCGTGGGTTGTCACTCGGGCGCGCACTGTTTGTTGCCTCGCGCGCTCAATTCCGCGCGCGGCCGTCGGCGGCGACAGCGCTGGCGTCGCACAATGGGCACGACGCTTGGAGGGGCGACGCCAACACCCCCCCCCCCTCTCCCCACGTGAAATATCTAATAGAGCCACCGCATTTCCACTGTTTCAAAATGAATTAACGCATTTCTGGTATTGGGTAGTTAACGACTCACCGTAATAATAATCTCCCAACCAAAACGGATGTTTTTGAATTTACTACAAATTCAATTAACAATTAAGCAATACTTTGTGACCAAGGGTAACCCATCAAAACTAAAATTAATTGAAGCTGAAATGACTCTCGTCTCGCATTAACAATGAAAAACTGGTGCCACAGACATTCTCGTTCTAGTCGGTCTCCTATTCTTTCAGTCGGAGCTAGGTGGAGGTTCTACCCCAACCCCTCGAGCTACTTTCGGCTCTTAAAATACCTTCCACTGCCTCTGGCGGCGCACGCCTCTCCTCTGCGGCCCCCCACGCGAAGATCACCCTCGATTTTGCAAAGGCCCCTCTCCGCCTTTTCATTTTATTAGAATATTCTCCTTGCCCCATCCCGGGGCTTGCAACATTGTTCTCTTTCGTTCAATAAATCAATTTTGGAGTTAAGATTAATAAGAAATTTTAATTTATTAATTTTTGTATTGTTTTTTCTTTCTACTGGATTAACTGTTTGTTATACTTTTCGGTTGCTTTATTATGTAATGGTAGGTGAATTTAATTTTAAGAGATTACACTGTTTGGGAGACGAAAGTTATGGATTTATTGGTCCTATATTTATATTAATATTTATGTCTGTAGTTGGTGGTTCACTATTGTCTTGATTGATATTTAATACTCCTAATTTAGTTTGTTTACCATTTTATATGAAGACTTTAGCGTTGGTTGTTAGTTTTATTGGTGGTTGAATTGGTTTTGAATTAACAATATTGGAGGTTCTACCCCAACCCCTCGAGCTACTTTCGGCTCTTAAAATACCTCCCACTGCCTCTGGCGGCGCACGCCTCTCCTCTGCGGCCCCTTCACGCGAAGATCACCCTCGATTTTGCATATAATTCATCAGGCCGTATTGGCGAGGCTTACACCATCACGCCTGCTGGTCTGCCTGACCACGCAGGTTTCGCTCCGTTCCTTTTGCCATTCGGCGCTTCTCGATGGAGAATCCAGCGCCTCGGCGGGGATTGAAGCAAGACCACGAGCTGCCTTCAGGCTCGAGGACCTTTTATTCCATTAGTCTCGAACCCGCAAACTTGGTTACAACAGTTCATCGAAATTGCTTATTTGTAAAAGTATAAATTACGTTACACTTTTGTGTAAGAAGTGAGTGAAGAATTAAAAAGTGATTAGAAAATAAGACAAAAAATAGTAACTAACAAGCTATCTTGTATTGAATTGCAATGTAAGAGACTTTGCTCTGCTAAGAGATGTGAACAGATTAACAACAACAACAACAATAATAATAATAATAATAATAATAATAATGATAATAATAATAATAATAATAATAATGTTACAAACAACATTTTGTAACAAGTTTTGTTGACTGCTCCAATCCGGTTGTTTAAATAGTTATTTTTTGGCGGAATATAATTGTATTCTCGCCCGAAGTCCTTCTTTTAATACTCGTATAATTCATATATTGATGAATTTATCTATAGTAATAATCAAAATGTATTAAGCAAAATTATGTCATAACAATTTCCATGATCAATATATTGTTATAGAAATCGTTACAATTTGATTTCAGTTGTTAACAAATTTATGGAGAAAAAATTAATGGGGTAGATGTCTGAAAAGGTAAATATTCTAGAGTAAAAAAATTAAGAAATAAGAATGCATGATTAAATTCTTACTTCTGTACATTTTGTTATAATTATGTCAATGAATGCCTTGGGCGTGTCTGGCTTGCAAACACTTTGAGGAGACATGACAAGAAGGGTAAACCTCCCCGTGTTTGCGTTTTCAACTACAGACATTTTAAATTGGTTCAGGGACGCAAGATGCTCGCGGTAAATTAAAAAAGTTCGAGTTATATCGCAGCCATTCATAAATATAAAGCATACTTCTTTACTGTCGCTCGATTACATCTTTAAGTTGGGGCACCTGGAGCAAGTAGGGGGTAAGGGGGCGGCTAACAGGTGGGCGGGGCAGGGGGTGGGGGATATAAGGGGGGCGGCTGACGGGTGGGCGGGGTGCAGGGGGCGGGCGTGTAAGGGGGGGGGGCTGACAGGAGACGTGCGCGAAGCGGCCAGGCGCCACGCACGGCCGCTGCTCTCCGCTGACAGCCTCATCACCTCCTTCTGCCCATCCTGAAGAGCCAGCAACGCGTCTGCGCAACGTGTTGCAACGAGGTATCATCCACACTCCCACATAGCGGTACCATAAACTTGGCTGGGGCGTCATATCGCTCACCCGAGATGTACGCCACTTCTTTAAAGGCCCTTTACCCTCGAATAGCATTTATAGATATTCATTTATTACTTTGCTAATATAAATTTATCTCACTGTACTGGTTCACGCCTATTGTATAATTCTCTCACATGATGGCAGCAACTTGTAGCACATTGATTCCTTGCACCTCCAGTCAGCCACCTCATTACAAACGAAGTTTTAGGAAAATCCAGGGTATTCGTGAATGGTAAGCGAAGGAAATCACAAACAAAATTACTAAGCAAGTTTACATACAAAACTTGAGTAAGTCCTATTCCGTGTTTTATGCTCTTTAGTGTTGTCGCTTTTGAGTTGCACTTGCGTCTCATTTGTTTTTCCTGGATAGTTATTCTTCAGTTTTCTTAGTCTGACAATTCTTTTGATTTTTCACATCAAATTGTAAACAAATTGCTTTAAATAAGGGTCACTGGCAAACGTTCAGAACAAACAAATCTATAAAGATGACGAGAAAATACAGCATATATAAAACTACTACTACTACTACAAATCTCTTGGGAAACAGTAAGAATATAGGTAATAGAGACCTCGATTTTGATTCCATTGGCTTCAAAGGTCTATTGTTATAAATACTCATCGATTAAACGGTGTAAAAGATGTGATTTTTTGCCAAGATTTGAACAAATTTTATGGTTTAAAGGTGCTCCAAGCTTGCTCAAAAGTTTACCTAAAGCACATGTGAACACAAACAACACACTTTTTGTTGATTAAATTTTGTTATTTTGATTTCAAAAGACCATGCATTATGTCCGCCAGACTTGTATCTATGCACCCATTGTCAAGAATACATGAAAATGCGTTTTCTGTAAAAATTAAGATGTGAAAAAAGTCCACAAGTGCCCTAGGCTCCCCGGTTAAAACTTCCGTAACAGATACAACTATATAAAAATGTGTGCTTTTGTAGTACCATTATTGATATGGAGTATGTATTCGCTTTGAAAGAACATTGTTGTTCTAGTGTTCCAGATATAACAAAAATGATAAAAGACTATTTTCACACTCACACAGATGGAAAACCCTTTTCCCTAATGGCGTGCGTGATTTCTTTGAACGATCTTTGCAATGTGCATTGAATTGCATTTTCGTAAGCGATCCGCCGGATGAGTTGAGCCTCGCTGCCAATAAGGACATTTATTAATTTTTATTTGTTGATGTTTGTAACCTAATATTTATGTGAATAAAGTCGCTGGTGAGATAGATATCTTCTAATAATTAAATAAATACAAGACGTTGCCCAGTATCAAATATTGGATACCGCTACTTACGCTGTATCTCCAGACATACTGCAAGCATTTCATATAGTATGGAGCAATCTTTTTTATCACGTGAATATTATCTTCTATTGAAATCATATCTCTCTGACCGCTACTTCCAAGTCAAATACCAAGAA
Source organism: Gryllus longicercus (assembly GCA_038098605.1). Classification (NCBI taxonomy): domain Eukaryota; kingdom Metazoa; phylum Arthropoda; class Insecta; order Orthoptera; family Gryllidae; genus Gryllus; species Gryllus longicercus. The sequence goes on from JAZDUA010000297.1 coordinate 1,295,526, forward strand.
GAATATTCCTAAATTTGTTCTATTAAATCTTGTGTCCCCAAGGAAGTGTTCTCTCTCATATTCTTAACTTAAAACACACGAGTGGCCTACCAGAATATGTTTTCATTACTTTGGCAACTTTCGCCGATGATACTACAATGTTGACATCACATGAAGACAAAATCAAGCATCAACAAACTACAAAAACATCTTCAGCAGTGGTTAAGACGGTGGTGCATGCAAGGAAACGCCTCATAATACAAACTCATTGCTTTCGCGCTTTGCAAGAAACAAAAAATAAAAAAGTCCTGAAAAAGTGAAACTGAACGATGTGTACCTTCAACAAGTAACATCGGTGAAATACTTAGGATTCCACCTAGAGCAACATCGAATGTAGAAACAACATAATCCAATAAAAACGAATGAAGAAACATTGGAATTTCATCTGATTATATAGTTAATCAGCAGCGTTTACATTTGTTCCCGCAAGAAAAGCCACAATCCAACCAGTGTAAGGCTGCGGGGTTCTGCAAGTGAATCCAAAGAGATCCGAGATTCTCCGCATATTTGCATCAAAAATGTCTCCGCCAAATAGTCAATGAACCTTGATACGTATCGAACAACAAGATTTACAAATTCCGAATATAATACCACGCAGCATCAAGTACCAACAACTAAACGCCCTGACCAACAATCTTCTGGACAATATAGGAAATCTTGAACACTCAAGAGTCTTACAAGTATCCTAGACTTGCGTTTTTTTATCCAACTAATTTTGTAAGAGATATTCTGTAGAATGTTTAATGTCCTTATGTTGATAATCAAGGACCAGTTTACTGAACGTTGAAATTATAAAAACAGATTGTAAATTATCCGCAAATAAAATGTGAAAAAGCAACAGTTTCGTGATTGCGTTGGTGGTGCGGATCGGCGGCGGCGGCGGCATCGCAGCGCCCGCTGGCGGAGGCGTTGTTAGGGAGGCGATGACTGGCGCCGCCCCCGCCCCCGCCCCCGCGACGACAGACGGACGCCGGGCAGGCGCTACGGGCGCTCGAGATGCTGCAGACATCGCTCGCTAGTTCGATTGCCAGCCGTCGAAAGAGAACTCTACAGCAGCCTCCAACTACACGGGATGTTCTCCGAGACGGGAAATGGAAAAACAATTGAAATTAACTTCTGAAACATCTTTCTTTACAATTTATTTACCTAAATTATACAATTTATCATGCGAATCTTATAGTGCTCTCATTCATTCATTTATAACGAAATGTGTTTTTATTAATTTGCGTAAAATTCCTTCCTGTATTATTAGTACTGTGAGAAGGAGCAAAAGTGCAGGAATCACATCAACAATACGGCCTCGAGTTTCCGGTTGTAAAATCCGTATTTCATGTCTCTTTTACTTTGTATACACGTCTGGAGTAAGATCTATTTGTGCAGTGATTGTAACTGTAGCGCAGTGATTTAAATTATATGTGGTATTTACGTTTTTCCTTTGCCACAATTCCTTACAACTTATATTTTCTGGACTGATCTCGGTAAATATAAAACATTTCAATAACATATTCAGAAACATGTTCATCTTTGTGTTCACAGTGAATATAAATTAAATTGTTCCAGAATTTGTAACACTCCTTCATTTCATTAGTCTTTGAGAATAAATAATGAACACATATCTTCGTCTCAAGAACTATGAACTCAAAAAGGCAACCATCTTAGGTAGCACATATGTGTGTGAACAGACTTTTTCTAGAACGAAACATTTGAAATCTCCAACCGGATCCAGACTAATAGATGCAAGTAATAGAAACGTATCCAGACTAATAGATCACTTGTTACGACTAGCAGTGACAAAATATGGAACCGGACATTAACCACCTCATTGGCCAAAAGCAGCTCCATAGTTCCCATTGGAATACTGTGAAGTTTGTTGGTTTAACTTTACTTCATTTTAAATATTGTATTTGTTCTCGTTTTGATTCTTCACTTCAAAATGAGATATATGCAGTGTGCATAAGAATTTGTTCATAGTCCGTCTGTCCAACGGCATGAGGAACAGTGAACTGGCTCCCTGTTTAAAATGTTTGAGGACCCCTGCCCTACTATATTGTGACATTCCTCCAACTCCGTCGCTTCTGAAAGATAGATCTGGTTATTGGGCAAATCTAGCAATGATAAAGCAAAAATGCCTTGCGTCGTCACTGTGCCCCATAAAAAGCAAAACATCCGTATCAAAGTAGCAGGGTCTCGGGTTCGTACAAATCAACTGGGAAATGCCAGTTTTGGAGATTCGTTTGAAGGGTTTTGGCGCAAGTTATGACCACCGACGGTCAGACATATTGCCGTCAAAACAAGGATTCTTTGTACACAAGAGTTACAGAAAGTAATGGACTTCATAAGATTTATCTACTTTTACTTTACCAGTTCCAAGAATAAGAGTTTTTCTGTCGAAAAATTGAAGATTTCCGCCGCACATTAACGATAATATTTTATTTTTACTCCTTGGCGAGAACTGCAAAACGAGAGAATAAAAAGATGAAGATCTTTCAGGAATGCCTGAAGGGTAAATAGTGAGACCTGACCGAAGTGACCACAGTTGAACTCTTGAACGGTTCCATAATAAAGGAAATGAAAAAATTGGATGTCCACATTCCAGGTAATTTTCTGTATAACGATTTAAGCATGCTTTGGTCATTAACACATTTTTAATTACTCTTAAAAAACAAAATAACAGATATTTTCGCATTGGAGCATAATTTGAAGGAAAGGAAACAACTCACAATTTTTCAATTTCAAACATTTTTGCTATTTTTTTCACACTAATGCTGTTTTTGACGTTCACTCATAGGCGGCGAAAGGTGAAAACTTTGCTCGAGCTCTATTTTCCTTTGACACCTGAATATGCCCACTTAGACCCCACGCATGTGGTAGACCCCACGCGTATGGTTAAGCGGTTTTGGCGGTCACTTTGATTACAAACGGACGGAGGAACAGGACGGACAGAAACGTTTTGCCGTCAATCGGTTTTTCCGTTATCAAGGAACCACCAACCAGGGATTGTGACTACACGTGTGAAGTAATTTGGTACATATAGAAACGAGATTTACCCAATTTTTCATTATCAAGACCCGTCAATAAGCGCTTTTTTGCCGAAAATTCACCGATTTCCGGAGCATGATTACAATACTTTCTCTCCTTAGGAAGTAAGGAAGTAAGTAAGAAAAAGATCTGTTCTGTACCCGGAGGCCGAGTCGCGTCGAATTTTCTCAATCAACCATAAGTAGTCTAGCCGTATGTGACTCATACGGATGAAGGGGGACAGGTTACTTGATGAGTATGGAATGATTTCTTAGTGATGGTGAAAATCGTTTGTATCGTGTATTACCCTTTTATATCGAAGTGGTGATGTGATGATTGAAAATGAAACCTATAAATGTTGCTTATAAAGTGAATCGTAGAAATGACAGTTGTTCATTACGCGGAACTTCACGAAGTTTAGTAAGAAGCATTTCGCAAGAGAAGGTTTAGTTACAAGTAAGAGATGGTATTACATTATGGAATTACCTTTAGCATAATCGGCATAGCCGTTTCTAAACTACAAAAAGCTTTGGATCTAGATATTTTTTATGAGGTAGTATATAGTAAATTATTCCGTTTTCGAAGTGAATTTAGAAAGGAAGAATTTGTTTTAAAATCGAAGGGCAGATAATAAAAATAAAATTATTTTTACACCAAAATAAATGAGCACAACACTACAGCGTAATATAACCTACAAGAATTGTCTCAATGCCTTGAAATGTGAGGCGACAATGGAAAGGTAAACTGTAAAATATGTGTCGAAGGCAGATGACCCCAATCTATCTTAATTATAATTCGGAGTGAAGATCTCTGGGCGCTTATTTATCGCTTCCGCTCCGCCGAGGGCACGCCCAGGGCGCCGCGGGGGGCGCGTGGCGAGGGGAGGGGGGAGGGCGCGGCTGCCACGAGGGGTCGGAGAGGATGTGAACCGGAGAAGGCGGCACCCAATTTACCCTCAGGTCAAAAGGCAGGGAACACACCTCATAGCCAGTGCAAATAAAGCCCACATTGAAATTTCCAAATTACCATCAATGATTAACTTTCTAATCACCTACAGCATTCATTTATAGATCGCCAGTAGCTATGTAATGATTGTATAGTATGTATAACACCAAGGGTTTTCGTTCGGGAAGACTTCTGAGCTCTCTGCTCAATCAAATATCATTATTTTTACTTCAAATGGATGGTAGCGGGCTCTAAATTTATTATCACATCCTTTTATAGTCTAAAACAACATTTTAATACTTAAAATAAATAGAATCAATGCGTTCTGAGAGCTCTTTCTTCTCGTTTTTAAAATATTACTCATATTTTGAAAAAAAATACATGCTCTCACTTAATGACCTTATTTTGAAGAGCAGAACACGTTCAGAAGAAAATCATTCCCTTCTATAAAATCAGTGGTTGCCGGTGCTTACTTCTACATTCCTACCTATCTATCTGCAATATGTTCGTAGTAGAAAGACGACGAAAAGGTTTTGAACGTTGCAGTTTTCGAAACCTCAGAGGGCTCATTAATGTCACCCAAAACATTTTTTGGTACCCGAAAAGCTCTCCAAATTAAGGTTTCAAAAATGGCGGTGATAAAGATAACATCCCCATTTACTGAAACTTCAAACATTTTTCTTCCCTCATATTGATATCTTAATTCTCAGGTGTTGGGAGTTACCCAAAAAATTTTAGGGGGCCTGAAATTAGTCCAAATGTATGACTTTTCCGGGGTGCTAGCTTTACCGACGACAGTCACGGCTGTGTCGACTGCGGCAAAGAAACTTTGTAGCCAAAACATCCAAGAGAAGGTGTTCTCAGGCATGGGAGATGCAATAAAGTTACGATATATTGCCATGATTTTCTGTTCTATATTATTCTTTATGTTGTATATCAATTATACTTTTAGGGGACTGAAAAATGGAGTGTGAAAAAGCCTATCCCGATAGCAGCTTGGAAAGGATGGGGGCTATACCGGACAGCTAGACCTATGAATAGGAAGATAACTAAAGGACGAGAAAGTCTATCATTCTAAAGCACTGCTAGTTTTTTGAAGTCATTCGCGCTAAAATTTATATTATAAGTGTATTTCCTTGTTTAATACGTTTGATAACCCAGAAGGTTCCATGCATCTCTAATGATGGTGATGATTTTTAAAATTTCGTATGTTTTGAGCACGTAGGAAAAAGAAGAACGCAGTTTTGAAAAGTCATAAGATGGCAGATGGTTTCGTATGTCACCATTTTGCCAAAAAAATTAGTGTTATACAGTCTTCTGAATCTGAAAACAAAGAAAGAGTTTGCGTTTAGAAAGGAAATGAAAAACTGGATAATGTTATACTGCCTTTTCGTGCTGCTTTTATCGACGGACTTCTCGTTCTCAGAGCGACACTGCTTAGAAGCGATTCGTAAATTAATATTTGATATCAACGTACTGCGTGTTGGAATAGCAACGCTTTTGATATTCTTGCTTTAGAAATAAATGTTATCCGTGTATAATAATGCACTATTGTGAACACAGTTTTATTAAAATACTAGCTGACCCGGCCACGCGTTGCTGTGGCTAAAGTTTTTGTTATATTACATTATAGTAAACAATCTAAGAGGAACAATAAGAGAACATCAGTCACGGAGTCCACTATGCTTTTTCACACAGATGGTATTTGTAAAAAAATATGGTGATCTCCTTATTTGACTTTCTACTACTATAACCCTTTAGTACAATGAAATTATTTACCAATAAAGACGAAAATATTGATGTTGGTATACAAATTCACTGGATTGAGATTTGAAGGGGAAGTACGTTGAACACAATTAATTAAAATGTTCTTACACTTGATATTAAGCAGAAATCAATAGGTACAAAATAAACATTTATCAGATTTATTATTTCCATTTAATTTGTATAACAAATATAAGTACTATTCAATTATAAATACTTTCAAATTCAATTTAATTTAACACCAATCGGTGCACAATGTTTTTGGTTAACCTGTCTTTAGCTAACACAAATATATTAGACGGTTTCCCAACACGTGAACACGCAACATATAGTTGCCCATGAGAAAAACATGGATTTTCCAAATCTAAACCACAAATGGACATTGTTTGACCTTGAGATTTATTTATAGAAATGGCGAAAGCTAAACGAATTGGAAACTGTAGCCTTTTGAAGGGTATGGTAGAATCTGATGGTATCATCGGAATACGTGGCAGCAGGACCACTTTTCCTTTAAACTTCCCAGCCAAAATGGTTGCTTCAAGAATGTTTCCGGTGATCTTTTTGATGACCAAACGCGTACCGTTACATAATTGAGGTGGATTCAAATTACGGAGGAGAATAATAGTGGAACCAATCTTTAATCGAAGATTATGTGGTGGCATTCCAGGGATATCTAATGAATTTAAAAATTCAATCGGAAAATTTACACTTTCATTTTCATCAACAACAGTATCGATTGATTTAAAAGACATCATATCGCCTGGTAATAACTGTAGTATCTGGAAGTTAATTTCGTCAACATCAACGTTTTTGGCTGCCAAAATCGCCCGTTGACTAAGCCATTCATGATTCAAATAATTATTCTGTATATCCGGGAAAATACACTGAATCAATTCATTTTTATCCTGAACAACAGTGCAAAAATTGTCTGGTAGTTTAATGCATTGCGTATTTGGTTGCAGTTCTATTTTACCGTTCCCAATATCTAGTAGTTGTTCGGAAAATATTTGTGCTGATGGATCATTTTGCAATTGTACTCGCATATTTATGGTCAATCGAAGTGTTTCAACACTTCGCCATAAGAATGATTGTTTCAAACATGCATTAATCTCATCCGCGAAAGTAGAGCGAGGTATAACCGGTAAGGTCTGCCGGAAGTCACCAGACAAAAGTAAGATAGCACCACCGAAAAGTTTATTATTGCTGTTTAAATCTTGCATAGTTCTGTTTAATGCTTCAAGTGAATATTTGTGTGCCATTGTGCACTCATCCCAAATTATTATAGAACTCTTCCGCAACACTGCAGCTATTCCACTATTCTTTTTGATGTTACACATTGCATCTGGTTTATTATGAACGTCCAATGGCAGCTTGAATGTTGAATGTGCTGTTCGCCCACCATCCAGTAAAGTAGCCGCAATGCCTGACGATGCTACTGCTAATGCGATTTTTTGTTGCGACCGTATTTTGGCAAGAATCAACGATATTAAAAATGTCTTACCGGTTCCACCGGGTGCATCCAAGAAAAAAAAACCGCCTTGTTCAGCAGCAACAGCCAGCATAATCCGATCATAAATAATTTTTTGTTCTGCTGTCAGTAATGGTTCACTGTTCATGATAATTGTTGCTAAACTTTCATGGTCATATTGATTTTCTCGTTGTAAATCGGTATTGACTAAGTCGGTGGCTGGACGATTAGGTGATGGCATACCATAATGATTAAGTGGTAAATTTGAAATAAGAACACATAAATCCTCGATCAAGACCAATGCTTCATTGTACATCTCTGGTGTATAATCTATGTTTTGGCATTGATTTGTTTGTCTAATTCGGTGCAATATGTCTTCTGTCATACAATTTTTATATTTTTCCCACAAAGTTTGTGCTTGCGAGGGATAACATGTCGTCAAAATAATTGCAAACAACTGACGAATGTTATTCGGTGTTGATGTCAACGCAGCATCAGCAAGCGTTAAGTCCCAATGGTTATCGTCTTCTAGCAATTGCAGTTCACGACATGCATCCTGGTATGTATTGAATACTCGACCATTAACTGTTCGTAAAAATTCAAAAGACGTTGGTCCGGGAACATTCACCAATAACAAACGTAAATAGAAGCACTCACGTTGCTTTGGATGTACCGTGTAAAGTCTCCCCAATGTCTTAGCTTTGAATATGCCTGTAATGGAAGGATGTGGTTTTCCTTGTTTCCGTGGCTCCCATTTTTTACTGGATTTGTTCCATGTGAAATAACGTGGAACATCACCAAACACCAATGTCTTCGCGAATTGGCCAAAAACATCAGGTTTTTGACACAATGTAAAAAATTCAGTTAGAGTCGTTTTCGGAGCTTCGAACGTTCTTTGGAGAACATTTTCTTCAGTGAAGTATACACGTTGACCGTTTTCAAGATGTATTGCCAGATGTTGGACAGCAGGATCTCTTTCGTGGATGGGAAAGCTGAGAATATGCCAAATAGCTTCATTGCTGCTAATGTATCTGCCCATTTGGTATCGTGCTATTTCGTCATTTTTATTTATGTTTTGTACTTCAAATATGGCCAAATCACTGCCTTTGTTTACATATTTACAAATATACTTAATTGATTTAACAGAACTGCAAAGCTCAACATTGATATGAGCTTTGTAAGTTTTTGAAAGTAGTGGTGAGTATGGTACCACCCACTGATTATCAAACTCAACTTGATTTGGAAAGTTCGGCAGTTTCATTGTAAATGTGTGGCCACCATTCTCAGTACTTCTGCGGCGATACATTGGATAACCATCAATATCCGTGATCGTGTCATTCGTATACGGCTTTGGGAATTTTTTTTTTACATTTTCCATTTTCCATGCACGGTGACGTCATGTTGAAAGCACCGCATGGCCCATGGATCATGTGTTTGGTGACAATATCAAATAATTCTTGATCAATTAATGGGTCTGGAATTTCGGCTGAAATTATTTGATCGATTTCTTCAGGACGGATTCTATCTTTAAGCCAAACCAAAATGTGGGCATGAGGCAAACCTCGCTTTTGCCACTCTATCGTATACAGCCAACAACGTGTGATACCAAAAATTGAATATTTAACAATAAAATCAATTAAGGATTTCAATTTTTGTTTAAACACACGTGCAGTTAAATCATGACGATGAATGGCTTGTTGTTCTGGCAATAGTAAAGTTTGTATCTCTTCCCAATTCGGATTACATGTGAATGTAATAAATAAATCCGGTCGGCCGTAATGACGTACGTAAGTCATCGCATCTTGTATGTATTCCTGCATGTTCCGTGGACTGCCGATGTAGCTTGAAGGTAAAATGAAAGCATTACCGATGTCAATGGGATTTAAATTTCCATCGATGTTTCCAGCAACAGCATCTCGTAAGTGAATATATTCTTCCGATCGTAGTTTTGCCTGGTTGAATCGAAGGAATCGCAAGCGTTCGCTTTCGACCTTAGCATACATATCAACAATGTATTGATGGAACAGCTGACGATATCGAAGGATATAATTGTCTTGATGTTGTCTAACCATTATTCGGTGTGCGTAGTAGTTCATTGAGCTAACTTTATTATTTCTGTAATCACCTAAAAAAATAAAAAATTAAATGCAATACGAAATTAAAATCTATACATACAGTAAGAAAGTAAATAGATAATTGTAAAATTTACCGGTATTTGGATCATACTGTTTGATATTAAGGTGATATTCATCTTGTCCTTGCCAAAATATCAATGGATATTGTAGTGCGTCATATGAACGGTGTAGATCCGAAATCGTACTGACAGTGTTGTCTCGCCGTGTAATTTTTATAGATCTTTTGTCAACTGGATCACCAACCATGATAACAGCAACCTCATCAACAGTTAGAGCGTTGAATCTACCAGCATGTTCACCTAATGGTACTTTGTCGGCTTTTATGACGATTTGATAATTGTCATTTTGCAGTCGTGGCGAAACTCTTTTGATCAATTGAATTAGTTGATTGTGATCTTCTAAAAAATTTTCCAATAATATCACAATTGCTCTTTCCTCTGCTTGTTCAATAAAATTATACAGGCACCGAGTCGTCACGCGCTCTTCACAATCGCCCATAAAATAAATTTGAAGAAATTTTGGATTGTTATCAGGCGTTGGCATCAGTGATCCGATTTTATGGTACACCTGGCCTTGAATTTTGAATGTAGTTTCAAAATTACGTCCATCGGATGCACGATCGCAAATTTTAGTTGCCCCAAATGACGTCATTTGGAAGCAAGAATTAAATTTGCGTATCTTACGCAAAAATAATTTGGAATCATCTGAATTGCCAGTAAGAAGGGATAATAAAGGCTCCGGCGGAGCGGGTAGAGGTGACAGCACAACTTTTCCTGATGCGCAGCACATGCCGGCTGCTTCATTCCGAAATTTCAATGCCTGACAATATTGACATACTTTATCCATTCCACCGATAGCAATTTTTGAATGCGCCGAGTAGTTAATATCTGGTGCATATTCAAAGGCAAGCCGAACGAATGATGCACGTGTTAATGAGCGGCTGATCCGTTGCCTTTGTCGATCTAGTCCTCGTATTGTAGCTATGTTTCGTTCTCGTGCCGCTCTTGTTCTCGTAATATTCTGTTGCAGACGTTCGTCACGCTGTTCTTGAGATTCTTGTGTACGACTTTCTGGAGTCCTGATTCTTTGAGCTGCATTTCTTGTTTCGATTTGTTCTGGTAATTGCTGAGCTCTTTCAACACGTTTGCGTCGTGACCCTTTGCTGCTCGCGTTGTTGAGGTTAGATTTTTTCGGTGGCATTTGACTGAAAATAATAATAATAGTTTAAATATTAGAAAGAGGAACTGAAAAACATGTTATCATAGCACATTGAAATAATAAGTGCAAAATAATTTTAAATGGAGGTTAAATAATCTTAATATATATAAATCTCGTGTCACAGTGTTCTTATGATATTCTCTTGAATACGTTCGTTACACTGTTATTGAGATTCTTGTGCATGACCTTCTGCTGTCCTGATTCTTGGAGCTGATTTTTTACCATAGCAGCGCCATCTATTGATTACTTACTCAACCCAGTCGAACATTCACCAATAACAAACGTAAATAGAAGCACTCACGTTGCTTTGGATGTACCGTGTAAAGTCTCCCCAATGTCTTAGCTTTGAATATGCCTGTAATGGAAGGATGTGGTTTTCCTTGTTTCCGTGGCAGCACAACGCGTGCAACGCGTGGCCGGGTCAGCTAGCTGATTGTTGTATTCTTAATATATATAAATCTCGTCTCGTGTCACAATTTTTGTCCTCAATGGACTCCTAAACCACTTAACCGATTATAATAAAATTCGCACACCATGTGCAGTTCGATCCAACTTGAAAGATAGGATAGTTTAAATCTCAAATTATAGTCGCAATTTTAATTTATTGCTAATTATTTGTCTGTTATTATTTGACAGTCACAATTATCTACAATTATTACAACAATCAAATTTGTAATAAATTAGCAATAAATTAAAATTGCGACTATAATTTGAGATTTAAACTATCCTATCTTTCAAGTTGGATCGAACTGCACATGGTGTGCGAATTTTATTATAATCGGTTAAGTGGTTTAGGAGTTCATTGAGGACAAACATTGTGACACGAGATTTATATATATTAAGATTTTATTCATTGTTATTCTACAGGGGCGTATTACTTTCTCGTTACCGTTTACGTAGTAGAGAGAAAGTTATGCAATGTTGCGCAAAAAACGCCAAAATTTAGACAGAAAAACTCTTATTACAGAGCCATGGTAACCAAAAAGTGGATAAATTGAGTTGCTATATTTAGAACAAAAAATCCACTAATCAACACTCCGCTTTTCTGCAAAATTGATATTCTCCAATCTACCTGTCTCATGTCGCGGCCTCTTGAATTTGAAACTGATATTTTCATTTTGTAGGGTACTTTACATGACGCCCTTGGGACATTTTCAACATTTAAAAAAATTACACACCGACCCGAGTCAGGGCTTCCTATTAAAAATTACATTTATGTTTGTAACAGCCAGATCACTGAGACACAATTAAAGGGGTCAACACTACCAGCACGTTATAATTGTTCATGAGTACACAACTCACGTTTTTTGTTGTTGTTGTTGTTTTGTTACAAACTGCAGCTCGTGCTACCAAGATAATTTCTGTGGCTAGCACTCCCACCAGCGGCTGCGGAGGGGCTCTCGTGCCCCGCTGCACTCTACGGATTGGACACATTCCCTGTCCTCGCAAGTTGGATGAACGAAATAATCCCCAAGTGAAGTAACCCGTTACTGGCCGCGATATTATGTAGTCAAATTATTCATTTTCAATTTTTTGGGCGGGATCAATTAGTGTTACATTATAAAAACTTTCGAAATAGTAGTGAGAGGTGCGTTGTATTGTAGAAGCAAAAGCTGAAGATGAGTCTCGCCTCAGTCTCCGTCGACACCTTTGCATCCGTTCGGCCTCCGCCTTCGCCTCCGCCCTCGCCACTCCTCCGCCTCGGTTCGGCCTCCGCCTTCGCCTTCGCCTCCGCCCCCGCCAGCCCCTCCGCCTCGTTCGGGCCGCCGCGTCCGCGTGCCGTGGATACTCTCGTTTACAGAAGCGGCTCGCAGGGAGAGCGCCATTCTTGCGCGCGCGCCGCCGCCGGTTATAAACTTCCTTCCCTCGAAACGCAAACGCACAAATAAACAGCGGCGGCGCGGCGCAGGTGAGGAAGAGCAGACGCCGGGGCGGGGGCGGGGGCGGGGCGGGGGCGGGGGCGGGGGCGGGCGCACGCGTTAAGGAGGCCGACGCGCGGCCGATACTCCTCTAACCATCTTCATCTCAGAAGGAGACGCTGCCGCCACAACACGAGCATACTTACTCGCATTTCCAATGAAACCCGGCAAAGTACCAAAATGTTAAAATTTGCACTTGTGCTGTTACGCGTAAAAAGTGTCGAGAGCAATGCGGTGTAAAATGGGCCAACTGAAATTCTTATTCGTAGGTTTCGAATTGTGCCCCCTAGACTTCACGTCAGTCAAGTCCAGTGAGCTTTTGAAACAGTTTTTCTTAATTACCTCGGAATTCCATTTTTGTCACTTAGCATGGTTTTTACTTGCTGTCTACAATTGTATTGCATACGCTATTTTCTCAGACATTTCTCAGAAAACTCGCACCGCCCACCTCCTCTAACAGAATTGTCTATTTTCTAATATTTAACGTTGCGCTTTACTTCTACGCACGTATCCGTCCTCGTGTGGCGCCATCTATTAAAATCTGAGGATTCGCATGAGTTATTTTGCCATTTTATTCCTCATACTTCTTCATAAACTGCTCCGTGGCTTTCCTAATTTTGTGTGTCCTTCATATGTGTTTATATAACCGAATAAAAAATCGGATTCGTAGCATTGCTATCCGCAAATTAAATAGGTCATTTTTAACGTCCATTAAAAAAGACGGTTGGGAAGGCAATTGACTTCTTACCGTCAAAAAAAAAGTATTTCACACACGAAAGGAAGTAAACCAAAGTATCCTCTAGTAACGCTTCCGCATTTTTGACTTTGTAAACACTCTTTGCTTCCTCTGTTGCTGATTTAAACTGTTACTGGGTTACTGTTAAAAATATTTTATTATTGAGAGGTAGGAAAAGTAAATTTTTACGGCTGTGCTTTCAGTAAGACATGAAGTATTGACATGAAGATTTAGATTTCAATACTATGACTAATTATGAAGGTAGAAATCAGTTTGAAATTATACATGTATTGGGAACATTCAGACAGATATGTTTTATAGTTTTCGAAATTTATATTTTTTGAATTTTTATATTTTTCATTTTTTATATTTTAAATATTTAATATATTTTTTATATTTTTATAGTTTTGAATTTAGTCTTCTTTTTTCCTGTTGACTCTCGTCTTTTGTCATTCGACTCTCGTCGCTCGACTTTCGTACGTCTTCGTGTTTAAACCCTCGTGCCTCGTCATTCACCTTTCCGCTCTCGTGTCGTCTGTCGTGTGTTGTCTTCTTTTCGTCCTTCATTTTCCGTGCTTCGTCGATCTGTTCGACGTTCATTTGTCGCTCGTCGTTCTTCGTTCGTCGAAACTCTTTTTTTCGAATTTTATATTTTTCAAATTTTTATATTTTTCGAAATTTATATTTTTTGATTTTTTATTATTTCTGAATTTTTATATTTTTAATTTTATTTTTTTTTAATTTTTATATTTTTGATTTTTTGTATTTTTTGATTTTTTATATTTTTTGAATTTTTATATTTTTATAGTTTTTGAATTTAGTCTCCTCTTTCCTGTTGACTCTATCGTCTTTTGCCATTCGACTCTCGTCGCTCGTCTTTCGTACGTCTTCGTGTTTAAACGCTCGATCCTCGTCATTCGTCTTTCCCCTTTCGTGTCGACTTTCGTGTGGTGTCTTCTTTTCGTGCTTCATTTTCCGTGCTTCGTCGATCTATGTTCGACGTTCATTTGTCGCTCGTCGTTCTTCGTTCGTCGAAACATTTTTTCGAATTTTATATTTTTAAAATCTTTATATTTTTCAAAATTTATTTTTTTGATTTTTTATATTTTTTGAATTTTTAAAATTTTGATTCTTTATACTTTTTGAATTTTTATATGTTTGATTTTTTATATTTTTTGAATTTTTATATTTTTGATTTTTAATATTTTTATAGTTTTTGAATTTAGTCTCCTTTTTCCTGTTGACTCTTTCGTCTTTTGCCATTCGACTCTCTTCGCTCGTCTTTCGTACGTGTTTGTGTTTAAACGCTCGTGCCTCGTCATTCGTCTTTCCCCTCTCGTGTGTTGTCGTCTTCTTTTCGTCCTTCATTTTCCGTGCTTCGTCGATCTATTTCGACGTTCATTTGTCTCTCGTCGTTCTTCGTTCGTCGAAACTCTTTTTTTCGATTTTTTTTATTTTTCAAATTTTTATATTTTTCGAAATTTATTTTTTTGACTTTTCATATTTTTTGAATTTTTATATTTTTTGATTTTTTGAATTTTTATATTTTTGATTTTATATATTTTTAATTTTTTATATTTTTTGAATTTTTATGTTTTTATAGTTTTTGAATTTCGTCTCATTTTTCCTGTTGTCTCTTTTGTCTTTTGCCATTCGACTCTCGTCGCTCGTCTTTCGTACGTCTTCGTGTTTAAATACTCGATCCTCGTCATTCGTCGTTCCCCTTTCGTGTCGTCTTTCATGTGTTGTCTTCTTTTGGTCCTTCATTTTCCGTGCTTCGTCGATCTATGTTCGACGTTCATTTTTCGTTCGTCGAAACTTTTTTCGAATTTTTTTATTTTTCAAATTTTTATATTTTTTAAAATTTATTTCTTTGATTTTTTATATTTTTTGAATTTTTAAATTTTTTGATTCTTTATATTTTTTGAATTTTTATTCTTTTGATTTTTTATATTTTTTGAATTTTTATATTTTTGATTTTTTTTCGTTAATCGGCCAATTAGGACCACGCAAGCAAGCATCCTGCATTTACCGTGACTCAGTTTTTATTTATTATCAGGGTGGCAGGTGCTTGCGACAATTCTTTGGGGGAGCCCAGCATTTAAGTTGGATCCGATTTTTAATATTTTTCGATTTTTTAAATTTTTATAATTTTTAGACATGACGAGACGGGACGGGACGGGACGGGACGAGACGAGACGGGACGAGACGAGGCCAAACGAGACGCGACGCGACGAGACAAGACGAGACAAGACATTTTATATTTTTTGATTTTTTATATTTTTTGATTTTTCATATTTTTTGATTTTTTATATTTTTTGATTTTTTATATTTTTCGAAATTTATATTTTTCGAATTTTTATATTTTTTGAATTTTAATATTTTTGAATTTTAATATTTTTTGAATTTTTAAATTTTTATAATATTTAGACGAGGCGAGACGAGACGAGACGGGACGAGACGAGACGGGACGGGACGGGACGGAACGAGACGAGACAGGACGAGACGAGACGAGGCGAAACGAGACGAGACGAGACGCGACGAGGCGAGACGTGACGTGACGTGACGAGACGAGACGAGAGGGGACTGGACGGGACGAGACGAGACGAGACAGGATAAGACGAGACGAGACGAGGCGAAACGAGACGAGACGCGACGCGACGAGACGAGACGAGGCTTTTTATATTTTTTGATTTTTTATATTTTTGATTTTTTATATTTTTCGAAATTTATATTTTTCGTATTTTTATATTTTTTATTTTAAATTTTTTGATTTTTTAAATTTTTATAATTCTTAGACGAGACGAGACGAGACAAGTCTAGGCGATGCGAGACGGGACGGGACGGGACGAGACGAGACGTGACGATACGTGACGTGACGTGACGAGACGAGACGTGACGTGACGTGACGTGACGTGACGAGACGAGACGAGAAGAAACGTGACGTGACGTGACGTGACGAGACAAGACGAGACGAGACGACACGACACGACACGACACGAGACGAGACGAGACGAGACGAGACGTGACGAGACGAGACGATACTAGACGAGACTTTTTATGTTTGTTGATTTTTATATTATTTGTTTTTTATACTTTTTGATTTTTTATATTTTTCGATTGTTTAAATTTTTTGATTTTTTATATTTTTCGAATTTTATATTTTTCGAAATTTATATTTTTTGAATTTTTATATTTTTTTAATTTTAATATTTTTTGATTTTTTAAATTTTTATAATTTTTAGACGAGACGAGGCGAAGCGAGACGAGACGAGACGAGACAGGACGTGACGAGGCGAAACGAGACGCGATGCGAAGAGACAAGACGAAACTTTTATATTTTTTAATTTTTATATTTTTTATTTTTTATATTTTTCGAGTTTTTATATTTTTTATTTTTAATATTTTTTGTTTTTTTAAATTTTTAGATGAGACGAGACGAGGCGAGGCGAGGCGAGACGAGACGGGACGGGACGGGTCAGGACGGGACGAGACGAGACGAGACGAGACGGAACGGGACGGGACGGGACGAGACGAGACGAGACGAGACAGGACGAGACGAGACGAGGCGAAACAAGACGAGACGCGACGCGACGCGACGAGACGAGACGAGACTTTTTATGTTTTTTGATTTTTTATATTTTTTGATTTTTTATATTTTTTTGTTTTTAATATTTTTCGAAATTTTTATTTTTTGAATTTTTATATTTTTTGATTTTTAATATTTTTTGATTTTTTAAATTTTTATAATTTTTAGACAAGATGAGACGAGACGAAACGAGGCGATGCAAGGCGGGACGTGACGAGACGAGACGACACGAGACGAGGCGAAACGAGACGAGACGCGACGCGACGAGACGAAACGAGACGAAACTTTTTATATTTTTTTATTTTTTAATTTTTTTGATTTTTTATATTTTTTGATTTTTTAAATTTTTATAATTTTTAGACGAGATGAGACGAGGCGAGGCGAGGCGAAGCGAGGCGAGACGAGACGGGACGGGACGGTGGGGACGAGAGGAGACGAGACGAGACGAGATAGGACGAGACGAAGCGAAACGAGACGAGACGCGACGCGACGAGACGAGACAAGGTGAGACTTTTTATATTTTTTGATTTTTTATATTTTTTGATTATTTTTTTGAAATTTTTTGATTTTTTATATTTATTGATTTTTTATATTTTTGATTTTTTAAATTTTTCGAAATTTATATTTTTCGAATTTTTATATTTTTTGATTTTAATATTTTTTTATTTTTTAAATTTTTAGATGATACGAGACGAGACGTGGCGAGGAGAGGCGAGACAAGACGAGACGAGACGAGACGGGACGGGACGGGAGGAGACGAGACGATACGAGACGAAACCAGACGAGACGGGACGTGACGTGACGTGACGAGACGAGACGAGACGAGACGTGACGTGACGTGACGTGACGAGACGAGACCAGACGAGACGTGACGTAACGTGACGGGACGAGACGAGACGAGACTATATATTTTGTGATTTTTTATATTATTTGATTTTTTATATTTTAATTTTTTATATTTTTCGATTGTTTATTTTTTTGATTTTTTATATTTTTCGAAATTTATATTTTTTTTATTTTAATATTTTTTATAAATTTATAAATATTATAATGTTTAGACGAGAAGAGGCGAGGCGAGGCGAGACGAGATGGGACGATAGATTTTATATTTTTTAATTTTTTATATTATTTAATTTTTTATATTTTTTGATTTTTTATATTTTTTAATTTTGATATTTTTTGATTTTTTATATTTTCCAAATTTATATTTTTCGAATTTTTATATTTTTTGATTTTTATTATTTCTTGATTTTTTAAATTTTTATAATTTTTAGACAAGACAAGGCAAAGCGAGGCGAGGCGAGACGAGACGGGACGGGACGAACGAGACGAAACGAGCCGAGACGAGACGGGACGAGACTAGACGAGACAAGACGAGAGGAGACGAGACGTGACGTGACGTGACGAAATTTGGTTTGTGGAATGTGTGTGGTGGAATGATGGTTTATATTATTTGATTTATATATTTTTTGATTTTTTATATTTTTTGAATTTATATTTTTTTTTAAATTTTTATATTTTTTGTTTTTTAAATTTTTAATTTTTTAGACGAGACGAGACGAGACGAGGCGAGGCGAGGCGAGGCCCGGCGAGACGAGACGGGACGAGACGGGACGAGAGAAGACGAGACGAGAAGAGACGAGACGAGACAGGACGAGACGAGACGAGGCGAAATGAGACGAGACGAGAAGAGACGAAACTCTTAATATATTTTGATTTTTTATATTTTTTGATTTTTTATATTTTTTGATTTTTTATTATTTTCAAAATTTATATTTTTTGAATTTTTATATTTTTTGATTTTTAATATTTTTTGAATTTTTATATTTTTTGATTTTTAATATTTTTTGATTTTTTAAATTTTTATAATTTTTAGACGAGACGAGGCGAGGCGAGGCGAGACGACACTAGACGAGACGGGAAGGGACGAGAAAATACGAGACGAGACGAGACGTGACGTGACGTAACGTGACGTGACGTGACGAGACGAGATGAGGCGCGACTAGACGAGACGAAGCGAGACGAGACGAGACGAGTCGAGACGAGTCGAGACGTGACGTGACGTGACGTGACGAGACGTGACGTGACGTGACGAGACGAGACGAGACTTTTTATATTTTTTGATTTTTTATATTTTTTGATTTTTTATATTTTTGATTTTTTATATTTTTTGATTTTTTATATTATTCGAAATTTATATTTTTCGAATTTTTATATTTTTTGAATTTTTATAGTTTTTGATTTTTTTAATTTTTAGACGTGACGAGACGAGGCGAAGCGAGACGAGACGGGACGGGACGAGACGAGACGAGACGAAACCAGACGAGACAAGACGCAACGAGACGAGACGAGACGTGACGTGACATGACGAGACGAGACTAGATGAGACGTGACGTGACGTGACGTGACGAGACGAGACGAAACCAGACGAGACGAGACGTGACGTGACGTGACGAAACGAGACGAGACGAGACGAGAAGAGACGTGACGTGACGTGACGAGACCAGACGACACGAGACGAGACGAGACTAGACAAGAAGAGACAGGACGAGACGAGACAGGACGAGACGAGGCGAAACGAAACGAGATTTGACGCGACGAGGCGAGACGAGACGAAACGTTTTATATTTTTTGATTTTTTATATTTTTTAATATTTTCCCCTTTTTATACATTTCAAAATTTATATTTTTCGAATTTTTATATTTTTTGTTCTTTAATTTTTTTATTTTTTAAATTTTTAGACGAGACGAGGCGAGGCGAGGCAAGGCGAGACGAGACGAGACGGGACAGGACGGGACGGGACGAGACGAGACAAGACGAGACGAGACGAGACTAGACGAGACGAGACTAGACGAGACGAGACGGGTCGACGCGAAACGAGACGAGATGAGACGAGCCGAGACGAGACGAAACGAGACGAGACGAGACGAGACGTGACGAGGCGAAACGAAACGAGATTTGACGCGACGAGGCGAGACGAGACGAAACGTTTTATATTTTTTGATTTTTTATATTTTTTAATATTTTTTCATTTTTTATATATTTCAAAATTTATATTTTTCGAATATTTATATTTTTTGTTTTTTAATTTTTTTTATTTTTTAAATTTTTAGACGAGACGAGGCGAGGCGAGGCGAGGCAAGGCGAGACGAGACGAGACGGGACAGGACGGGACGGGACGAGACGAGACAAGACGAGACGAGACGAGACTAGATGAGACGAGACTAGACGAGACGAGACGGGTCGACGCGAGACGAGACGAGATGAGACGAGCCGAGACGAGACGAAACGAGACGAGACGAGACGAGACGTGACGAGACGTGACGTGACGAGACGTGACGTGACGTGACGTGACGAGACGAGACTTTTTAATTTTTTTATTTTTTATATAATTTGATTTTTTTATTTTTTTGATTTTTTATATTTTTTGATTTTTACATTTTTTGATTTTATACTTTTTTGATTTTTTAATTTTTGATTTTTTAATTTTTTGATTTTTTATATTTTTTGATTTTTTATATTTTTCGAAATTTCTATTTTTCGAATTTTTTTGTTTTTATTTTTTATATTTTTTGATTTTTTAATTTTTTATATTTTATAGACGCGACGAGTCGAGACGAGGCGGGACGAGGTGAGACGAGACGGGACGGGACGGGACGGGACGAAACGAGACGAGACGAGACGAGACAGAAAGAGAAGAGACGAGACGTCACGTCTCATTTTTTGATTTGTATTTTTTTAAATTTTTTGTATTATATTTTTTGATTTATTACATTTTTTTGATTTTTATATTTTTTGATTTTTATATTTTTCGAAATTTATATTTGTGGAATTTTTATATTTTTTGATTTTTTATATTTTTTTGATTTTTTAATTTTTTTAATTTTTAGACGAGACGAGACGAGGCGAGGCGAGGGGAGGCAAGACGAGACGAAAGGAGACGAAACGAGACGGACGATACGAGACTAGACGAGACGAGATGAGACAAGACGAGACGAGATAAGTCGTGAAGAGACGAGACTTTATATTTTCGATTTTTTATATTTTTTGATTTTTTATTTTTTTGATTTTTTATATTTTTCGAAATTTATAGTTTTCGAAATTTATATTTTTTGATTTTTTATATTTTTTTAAAATCAAATAATATAAACAATCAAATATTAAAAAAGTCTCGTCACGTCACGTCACGTCTCGTCTCGTCTCTTCTCATCTCGTCCAGTCTCGTCTCCTCGTCTCGTCTCGTACCGTCCCGTCGCGTGTCGTCTCGTTTCGTCTCGCCTCGCCTCGCCTCGCTTCGTCTCGTCTCGTCTAAAAATTATAAAAATTTAAAAAATCAAAATATATTAAAAATCAAAAAATATAAAAATTCAAAAAATATAAATTTCGAAAAATATAAAAAATCAAAAAATATAAAAAATCAAAAAATATAAAAAGTTTCGTCTCGCCTCGTCGCGTCGCGTCTCGTCTCGTTTCGCTTCATCTCGTCTCGTCTCGTCTCGTCCTGTCTCGTCTCGTCTTGTCTAAAAATTAAAAAATATAAACAATCGAAAAATATAAAAAATGAAATAATATAAAAAATCAAATATGAAAAATCAAAAAATATAAAAAGTCTCGTCTTGTCTTGTCTCGTCTCGTCTCGTCACGTCTCGTGTCGTGTCTTCTCATCTCGTCTCGTGACGTCACGTCTCGTCACGCCTCGTCGCGTTTTGTCTCGTCTCGTCACATCACGTCGCGTCACGTCTCTTCTCGTTTCGTCTCGTCTCGTCACGTCACGTCACGTCTCGCCTCGTCTCGTCTCGCTTCGTCTCGTCTCGTCACGTCTCGTCTTGTCACGTCACGTCACGTCTCGACTCGACTCGTCTCGTCTCGTCACCTCTCGTCTCGTCTCGTCACGACACATCACGTCTCGTCTCATCTCGTCTCGTGTCGTCTCGTCGCGTCACGTCACGTCTCGTCTCGTCTCGTCTCGTCTCGTCTCGTTTCGTCTCGTCCCGTCTCGTCCCGTCCCGTCTCGTCTCGCCTCGTCTCGCCTTGCGTCGCCTCGTCTCGTCTCGTCTAAAAATTATAAAAATTTAATAAATCAAGAAATATTAAAAATCAAAAAAATATAAAAATTCGAAAAAAATTCGAAAAATATAAAAAATCAAGAAATATAAAAAATCAATAAATATAAAAAATCAATAAATATAAAAAATCAATAAATATAAAAAATCAAAAAATATAAATAATCAAAAAATATTAAAAATCAAAAAATATAAAAAGTCTCGTCTCGTCTCGTCCCGTCTCGTCTCGGCTCGTCTCGTCCCGACCCATCCCGTCCCGTCCCATCCCGTCCCGTCCCGTCTCGCCTCGCATAGCCTCGCCTCGCCTCGTCTCGTCTCGTCTTGTCTCGTCTAAAAATTATAAAAAATTAGAAAATCAAAAAATATTAAAATTCAAAAAATATAAAATTTCGAAAAATATAAATTTCGAAAAATATAAATTTCGAAAAATATAAGAAATCAAAAAATATAAAAAATTAAAAAATATAAAAATCAAAAAGTATAAAAAATCAAAAATATAAAAAATCCAAAATATAAAAAATCAAAAAATATAAATAATCAAAAAATATTAAAAATCAAAAAATATAAAAAGTCTCGTCTCGTCTCGTCCCGTCTCGTCTCGGCTCGTCTCGTCCCGACCCATCCCGTCCCGTCCCATCCCGTCCCGTCCCGTCTCGCCTCGCATAGCCTCGCCTCGCCTCGTCTCGTCTCGTCTTGTCTCGTCTAAAAATTATAAAAAATTAGAAAATCAAAAAAATATTAAAATTCAAAAAATATAAAATTTCGAAAAATATAAATTTCGAAAAATATAAATTTCGAAAAATTTAAGAAATCAAAAAATATAAAAAATTAAAAAATATAAAAATCAAAAAGTATAAAAAATCAAAAATATAAAAAATCCAAAATATAAAAAATCAAAAAATATACAGTCTTGTCTCGTCTCGTCGCGTCGCGTCGCGACTCGTCTCGTTTCGGATCGTCTCGTCTCGTCTCGTTCTGTCTCGTCTCGTCACGTCTGGTCTCGTCTCGTACCGTCCCGTCCCGTCTTGTCTCGTCTCGTCTCGTCCCGTTGTGTCTCGTCTCGTCTTGCCTCGCCTCGCCTCGCTTTGTCTCGTCTCGTCTCGCCTGGCCTCGCCTCGCCTCATCTCGTCTTGTCTAAAAATTATAAAAAATTAAAAAATAAAAAAATATTCAAATTCAAAAAATAAAAAATTAAAAAAATAAAAATTTTGAAAAATATAAATTTCGAAAAATGTAAAATACAAAAATATAAAAAATTAAATAATAAATCAACAATATAAAACGTCTCGTCTCGTCTCGTCCGGTCTCGTCCCGTCTCGTCCCGTCTCGTCCCGTCTCGTCTCGTCTCGTCCTGTCCCGTCACGTCGCGTCTCGCCTCGTCTCGTCGCGTCTCGTCGCGTCTAAAAATTATAATAATTTAAAAATCAAAAATATTAAATATCAAAAAATATAAAAATTCGAATAATATAAATTTCGAAAAATATAAAAAATCAAAAAATATAAAAAATCAAAAAATACCAAAAATCAAAAAGTATAAAAAGTCAAAAAATATAAAAAATCATGTCTCGTCTTGTTCGTTGCGTCGCGTCTTGTTTCGCCTCGTCTCGTCTAGCCCCGTCCCGTTTCGTCTTGTCTCGTCTCGTCTCGTCTCGCCTGGCCTGGGATCGCCTCGCCTCGCCTCGTCTTGTCTAAATATTATAAAAATTTAAAAAATCAAAAAATTTAAAAATTAAAAAATATAAAAATTCAAAAAATATAAATTTCGAATAATATAAAAAATCAAAATATGAAAAAATCAAAAAATATAAAAAAATCAAAAAATATAAAAAATCAAATAATATAAAAAAATCGTCTGGTCTCGTCCCGTCTAGTCCCGTCCCGTCCGGCCTCGTCTCAGCTCGTCTCGCCTCGCCTCGCCTCTTCTCGCCTCGCCTCGCCTCGCCTCGTCTCGTCTCGTCTTGTCTAAAAATTATAAAAATTTAAAAAATCATTAAATATAAAAATTCAAAAAATATAACAATTAAAAAATATAAATTTCGAAAAATATAAATTTCGAAAAGTATAAAAAATCAAAAAATATAAAAAAACAAAAAAATATAAAAAATCAAATATAAAAAATCAAAAAATATAAAGTCTCGTCTCGTCTAGTCTCGCCTCGTCGCGTCGCGTCGCGTCGCGCCGCGCTGCGCCGCGCCGCGCCGTGTCGCGTCACGTCGCGTCGCGTCTCGTCTCGTCACGTCACGTCACGTGTCGTCCTGTCTGGTCTCGTCTCGTCCCGTCTCGTCTCGGCTCGTCTCGTCCCGTCCCATCCTGTCCCGTTCGGTCCCGTCTCGTCTCGCGTCGCTTCGCTTCGTCTCGTCTCGTTTCGTCAAAAAATTATAAAAAAGTAAGAAAATAAAAATTTTTAAAAATCAAAAAATATAAAAATTCGAAAAATATAAATTTCGAAAAATATAAAAATCAAAAAATATAAAAAATCAAAAAGTATAAAAAATCAAAAAATATAAAAAGTCTTGTCTCGTCGCGTCTCGTCTCGTCTCGTTACGCCTCGTCTCGTCTCGTTTTGTCTCGTCTCGCCTCGTCCCGTCCCGTCCCGTCTCGTCTCGTCTCGTCCCATCCCATCCCGTCTCGTCTCGTCTCGTCTCGCCACGCCTCGCCTCGCCTTGCCTCGTCTCGTCTCGTGTGGTCTAAAATTTATAAAAATTTAAAAAACCAAAAAATATTAAAATTCAAAAAATATAAAAATTCAAAAAATAAAAATTTTGAAAAATATAAATTTCGAATAATATAAAAAATCAAAAAATATAAAAAATCAAAAATATAAATAATCAAAAAATATAAAAAATCAAAAAAATAAAAAATCAAAAAATATAAAAAACAAATAATATTAAAGTCTCGTCTCGTCCCGTCTAGTCCCGTCCCGTCTCGTCTCGCCTCGCCTCGCCTCGCCTCGCCTCGTCTCGCCTCGCCTCGTCTCGTCTCGTCTTGTCTAAAAATTATAAAAATTTAAAAAATCAATAAATATTAAAATTCAAAAAATATAACAATTCAAAAAATATAAATTACGAAAAATATAAATTTCGAAAAATATAAAAAAATAAAAAAATATAAAAAACAAAAAATATAAAAAATCAAAAACAAAAAAAATCAAATAATATAAAAAAAATATATAAAAAGTCTCGTCTCGTCTCGTCTAGTCTCGTCTCGTCTCGTCTCGTCGCGTCGCGTCGCGTCGCGCCGCGCCGCGTCGTGTCGCGTCGCGTCGCGTCTTCTCTCGTCTCGGCACGTCACGTAACGTTACGTCACGTCACGTCACGTCTCGTCTCGTCTGGTCTCGTTTCGTCTCGTCTCGTCCCGTCTCGTCTCGTCTCGGCTCGTCTCGTCCCGTCCCATCCCGTCCCGTTCGGTCCCGTCTCGTCTCGTTTCGCCTCGTTACGTCTCGTCTCGCCTAAAAATTATAAAAATTTAAAAAATCAAAAAATATTAAAAATCAAAAAATATAAAAATTCGAAAAATATAAATTTCGAAAAATATAAAAAATCAAAAAATATAAAAAATCAAAAAGTATAAAAATCAAAAAATATAAAAAATCAAAAAATATAAAATGTCTTGTATCGTCTCGTCTCGTCGCGTCGCGTCTCATCTCGTTTCGCCTCGTCTCGTCTCTTCTCGTCCTGTCTCGTCTCGTCCTGTCTCGTCTCGCCTCGTCTCGTCCCGTGCCGTCCCGACCCGTCTCGTCTCGTCCCTTCCCGTCCCGTCTCGTCTCGCCACGCCTCGCCTCGCCTTGCCTCGTCTCGTCTCGTCTGGTCTAAAATTCATAAAAATTTAAAAAATCAAAAAAAATTAAAAATCAAAAAATATAAAAATCAAAAAATATAAAAAATCAAAAAATATAAAAATCAAAAAATATAAAAAATCAAAAAATATAAAAAGTAAAAAAATAAAAGAAATAAAAAATATAAAAAGTCTCTTCTCGTCTCGTCTCGTCTCTTATATTATATAAAATCAATTCAAATAATTATAAAAAATCAAATAATATAAAAAATCGAAAAATATTTAAGGTCTCGTCTCGTCTCGTCTAGTCTCGTTTCGTCTCGTCTCGTCTCGTCGCGTCGCGTCGCGTCGCGTCTTGTCTCGTCTCGTCTCGTCTCGTCACGTCACGTCACGTCTCGGCTCGGCTCGTCTCGTCCTGTCCCATCCCGTCCCGTTCGGTCCCGTCTCGTCTCGCCTCGCCTTGCCTCGTCTGGTCTAAAATTTTTAAAAATTTATATAATCAAAAAATATTAAAAATCAAAAAAATATAAAAAATCAATAAATATAAAAAATCAAAAAATATAAAAAGTCAAAAAATATAAAAAATCAAAAAATATAAATATCAAAAAATATAAAAAATCAAAAAATATAAAAAGTAAAAAAATAAAAGAAATAAAAAAATATAAAAAGTCTCTTCTCGTCTCGTCTCGTCTCTTCGCGTCGTGTCGCGTCAGGTCTCGTTTCGCGTCGTCTCGTCTCGTCCCGTCTCGTCTCGTCTCGCCTGGCCTCGCCTCGCCTCGTCTCGTCTTGTCTAAAAATTATAAAAATTTAAAAAATCAAAAAATATTAAAATTCAAAAAATATAAATTTCGGAAAATATAAATTTCGAAAAATATAAAAAATCAAAAAATATAAAAAATAAAAAAATATAAAAAATAAAAAAATCAAATAATATAAACAATTAGAAAATATAAAAAGTCTCGTCTCGTCTGATCTCGTCCCGTCCCGTCCCGTCCCGTCTCCTCTCGTCTCGCCTCGCCTCGTCTCGTCTCGTCTTGTTCCGTCCTGTCCCCACGGTTGTTAGCCCTTGGGGTATGGAAGATGAAATGATGATATGATGATGATAGGGGTGAAAGGACAACACATACAGACATACAAAAAAAACACAAATGCATCCTTGCCCGAGGCGGGACTCGAACCCGCAATCTTCTGGTCCGAAACCACTCCGGCACTACTGCCTTAGCGATCTCGGCCATCTGATCGGCTTTTGGTTTTATCATATTTTTTGATTTTTTTAAATTTTAATAGTTTTTGAATTTAGTCTCCTTTTTCCTGTTGACTCTTTCGTCTTTTGCCATTCGACTCTCATGTCTCGTCTTTCGTACGTCTTCTTGTTTAAAACCTTGTGCCTCGTCATTCGTCTTTCCCCTCTCGTGTCGTCTGTCGTGTGTTGTCGTCTTCTTTTCGTCCTTCATTATCCGCGCTTCGTCGATCTTTTTTGAATTTATATATTTTTGATTTTTTATATTTTTTGATTTTTCATATTTTTATAGTTTTTCAATTTAGTCTTCTTTTTTCCTGTTGACTCTCGTCCTTTGCCATTCGGCTTTCATGGCTCGTCTTTCGTACGTCTTTATGTTTAAACGCTCGTGTCTCGTCATTCGTATTTCCCCCCTTGTGTCGTCTTTCTTGTGTTGTCGTCTTCTTTTCGTCCTCCATTTTCCGTGCTTAGTCGATCTATGTTCGACGTTTGTTTGTCGCTCGTCGTTCTTCGTTCGTCGAAACTCTTTTTTTCGAGTTTTATATTTTTCAAAATTTATATTCCTTTTTTAATTTTTTTGAATTCTTATATGTTTTTATTTTTTATTTTTTATATTTTTAAATTTTAAAATTTTTGTTATTATATTTTTTTATTTTTTATATTTTTTATTTTTTTATTTTTTTTATTTTTTACATTTTTTAATTTTTATATTTTTATAGTTTTTGATTTTATTCTCCTTTTTCCTGTTGACTTATTCGTCTTTTGTCATTCGACTCTCGTCGCTCGTCTTTCGTACGTCTTCGTGTTTAAACGCTCGTCCCTCGTCATTCGACTTTTCCCTTTCGTGTCGTCTTTCGTGTGTTGTCTTCTTTTCGTCCTTCATTTTCCGTGCTTCGTCGATCTACGTTCGACGTTCATTTGTCGCTCTTCGTTCTTTGTTCGTCGAAACTCTTTTTTTCGAATTGTTTATTTTTCAAATTTTTATATTTTACAAAATTTATATTTTTTGATTTTTTATATTTTTTGAATTTTTATATTTTTTAATTTTTTAATTTTTTTACTTTTTATATTTTTGAATTTTTATATTTTTGATTTTTTATATTTTTTGAATTTTTATATTTTTATAGTTTTTGAATTATGTCTCATTTTTCCTGTTGACTCTTTCGTCTTTTGCCATTCGACTCTCGTCGCTCGTCTTTCGTACGTCTTCGTGTTTAAACGCTCGATCCTCGTCCTTCGTTATTCCCCTTTCGTGTCGTCTTTCGTGTGTTGTCTTCTTTTCGTCCTTCATTTTCCGTGCTTCGTCGATCTATGTTCGACGTTCATTTGTCGCTCGTCGTTCTTCGTTCGTCGAAACTCTTTTTTTCGAATTATATATTTTGAAAAATATAAAAATTTCCCTCTGAAACTGATAGGTGGAGATTTTTCTAAGTGCCATCAGATTTACAAACAAAATTTACAGATAGGTCATATATCTCTCCAGAAGGAGTAATGCAAAGAATCCTGAAAGCTGAAGAAAGGGAAACTAGCAATCTCCGAAGGTGTAGAGAAAGAACAACGATTGTGACAGACAGACTAGAAAGAAATTAACTTTGAGCTTAGACAAGCAAGAACATGAAAGGATCTAAACCAAAAAAAAAATATTTTTCTTTTTCAAGATGTCAATGGAGGTGATGAGGGTGAAGTACTTTAAATAATCATCATATAATTATGATCTGCCCCATTTATTTTCTGTACCTGAGTTTATTGATGTCGAAAACATGGAGGGATTGATTTAATATGAAGTTATGTTTGGTAGGAAAAATTTGAAACTAGGGAAAAAACGTTTCTAGTTTGCTGTTGTTCTTGATATTTTTTTCATTGCTAAGGAATAGATAAAAATGCTTTTGCATAATCCCACAACACATTGGAAGACAAAAAAACAACCTGCTATTTCATTTCCTATAGATTTTGCTTCTTACGATGTTCGCTAGGTTTTATGTCAAAGTATTATTGTTCCCACTAGAGCCGCCTCACGGGTCCCTCCTTCAGATTCTCAAGGGTTCAGAGAGAAAATTTCATTTTCAATTTTTTAATACCTCCACAATTGTTTGGTTTGTAAATATATAACTGGTAACAAATACCTATGTATAACATGAATTTCACAAAAAAGCCTTTTAAGAGTTATATTTTTTCATTTACTATCAAATTTTTGACTAATTTATTATCAAAGTTTTGCTTATCACTTGTTCCCACTTTTCTCCTTCATATAAAACCCTTATTCCAATTTAAAATTACAAACTGTTTACAAATACTATAATTTAGCCTCATCCTACGGTCTCGGAAAGAAATTCAATATCTACCAGGCAAAAACACCCACCACACATTAATATGGAAATGACCATTTCGTCATCCGCCTGTCCGCTAGTCTACCTGTGAAAAATACTAGCGCCTAAACAGTTTCCAGAATTTAATTCACAATTGAGATCACATTCACGATGTGGTTGTTGTCTTTCAATTAATTTTTTTTAAAAAACGGCTTAGGTGTCTCGGCGCATCTAGAGATTTTGTCTCTGTCACTCTTCCGTATTCATGACTCTATGAAATATATGGGGGAATTAGGTACAGTGGGACACTGAAACATTTAGTATACAGCGAAAATTTGGGTTTGGTAATTAGAGATGCTCAATTTGTCTCTATTACATCTCTAATTAGAGATGCTACATAGCACTGTCTTCCTCGCAAGTCATGCTTACGGAAAATTACAATACCAAAATTTCTGACCATATTTACACATCTCAGCCACAACTTGCAACACTAATCACTAATCATAGGCGCCAAAAATTTAATTCATTGGATTAATTGATTGATTGGTAATTCCGGGCGCGTCAACTAATTAAGTCATTAGTCCCGTAAGTGTAGTACATATTTTTATCACGAGAGGTGGCTGAGATCTTTCTCCGCTGGATAGCGAGTTACCACGCCGACCTACACGTTGGCTTTTCCGCGTTGGGTTTACCCCAACCAGGTATCTCCACCCAGCTGCGCACCACCTCAGCCGGGACAAGCTCTAAGTACCTATCCGGTCTCCCTGCATGTAAGTGTTAGTGTGTGCAAGTAAGGGACGAGGAAAGAACAATGATGAGGAAGGAAAGATCGCGCGCCGCCCGTGGCCCGTTTGTTATGGTACTGCTACGGCATTTGCCTGGTGTTTACGGGAGAAACCACGGAAAACTACCGATCAGAGCAGCATATACACAGCATACCACAAATCTCATAGCAAACTACCGCTGGAATTCTCCTCCGAACGACTGAATTTGCCTAGCTATCTATAAGCGTTTTTTATAGCTAGTGTCGAGGATTGTTCAAATGTCGTGACTTCAACACTACGACTTCCCGGCGAGAGACACTACAATAACATCTATTGATGCCCTGAGTCACCTAAACATTTTTTTTATTCATTGAAAGATAATACAACAATACAATTTCGACAATCTTTACTTCCTCAGCATACAATCAACTCAGAAACACCGTCAAACAATGAAAAGTTATTCTGAAAACTTCAAACTACCTTCTCGTGTAGATCTCATTGTTGTATAGCACATACTGGAAGGTTCTAGTAAAATAAACTCGGGAAATTAGAATTTTCATATTTGAAAAATTGGAAAATGACGTTATAATCATATTTTAAAAAAGAATGGAACATAATTATTTTCAAAGAACTGATTTTGTGAACTTCCGCAGAATTTCGTTTTCGCTCAGACGCGTACGACTATATGTACGATCCTATTCGCATATATACTTTAGATTATATTTTGTAAATAATTTGTACAATTTTTCAATTTATGCTTAAATTCATATTTCATGCATTCAATAATGATACTCTACGAATTTTTATATTTGCTCCGTTGATGATCGCTAGGTAATAGAAAAGATATTTAGAATAAAGAAATAGATACCTGGAAACATCTTTTTTCAAATCAAACGACGCAACAGTAAGTATTAAATACTATACTAATTCTCACTTAAACGCGAGAATTACTCATTTTGCAAACAGTACCTAATATTACTCTACCGTAATTTCTGTCAGCTTTTACACAGCTCAGTCATCACAAATCGGAGGAAGTATATTACAAAACGTTGAACATTAGGTGCGAAAACTAATTCTATTATAAAGAAAACTTTCGCTAAACTACTCGTATTTTTTATAGAATTTTCATGACTGTTTTTAAAAGCTCGTATTTTAGAACAGATTTCATTCAACTGTATAATCAATATTGTACTTTTCCAATGTTTCTTTTTCGTTGTTGGCAATTTTCGAAAATACAGAGAGCCGAAAATGAGACCAGCGCCATTTTCTTTGCTGTCCGTTGCTACATACGAGGGAAAAAGTTCACTAGTATGTTAGAAAGATTTACAAATGATGACTGAAATGTGTTAATTTGGACAGATTGCATAATTATAATATTACGTAATCGCGAGAATGTACGTGTTCTTGTAGCACGAATAGTTTACAATATACATAGTTGCCCAATTTGTTTAATGTTTTGATTCTTCATGAAATAAATTATTTGATGAAACTGTTTTGTGAATAATCGTCTCCTACATTGTTTCAGTAGTATACATTCCTTTGGCGGCTCCTACATGCAACCAATATTTATAAATGATGTATCTAAAGGAAAAGAATTTCACGGAGGCGTGACGAATTGCACTTTTACTATAAAAATATGAAGGATTTGTTGAAAAAACTTATCTAAATATTCACGTCAAACGCAACTCGCAGCACTAAGCCCCATTGTCAAAGTCCGTATAGTTAAATAATTAGTAAATGCAGCGGTTTAGAACCTTAAAAATTTGAAATGTTTCCCAAACAATAATATACAGAATAATTAAATTATTAGATATTCTATTACATTTTTCCTGGTTCCGCGATTATCAATACATGGAGACCGTCTTTGTTTGTGACGTCACGCTTAGAATGCTTAGATTCCTCCATCTTATTTCCACTTCCTGTGTACAAAGTGGTTTGCGCCGACTGACTAATTTAAGATTCACTCTCGCGGCAAGAACAAGAAGTAATATTAAGAGTTCCTTGATACCGAAGAAAATTGTTTCTTATGCGTGTGCTGTATTCATTTAACGTTTTGCCGCGGTCTCCAAGTGCTAACCTAATCATGGAGGCAACTACGACAGAAACAGACCCCACGTTCCCATGCTTCAGTTTCGCGGTGTCTAAGCCTACTGAATTGCTTCGAATGGTAACAAATGGTATTCATTACTTCCAAACGAAAATATTAGTTTTATTATTCCTTTGGCTTAGAGTTGCAGCTTTGCTACTTTTCTTTTGGCTCATCTTGAGGAACATAACATGCGAGGGTTCTCGCACGGGTGTGCTACTATAGTATACATATTGTAATAATAGACCCCCGAGGGATAGTGAAAGCCGGCGCCCGCCATATAACGTGTTGCGGGAATTACCCTTTCTGACTCCGACTCGACTCTCCGACAACGGGATTCCCCCAGCTCGTTTCCCAATACACTAAGCGATAAAGAGTGCATTTACGAAAGTGTGTGTGAATTTGTAAGGAGATGCGATAGGTCAAGGACACATCGCGCGCGGTCCGTGGCCCGTTTGTTAGTGTATTGCTCCGGCATTCGCGTGGTATTGATCGAAGAAACACAGGAGACTATGGATCAGAGCAGTCGACTGCTGTAATTTTCTTCCGGACACCGGTTGAATTGTACCTTCTTGATGAGGCTCGGGACGTGCACCCCCCTCCCCCCAGAGTCACTGCGCACAGCGACAATGAGATGCTCGTCATGAGGCTCCGTCATGAACTCAACCGGTTCAGCAAATTAGCGCTCACTTGTTACATAACAATGCACAATGTAAATCTCCTTTGCTGCGTTCCAAAATGAAATTCTGAGGAAATTGATATTATCCGCGCACATTTTCTTGAACACTCATAACGTTAGAAGCGAGAGGAATGGGGGTGGATTATTTAGACGACTGGACTATTATATCAAATCTGTACCCCGTTTTTATTACAAAAATAGTTTCTAATACACACATAGCTAACATTTTTGCTATTGATATTTTTCAAACAGCTCTCCTCGCCAACAATTATTCGTAATTCAACGAATGTTATTTGAGGGGGGAGAGCAGAAATTTCAAAAGAGGAAGAGGTTGGGGTGAATGGAGGTGGGGAAAACATTTGGGCTGGTGGAGGGAAGGGGGGGCGAGTGCCTGTCGCCGCCGCCTTGCGATATCTAGCGGACGTACAACCAACTACTTGCTCGTTTCAAAATGCTACTGATCAATAACACTGGGGTGGAATGGGCACATATCTGCAACGCAAAGCTAATATCAAATTAAATTAGCACAATAAAGTGGCGCGCCAATGCCTAATGGTCACTTCGCAAAAATTCATATTATATCTTTATTGTTATAATTTTTTGTATTGTTTATGTAGAATTGCATCAAAATTTTGCTTTTTAACGACTATTACAAGTAGGCAACTTTTTTGTTCAGTAAATTAAAAAAAACTAATTAATTCCGATAAAAATAGTTGGTTATTACTATTTATTTCATACGTGCAATTATAGCTCTGCAACTACCAATCAAAACGCGGTTAAAGTCGTATAATTAACTATGGCCTCAAAAAATGCAAACCACAGAAACATAGAACATCAATCAGCAATATTTATGATAAGGGGGCGCAGAGAAAACAAGAGAGCAGGGGCAGCATATTCTCGGGACCCATAACTTCAAATGCATCGATACATAAATAGAATTCATTTCTTAATGCAACATGATGGGAGGCGCAAAACAAAATTTTGAAGCGTTGTAAACTAGAGTGGTTTCTTTCCATGTTAAATTCCCTATTTCAAGTATACTGGATATATCTACCTTTTTAGCGTTTTTTAACATTCTCGGCCTTTTTCTGTATCCCAATTTCCATCTCACACGTCTTTTCATGGCATTCATCTTTTTTCCATGGCTTCAGTTATTGCCATGTTCCAAGTCCTTCCCTTGTATCTTCTTCGATTGGGAATCCATTCCCAAACTTTCTGTGGGAGTCTATCTTATGTAATCCTTCACCATCCTTCTCCATGTCTATGCCATTATAGGTGTTTCATTTTGACCGTGTCGTTCAAGGTTATTTGCACTTTCTTTTTATTTCTTATTTCACAATTTATTATTTTGTCTAACAGAAAAAGTTAACATCTTCACTAGGACATATTTTCTGTTGCTTGAAGTTTGTCTCTCATATTTTTGTTAGTGGGCAGACTTCTGCTCCATATACGGGTAGTATTGTACTCTCTATGAAGGAACTATATATGCGTTTCTTTGCCTTTATTGAAATAATCGAGTTGCACTGCATTGGATTAAATTGGTCTTGTGGCTATTTTACCTCTTACATTTTATTTTTCACATTGCGTTGGTATCTACCATCTCTGTTAGTGAAACTCCTAAATACTTATATTGTGTATTACCTTTAACAATTCCTATACTAGTCTCTAAATCATGGGGCATACCCCCAACAGATTACCTTCTCACTTCGAAAAGAAGAGTGTCCCAAAGTAAAATTAAACTCATCAGAACTCTCAGTAACAACTGTTGTGAGGTATCTTGGCTTACATCTAGACAGTCACCGAACCTGGAAACCTCACATCTTGAAAAAGAGGAAAGAATCACAACTGAAATTAAGCAAATTATCATGGCTACTTAACCGAAGGTCTAAGCTCTCTTTATACAACAAAATTTTAGTGTACAAGACAATAATCAAGCCAATATGGACTTATGGAATCGAACTCTGGGGAACTGCCAGCAAGTCAAACCTGGAGATCCTGAGAAGATTCGAAACAAAAACATTGAGATATATATGCAACGCCCCATGGTTCGTCACCAATAATAATTTATACAAAGATTTGAACATCTCAACAATGTCAGAGACTATCTCAGAGAGAAGCAAGAGGCATCAGAAGAGACTGGAAAGCCACCCGAATCAACACTCAGTGAACATGTTGGACAATAGTGAACATGTGTATAGGCTAAAGCGTGAACATATTCTAGACTTACCCTTTAGATTCTCGTCATAGCAACTTATATCATGTATACCATTTACTAATTGTTCCAAGTGAACAGATTGTAAATTAGCAGAATTGAAAATAAAAAAAATAAAAAAATACCCCCAACACCATATATTATTCTTTTGTACATTTATTTCCATTCCTCACTTTCCATATTATTCTACTAGTTTTCTAAACATATAAGTATACCATCTTCATCTTCAGCCTTACGACCAGATCGTATGCAAATATTAGACTAAACACAGTTTCATTACCTACTTTAAAACCCATACTTCTACACTTTCTTTTCCATTCTTTTAGGGCTTTATCAATGCATATCTTCAACAATTGAAGATAAGCAGCCTTGCCGTAATCCTTTATTTACTGTGAAATCATCTGATAGACATTTTCCCACATTTAATTAATTTCTGTTATCTTTATAAAGTTGTTTCACTGCTTTATGAATGTTGTTGATATTCTTTTTCTTCATAGATCACAGAAAGACTTATGATAATATACCAGTAAACGAAGTATGAGGGCGCAATGGAAAGAAAAGGGATATAGGAAAACAGGATATATACTTTATTGATAAAAAATATTCAGATACATCCAAGAGGTTAGAGGTTGGGTCTAATAGCAATATGTAAGAAAAAACTTTTTTCTTAGAACTCTAAAAATTGCATGGAAAACGTCCAGTAATGATCTCTACTGCTCTAAAGTGATGGGATACTCAAACCAGAGTTTTTTGACGATGCCCGTGCGATTTTGAAATTAGGCTATTATCTAGTTCCCGATTCTGCAAAGCCGTCGTTAAACATATTTGGGAAGGAATCGAGAAAAAATTACAAAAACACTCAAACTCTTTCTTGTGGTTGTGTGAAGATGACTAATTTGATACCCTGGATTTAGTCTCAAATTGTTGCATAACTTCATTATGAATCTACAGGAACGTGTTTTTTCTTTCTCTCTTCATTTCGTAAGAAGAGAAAGTAGTGTAATCTTGCTCCAGAAAACAACGATTTTTTGACAGAAAAAATTATTACCGAGACCTGGTAACGAAAAAGTGGATAAATCATATTTCTACATATGGCAGCAGCTCTAACAGTTTGTGTAGTCAGAATCCACGTTGAAAGTCAGGTCTTTACATAAGGCCATGTTCAACTTTTCGAAAATATGACTAGTTTTGCGTGATAATTCTTGAAACATGGGCATGTTAAATTAATGGATCAAATTCTGTTCTAAAAAAACGCTTCAAATTTGTCCTTTAATTTTATTTCTTCGCATGTGGGAAAAACGGTAGAGAGGGTTTGTAGGAAAAATTGAAAAATTGATGAAAATTTGTTTATAGGATCGTGTTTTCAACTTTTATATTCTTAAATTCATATTTCAATTTTTCAATTAGGTTTCAAAAATGTGAAAATGTGACAAAATATTTTATGTCCCAATAGGCAGCATTTGGGATGAGGGTACGACAAAATCGAAAATATAGCCCAGAGTAAAGCCAGAGACTAGGAAACCAAGAAGTACGAGAAAGGTGGTGCTATTCTGTAAAACCACTAGTTTACTCCTATTAGGATATAGTCTGGTCGAGCAAATAATCCACTCTACCTCCTTTCAATTCAATATTAAAACTTTTAGGGGGATGCCTGATAGGAAATATTTTGATGCTGTCCGCTCAGATTCAGTGTTTACCAGGCTATTTTCCTCAAATGTCCTTATCGAAATGTTCACCTTTCGATTCCACTACGGGGTAACCCCGATTTCTGAGTGTAAGCATGTGGCTCCTCCTCCAATCACGACAATTAATGTGGATTTGAAAAGGGAAATTAGTGCTTGTTCCATACTTCTGAGAAAAAACAAACTTAAAAGCCTTTAATCTATATTTGGCACCTGAGATGTTATGCATAAAAATTCTAGAGCTTTGATTGTGGGGGCTTGTCTGCAACTTCAAGTGTGCATTTCTGTGATGTAAAGAACAGTTTTAATATCTTGAACTTATTTACTTTGTAAAGTATTTCTTTATTTTTAGAATATAATATAAATAAAAACATAAATTATTTCTTTATTTTAATCTTTGATAATAGAATAAATTTATAATGGTGTGAATTAACATAGTGTGATGTATGGACATGAAAAATACTCATTAATTAATTTATTAATCAATTTAATAATTTATTTATCATAATTTATCATTTATGTACTCTTACTAAATTAATGTCAGCATCTACTCGTCATCGATTTCCACGAGCCTGTGACTGTCAAAACGTTCTGGTAGAAATGGAGATACTCATGTGATATGTATTTTACTATTTTTTGAACATCAGTTATTTTCATTTCGTTGATTGGAAGAACACCTGAGAAATAAACTATCTTGAAAGGTAAATCTAGACGTGTCTTCTTTTTTTGCCAACATGAATGCGTACTTACAAGCCCCTTCTATACATGTACTCACGTGCCCCGAGGTGATCAAAATATTCTCTATCATACGTTAACTGCTTTACTTGGAAAGAATCACACCAGGCTCAACTGTATTCAGAATTCAACTTGTCTGTGGGTTAGGGTAGAATTTAAGAAATCATGCAAAGAATATTCTTCTCCGCAAAGCACGTCACACACAGTTTAAATTATTTTTGGCGTTAAATAAATAAAAAAAAGTATTTTGATTTTTCATCCAGAGTCGTAGATTTGAGGAAAAGAGAAGGCGATTCGGGTTGTGAGCGAGGTGTGAGGGAGCGGGGGCGGGGGCGGGGAGGAAATGTCGCTCGGGGGCGTGACGCGCGATTAGCCGCCCGCTGGCGCCGTTATTTGCTGCCCCCCGCCCCCGCCCCCTTCGACGAGCCCCTGTCACTCAGCCGAAGGTCTCTCCAGAGGCGCTGCTTCCTAATGGGCTGCGCGTAAGAGCAAGAACCGTCTTCTTTTCTTTTCCTCTTTACTTTCATTTATTTTAATAGTAATAATTTAATAAAGAGAAAGAATTGTAATGCTGCGACGAAAATTTGCGTTTTCTCGACAGAAAAACTCCTATTGTCGATCCCATATAAAGAAACTAATCTGTTTCCTATGTGTAGTAAATTACTAAGCCATTGCTTAGACAGAATCCACCTTTTCTGGATCCGTGATACTGAAAACATGTATTGACGGCAGAACGTGTGTCAGTCCGCTTTTGTGTAGTCAACGCTAGAGCTGAAACCGTTCGGATGAATTTCACCAGACTTATTACCCGATCCATCTACACGAACTCCAAGCCCTGAGAATTTTGATTATGAGGTTACGTTACTTAACATTAACAACATTTTTCATCCAAATTTTTTGAATGAACATTTTGTTGAAGGCCATGCTTTCCTATTATATCATTTTTTTTTAATTCGACAATTATTGGATCGTAAAGTTAAGAAAATGTAAGGAAAAATGCTTGACGTCCCGTAAGGTAGCTTGAGAAAAGGGTGAGGCAAAGCCGAAAAGTGAGAACAGAGGTAAGGCTTATTTGTATTCAATAGTGACCGAGAATAATGGGAAAAGGCATTTTTGCTATTTTGCCATTCTGAAAGCTTCATTTATTACACTTGCTTGAGGTGAGATCCTTTTTTTATTTTCTCGCCTTACGAATTCTTCGTGAGAACAGAAAGTTATGTAATCATGCGGCTGAAAACGACGAATTTTCGCCAGAAAAAGTATTATACTTGGGCTCTTGTAAAGAAAAAGTGGATGAATCTTGTTGCTAAATTTAAGGGGGGAATCCTCTAACACATGGTGCAGCCAGAATCCATTTTTGTTCGTTCTTGATACCAAAACTTCGATTGACGGCAAAACGTGCGTCTGTCTGTCCGTCTGGGGATAACCATAGCGCCTAAACAGTTCAGTCGATTTTCTCCAAAATTAACATTCCTCAATCGATCTGACTGATGTCGCGGCCTCTGGATTTTGATCATTTTCAAAATTTTCAAAAAAACGTTCCAAATTTTTTGATTAAATTTTATTGTTCAATAGTGCGAAAGAAGTTTAAAAGAATGATGCAGGTCTCATTTTTGGTGATTTCTCCAATTTTTCGAAAAGTGCAAAACAAGTATTTAAAACTAAAATATTAATAGAAAATAAGGTCTTTAAAAAGGTCATGTACATATTTTGCTAAAGTTAGTAAATTTGCGTAATTTGAGCTTGAAATTTTCAAAAAAATTGTTCTCAAAAACCGCTCCAAATTTTTCGTTCATTTTCTTCACATGTGTAATAAGGGGTGCTAAGAAATATGGCGCTACCCCATTTTCCGGTATTGCTCTGATTTTTCAAGAATTACAAAAATTTAAAAGTACAAAATTGAAGGTAGACCTTTTTTGTCTCAAGTAAAGTCTATTGAACGTTTGAAGTTTACGATAAAAATGTTCCCAAAAATCGCTTCAATTTTTTGCATTATATTTTCTCCACATATGAAATAAGGAACAGTGAGAAATATGGTGCTAGTTCCATTTTCGGGTATTGCTCGCTTTTTTTCAAAAATTGCAAAATAACTTCAAAACCACAAAATGGAAGATATTTTTGCCTCAGAAAAAGTTTGCTGCAATAAATAAGCTATTTAAATAAATAATAAATAAATAAACAAGTGGTGCTATAGAATGGAAGAGCCTTTCTCGCCCTAGTTAGGTTTCTAATCTCTTTTCTCTTGACTAACTTTTGCTACAAGCCTGATTCTCTTCACAGTTGCTTTCATTTTGTCGCCCGAAAAACAATTCTTTTTCACATTTTCACAATTTCTCGGCTCCTAAATGCTAGAACAGATACCACCATACGGCGCTTCTCTAGCGTAGGGGTATGAGTGTCGGCACATTAACCCTGGGGATCTGAGTTCGAGTCTCGGAGCGGAAAACTAATTAGCTCCTTGACAAGACTTGTTTCTGGCTTTGTAGTCGTGCGATGTTGCGGAGAAACAATTCGGGAAAGTATGTGCTTTGGCAGCACCACTAGTTTCTGTCTGCAATATTTTCGGAGATATAATAAATTATTTTAAAGATGGCGTCGGTGACATGCCCCTTGGATCTGTCAAAGCCCGTTTGTAATTGCAAGTAGTAATTGAAAATTTAAAAAAAATACTAGCTATTCAAGAGAAAACACCAGAGAACTAAAGCAGTTGAAAGTACTTGTGAGGAAGGAAAAGTAAAAGGAAAGACAAAGAAAGTGAATGAGAAGATGCAAATTATGTTGCAGGGGCACTATAGATATGCAACCTTTCACTACTTGTCTGTCTACTTGTCCTGTCGACTTAAAATGTTCATTTTCCTTGAGTATTGATTAACAAGAAACATCATAACTAAGGAACTAATAGAGATATTTAAATGATTCTTTCTGTATTTTACAGTTTATTTTTCACATTGCTATGTGAACCACAAGTATACCTGTACACAATATTTGAAGGAATTCATTCAAAAGAAAGTAAAAGAAAATAATTCAAAAACATTTTTTTACCATTTATAATTTTTTAACCATTTAAAATTTTACTTCTTACAAAACATTGATGTACAAATAATGCAGCAGTTATTTTTTTATTTTCTAGAAAAAGAATTATGAACATATATTAAGTATCATTTGAGATCTTGTGTCACAAGTGAAATACAGTACAAACTTTCCTGTATGTATATACGTATATATATATATATATATATATATATATATATATATATATATATATATATATATATACGTATGTAAGTTATAAAATTAAGGGATAAAACATAGCAAATTTTTGCTTTTAGTAAACATATACCTTAAAAGATTAGAAAACGATGTATTAAGAGAGAGTCACTTCCAATGTATAGCATCGCTAGTTCTCAATGTATTTATTTTTGGTCGCATCCACTGAATTATTTTTAGTGACCATCATGATAAACATTATATCATTTATGAACTACAACAGTACAGTGCAATACTTTTCTCTTAAAAATAGTTTTTGTAATGAGTGTTTAAAATGCATCAAGTGGCTGAAGCAGTGTTAAGAGTTTCATGGCGTTTATTTTTCATTTTGTGTTGATTGATAATTTCCCAATTTATTTTATTCGTTTGCGTCATTGCCTCCATTTTCGCAGTCGTTGGACGCCTTCAACGAGCGGCCATGACAAGCGACAGCCTGCCAGAGGCGAGAGGCCTGCACTTCGTTTTAGGGCCGACTCGCGTCGGGCCTCGTTGCGAGGCCTGTGGAGGGTGCTAACAGCACTCGTAGCCTTGCTTCTCGCAATGCCCAAGCTCCTGGAGAGAGAAAGCAGAACGCGTGACGCGTTCGCACGCACGTCGTTTGACTCGCACATTTGGAGAAAAATGTCTCACGGAAAGTGCGACGATTGATTCCACAGGCGCACCCCCACTTGTCTGGCCCAAAGACTTGACACATTTGTCTCTATGTATGTCGACGCGCTGAGTCCGAATCTGAAGCCAGAATTGCGCCACTTCTAAAATCTCGAAAAACTGGAGGGTGGTGGAACAATTCTGGCTTTGTATTTGGATTCAGTCGACATACATAGAGAAGCATTAGTCAAGTCTTTGGATCTGTTAACTTTTTGTGTGTGTGCTTGCTTTATCAATTTATACTGGCTTACAACATTGAGTCAGCTTCTCAAGTAAAGTATTATTCTCTCCATTTTCGAGAGATCGCAGTCTGTAAAGAGAGTAGCTTTTCGCTCCTTATTGGTTTCTTCAATAACTAAAGGAAACATTTGGTTCCCTTCACGCACGGCGTTTTGTTATTAAAAGGTTCACAAGACACATGGGCCATAGGCGTTTTGACGATTTGGAACAATTTCGGATCATCCTCAACCGGCTGTTAAATATTGTCGATTGCGGATCATTACCCAAAATTTTCAAGTATTTATTTGATAAACTGAGAAATTGACGGATTTTGTCCTCTGCAGAACTTCAGAGGATATTGTGATTCGACATGTGATATTATGAGTTTCAGCATACCCCTGCAATGTAATATCTTGTCTTTTTAGTGAAATGTCTCTTTCGTCACGGTGTTGATCAATAAGACAACTTCATTAGTGGGACGTTTCTTTACGGCACCTGTATTAAATTGGTGGCGACAATGGCTAAGACAATATAATCAACGGCTTTTACTTATTCCTCGCAAATGCGGTATTTATCTTCTGGGGAAATGTTGAGAACCGCGTTGTAATAATGTGTTCTCAACGCTTGATCTTAGACTGCCATTACTACTGCTTCCCAGGCTGGCTTTATTCTTTCCCTTTTAAGAGATATGAATGATTGATCTTTAATGATCTGTATCTTGTCCATTCTTTTTACGACAACGATACGACAACGTAGGAGTTGTATTCAATTATAAAGAGAGAAAGAATTTAATTTGAAAATGAATTTAACGGGCATAAACCGCAAGAAGAAATTGAAAATAATTAGCTGCATTTTAACAAAATTATGAAATGAAAACAAAAGGAAGAAATGTTAATTAAAGCTATTAAAATGTTGACACCTAACTCCGTGGTCAGCCCATCTTACAGTAAAATTTAAATCGGTTTCAACCGGAAGACATCCAAAAGAAAGCCTTCCGAAGTTGCAGGTTCCTGGAAGCTAAATATTACAATATTAATTTATTTTTTGTAAAACATTTCATATGTTGTTAACACACACCACACCTTAGAGAAAACGCGAAGAAACGTTTCAAAGTTAAAGGTCCATTCACTTTTTTTTTCAACTAAAAAATATGATCAATGATGAATATAAGATTATTATCTTGATGTTTTTCATGTACATTTTTGATTTCTAAGCAATGCCGTTCTTATTCTTAACATCATCTGAAAGATACACTTTCTGTCACATCTTCTGGAAAATATTTTCTCTTCCAACATCGCTAACTGACGAGCAACTGGAATGTTTTTCCGTTATTTATATGATTTTGATGTTACTCCTATATTTTTAATTGTCTGGAGTATCCATCATTTGCTTAATTAAAAGTTTATTGGATTAACATTTATTTACAACTGCAGTTTTATGTATTGAATGATCGTTTGTTAGAGACTCCATATGATGAAACATTATGTAATTTTTGTGATATTTCATAAGAAGAGACGATGTTATCTTTATTTGTGGACATAATCCCTTATTTGCGAATCATATTGCCATTGATATGGAGATAAAATTCTGTTAAATTAAACATAAAATGGGCGAGAGCGACAGAGCGAGATGAAAGTCGGTGAGAATGTAAGGAAAACAATAAAGATGTGGAAACATCAGGCATACTTTTATCAATTGCTGTACTCTATTGCACATAATTACATTGTCGCTTCCTGAAAAATAAAGCTATTATGTTAAAACTACGTCTGATATTACTATTTCTAATGACAATCAATATACATCGTCAGCACTACCTCTTACTTGGGAAATAGTAAAATTCGGTGTGTTATTGATTCCATGTTTATCGCTGAGGGAGGAGTGGGGCTGAGGCGCGTCCGGCTGCTGGGCAGAAGAAGGCCACCCGTTAGCCGCTGTTCTAAAATAAATTGGGCGTAATCCCTGTCGCAGCGCCCGTCCGCTGCGGAGACAAGGGCGCTTGGGCGGACAGGCAAAGGGGCAATTGCACAGCGGGCGGCCGGCGGGCGAGCGCGGCGCCCCGCGGAGCCGCCCCCGGGGCGATGGGCGGGCGCGGGCGGGCGGGGCCCTCGCCGCCTCCTTTATAAGGCCGTGCGTCGCCTCGCAGCGCCGCAGTGCTCCTCCCTCGCAGCACCATGCTCTCGAGCGCGCCCTCCGCCGCCGCCCTCGCGGCCCTCGCCGCCCTCGCCACCCTCGCCGCGGCCGCCCCCGCCCTGCAAGGTGGGCCATGGACGCTGATGCGTAGTGATAACAACTGTGTGCAGAAAGTTGCCTTCTTGTTAGGGAAGGAATTGCAAGTGAATGCTGGTAGACTTT
This sequence comes from Gryllus longicercus, assembly GCA_038098605.1. Classification (NCBI taxonomy): domain Eukaryota; kingdom Metazoa; phylum Arthropoda; class Insecta; order Orthoptera; family Gryllidae; genus Gryllus; species Gryllus longicercus. The sequence goes on from JAZDUA010000297.1 coordinate 1,339,385, forward strand.
ACTCTCTCGAAATAGTTCGTTCCCACAGATCGCGCCAAGTTTTTTAAGCCGAAATCTCGTAATCAGTCAGAGCCCATAGTGTCCCAAAGTGCTGTTAATGGTTTGAATTGGAGCAGCTCTGACCGATAAGTTTTCACAGCAAACATGGAATCGTAATTTGTAAGCTTTTGTAATAAGGAAATATGAGTTATAAATTCCATGACATTTAGCAGATTAGGCGACCAACGGTGTCCCAAATGGCTTGTCTTTGGCTACTCCTCTGACTGCGGGTGGGCGTTTGGCGCAGGGCTGGTGCCGGCGACGCTGCTGCGGCTGCCCGCGGGCGACGGCGCGGGCGAAGGCGCGGGCGACGGCGCGGGCGAGGGGGCGGGGCTGCTGGTGGCGCTGGGCGTGCGGAAGCGCGGCGACGCCCCCGCCCCGCCCGCCCCGCCCGCGCCGCCCGCGGGCGCCGCCCTGCCCGGCCTCTGGTACGGCCCGCGCCTCGGCCGCCGCTCGCGCCGCTCCGTCGCGGCGCTCTTCGACGCCCAGGACGCCGACGCCGACGCCGCCGACGCCGCCGACGCCGCCCTCGCCGAGTGGCTGCGCGACGCCGGCTGGACGCTCGTGCCCCTCGCCAGTGAGTCCGCCTCTGCAGAAGGCGACGTCCCTTATTGAGCCCCTGTCCCAGAGGTTTTTGACAGGAAAACGGGACGCCGAAGTCCCCCTCTTTTTCTGACGACTAGTCGGCATAAATTGCCGTGAACAATTTTAAATTTAGCTTAATGTGCATACAATGTAATATCATAATTTATTGGGTTTGCATTAGTAAGCCCGATTAGATCATTCGCTTATGTACCACATAACAAGAGTGTTTCACAGACTTTTGATATGAAGTAGGTAGAGATTCAGTGGGGGTTCTACGAAGGAAAACGATATATCGTGTCATTTTACCTTGTATATGCTTTATTGCTACCGCTATCATTGCCGAGAAATTCAGTAATCTTGCTTATGTGAGTTTCTGTGCAAATTAGCAAGCAATCTTAATTGAGGAAAACGAAAATTTTATGCGCATGTGTTCTGTTTGGTCCCGTTTCTTTTTTCAGTTAGAGAAAGTCAGAACGTTCAGTTTTGGGGTCACCTTAGTTCATCGGGTCCCGATTACATTTTCAATATACTGCATCCATAATCATAACACACACGATTGTACAAAAATGCCTTAAAGGTCACAATTTCGTCCATCAATATTCTCATATATTCTCAATATTCTCATATATTCTCATAAATATCTCCATTTTCCGAAATCGAATACGCTATTGCTTTTGAGTAGCTGAGTTTCTAATATCTCTTGTTGTGCAATGATTACATAATAATTAGTGTTTTTTAAGTATTTTCTTAAAGCGCGATAGAGTATTATTGTAAAAGCGTAATTATAATTTCTTGAGTTTTCTAAACTCAATGAACTCAGAATGAACGACGGATACGAAATAGTACAACGAATTTGTAATGTACTATTATGGTTTGTTGCTTCATATCAGAAAACATTAATTATCAAGTTTATTTAATATTTTTCTTTTAATTAAAGGGATCTTGATTATACTGATTAGTCGCCGATTGATATTCTGCAATTGACTCCAGAACGACTGGTCGATGACGCCGCCGCTGAAACCCTGATGTACAACTGGACACGATCAGGAAGGATTACAATTTCTGCCTTTGCTCAACAAATGATTCTATCGAGAGTTTCAGGCAAAATAACAATTCGACGCAATGTCGCAAAAGAATCTTCTCGCCAGCGAGGTCGCTAGCCTCGGAGCCTCGGAGCCTCGCGCGGTGCACCAGCGCTGCTCGCAACGGGCGCTCACCCAAGGACGCCACTGCAACGCAGTCGAACGTTGTACGCCTTTGAGAACAAATCCTACAGATTTTGAGGAATAGATTACAATGATATTTATGCAAATGTGTGTTAAAATATTTTCAGTTTTTTATGAATGATGAAATAATACATATTGATCTTGATCCGAATACATAACTTACGTACATCAGCAGATACTAAAAAGAGATTGTAACGTGTCCATGGGAAGACCTGACTGTAAGAGAAAGTCAGAGTTTCCACTAAGCGATTCTGCATAGCGACGATTTCCATTTTCTCGTAATCATCTCATAAATGTGTTGAACTGTAGTTTAGGGTTAGGAAAAGTTTAATTGGCAAAAGTCGTAAATGAAGAAACAGTATCTTCTTACTTTGAAGAAAAATTGAATCTGTTCTGGGACCGTCGACCCCCCCCCCTTAGTATGTTACTGTCAATCCATAGTAATTCAAGGAGCTTAGAGTTTGCGATTTGTAATTCATGTTCCCTTTACAATCCCCGTTCTGAGTGTTTCACATTATGTTGTGCGTAAATTTAATTGTGATTGATTATTAATTGTTGCTACGTTCGTAATTTGTACCAAACCATAAATCACCAAACACAGTGGAGCTTGAAACTACATATCACTGAAAGACTCCCTTATATAATCAGTATCCACGTTTTGCGGATCCATGATTTTCGCTGACGGCAAAATGTTCGTCTGCCCGCCTGTCAGTCCGTCCGTCTGCCTTTAACGCTAACACTCAAACCGCTCAGAAAATTTTCTCCAAAATTGATATTTCCCGACCGAGCTGGGGAATCGACCTGATCGAACTTGAGACTGCGAATTTAAATGGAATATTTTCTATTTTTAGGAGTACTTTACGTGAATTTACACACTTCAAGATTTTCTCAAAATTGCCCCACATTTTTTATTAAACTTTTTCCTCGGATAAAGCAAAAAACTCTTACAAAAATGGTGTAGGTCTCATTTGGGTTGGTCTCTAAATTTTCGAACATAAAAAAAATTGCATTTTAACCATCCCCTGCACTTCCTATTTCGGCCATTTCGGTGGTATTGATTGTTAATGACTGTAATAACTAAAGAATTAGCAGCTCATCAAAATTTGAAATGTGTATTTGCGTCACAAGATATATTTGAAAAGTGTGATACTGTCAATGAAATAAAACTAATCTGAACAAAATTAAAACATATTACCACTAATGGAGCTCAAAATGTAGTAAGAAACAAATATGTACTTGTTACTAAATTGAAAGAAGAATCTTTCATCGTTCAAATACGTCCATTCGTTGTATTCCTCGAAGAGTTGCCCAATAGAAAAAGTAACATTGTGATCACATGATCAGTTTATCTATAAAATATGTCAACTTTGTAAGAATTCATGGACTTAATCATCAGCATTTTCAGTATATTTTGTTCGAAATGTGTGTTAATAAAAATGGAGACGTTTTTACCATTTTCAGGTATGCGAGCTTCACCAAAAAAAGGTACTTGAAACATTATTCAGGTTGCGTTCGGAAATACAATCTTTTTACAAAAAAGGTAGAAAAAACTTTGTCAAAGGTTATATATGTGATGTGACATTTTTATTAGTTATGACTCGTCAAGTGAACGAATTAAATTTAAAATACACGGTCATAGAACATGTTTGTGATATGTTATCAAATGGAAAGAAGTTTGCAAACAAACAAAAATATTAAAAACAAGACAAAAATAAAATGTCTGGCTGATCAGATGGCCGAGATCGCTAAGGTAGCAGTGCCGTAGCGATCTCGCTCCAGAAGATCGCGAGTTCGACTTGCGCCTCGGGCATGGGTGTCTTTGTGTAAGCATGTATGTGCCTTCCATTCACCCCCTCACTATCATCTTTTCATCTTTCATACCCCAGGGCAAACAAACCCGGGGGATGAAAATCGGTTCCAGCTAAATCCTGCCCCCTGATGAAGATGCATGCCCCTTCCGCCGAGATAATGGCAGTGAGCGTCAGTGCACGCAGTTCGCGAGCGAAAGACGTTCGCTCATTGCGCTCGTGTTGCAGGCAGCAAGCGCCAGATCAACTTTACTCCGCGCCTGGGGCGCGCGTCGGCGTCGGCGTCGGCGGAGCAGGCGGAGGAGCAGAGCGCGCAGGCGGCGCGGGCGCGCGCCCCGCCCTTCGCGCCGCGCCTCGGCCGCCGCGCCTCGCCGCCCGGCCCCGCCCCCGCCCGCGCGCTCGCGCCCGGCGCCCTCGGCGCCTCCGCCGGCGTGCTGCCCTTCGCGCCCCGCCTCGGCTAGACCGCTTCCTCTCACTTTTGAATAAATGCGCCCTTTCAGACAACCAACTGTGTACGCTTTCTTTTACCTTTGCTACCTTCAAACTGATGGCATTGCGGTGCCTCTCACAGGGAGCTCCTATGGGTATACTCCCAACAGCGAGCGCCAAAATTTTCGACAGTAGAAACAGCCAGGCTCCAATCCAGCCGCTGTATGGAGGGAAATTGTAGCCGCAGGCTGCTCTGATCGGTAGTTTTCCGTTGTACCTCCGATCGGCACCAGACGAATGCCCGAGCAGTACCGTAACAAACGGGTGTGATCTTTCCTGCCCCCCCCCCCCCCTCACGATCCCCCACTAGTCGGAAACTTAGAGCTTGTATCGGTTGTGTCGGTGCCCCGATAGTGAGAGAATCTTGGATGGCGAGAAAGCTCAGTAAGCAGGTGTGTAGTTCGCCGCCGGAATTCCCATCTAGCGAGGAAGATCATCGCCTCCCGCGATAAAAACTACGCACCGTGCACTGCACTTACAGCACTAACAACCTTTGCTGTTGGAGCACCACGAATCAGAAATCAATCAGTTACTTTCAAATCAAAGAGAATTAATACTTCCTTTTAAACATTACATTTAATCTAATAGCTTTGGGCTGAATCAAATCAAAAATGGACAAAATATAGTGCCTGTTTGCAATGAAAAAGATTTATCACAGCATATACCAGTCTTCAGGGAACTCAAATCATTACTCCTAGAGAACTTTATGAATGGGCACAAATAATGACAATGGAAGTCTCTTTTCGTACACTACCTTAGAAAAACACGAAGAAGTAGCTGAGCATTTAAATGACGAAAGATTTGTGGGGTTGAAAACAGTAGCGGAGACATGGACTTGTATTGTGTCATTCCAGTGAGTGAGAACAAACTTTCAGTAACACATGTATCAAATTCAATAGAAATGCCTAGGGAAGTGATTCTCCAAAATGCGCCTAATACAGAGTAGTCCATCCACGCGTGCAGAGCCGCTATAACAATCAATGTTTATGGCGTGTTGCATACTGCCCCTTTCAGCCCAGATTAGTATTTTTAATGATCATTTTTGTTCCTATTAGATATTTTCAAGAAACTTTGAGAGCCTCTAGAAAATTCTGAATTCAATATTACTACAAACTTTCATAAATTAAAAAAAGTTATCTTTCGAAAATTGCGTTTTAACCCTTCGATGGGGGAGCTCAGATTTTGCGACTTTCCACTTCGTGGTCCCCAGAGGCCTGGTCGGAATAAAACAGTAACTTGGGGCCGGGATGAAGAAGTAATGAACACAATGATTTTTATTATTAAAATTAACTTGTAATTTAAACTTTTAACCCAAAATAAGGAATTTTACACACTTTATTTGCAACTATAGCTCACTGTTTTTTAATGTTCTGGTAATACTTTGTTTTCGCACACGAAACACTGAGATTTTATTTGTCTTTTCGAAGAAGCACAAAAAGCACCTGGAGGGAAGTAACGACCAGAAAGCATTTATAACAATTTTACCACGATATTAACATTTGTAAATATTTGCTTATATCATTACTTTTTTTATAAAAATGATCAATAGGACTTCATAACTTATGTTCCAGTGAATCCGCAAGACGTAAAGAGTATTGTGAGTTCTTTTGAGGATATTAAGGTTTCTGACTCATGTTTTTATATTAGCACGGGGAAATACTTCTGCCAATTCCACACTCCTTTCCGATTGAAATTAGTCTTGAATCATTTTTTTGAAGATTACGTACGCATTCGAAGAAGAAACGGCACTTTTGTCAGAAATAACCTCATTGGTCATTGACGAGTACCCCTTCAAGATGTGTGGTTGTCGACCATTTGATCCGTGATGTCAACTCTAATATTTTGTAACAAAAATGAACCTGTCCATTTGTAACGTTTTATTATTCTTCTTATTCAATTCTCCCTGTTATGCTCGTAAATCAACTGTTCTAATTTCTCATAGTTTGGCTAGCTCTGTTTTTTATTAAGATCTTGCATGAATTCGACATACAACATACATCACTTTCCCTCTTGCACGTGGACGTGTGAGTGTACAGAAATCACGATCCCTGGAACTTCTGTGGAATTTTTCTACTTACCTAATTGATGGCAATTCAATGAAATATCAACCTTTTCTTTTCAAACAACAAGTAACATTAATTGCAACATTCTAGTAACATGTCTCGAGCTCGTTATTAATTCATGATTCTATGAACTTTAATCATTATTCAACCTTACGGCTTTGATAAAGTTCCTAAGCTTACGGAACGTCTTCTCGGTTGCTATACCGACGTCTTCTCCAAAAGGACCCTACTGTCCTTTTAGTGTTAGTGGTATGTAGGAAAACATTTTAATAACTTCTTTTAAATGGTATTTTTAACCCTTCCCTACCTTGTGCTTTATTCTTAGGGTTGAATATAGTGAAGTATTGCATTATCGAAATATTTCACTTAACTTATAGTTCTCTTTTGTTAAAAGATGAGTTATTACAAATTTTTTGGTCATCTGCCAGATCAATATCATTGCCATTCAAAATATTTGAAATTGGCTGTAGTGCCCAATTTGTCCGACAGAGCCATAAACCTAGCTGATAGTCAGTTCTACAATTACAATTAAAAAAGATTTTTTCTCCTTTTGATAATCAATGACCATCCCTTAAAATTCGCAGAGAGGTAAGTCTGTCTAAACCTATTAAAGAGCCCCGTTTTTTAAGAGAAATAAAACAAAACTAAAAGCATTCTGAATATTTTACACCATTTTTGGAGATGGAATAATAAAGTGGTCAGGGCCTGTGGCCACTTGGGGAGTTCACAAAGGTGGCACCTGGGGCCACAGGTGAAAGAATGAAAATAAACTTTTACCGTGAAAGAATCTTCGAAATATGAGTATAAAACTTGGAATACTATGTAGTTGTTAATATCACTTCAGAGCACTGCACAGGCATATATTTTTGAATGGAATGACTGCAGGTGTGCCCCGGCGAAGGAAAACAGTTACCGCTGATGACGTCACGAATTGGTGTTGCGGTGTCGGCAGGGTGGGTGAGCTCGTTTGTTGTCGCAGTCGTGGAGCGAGTCGCCCGCGCCACCGCTCGTTTGAAGTCGGCGGCGGCCGCCAGGCAGCGCGGCGGGGCAGCCATCTGGGCCGCGCGGCGCATCGTAAATCTCGCCCATAAACTTTTCACAAATTGTTTTTGTTTTATGGTGCACCTTTTTATCTCCCCCTTTAAAGATCCATTCAGGTCTCTGGCATTAAATTAAAATTAGAATCGCGTTTACATCATCAACGCAGCCTCTACGCGCCGCGACGGTCGCTCTTTCGCTCTGGGGCTGGTCGTCTTCCCCTCTCGCGACCCTACTTCCTCCTCATTTTGCCTTCTTCCTGCACGGGCTGCTCCAAATAACACGTAAGGGGAGCCACACAAGTAATCCTAATTGTTACATGTGAAAAAATAGTGCTCACGACACTCAGAAACCTAACCAAGGTAGGAAGAGTCAAAATCGTTGCTTATATTATTGAGTTGAAATTGAACTTATGGCAAACATTTGTGTATCAATAATACACTTATTTAAACGTCTTTAGAGTCATTTATATGTTAACTTTCTCGTATTCTTACTTATACTGTACGGAGTAATAAAATTAGAACAGAGAAAGTTGTGAAATGCTGCGGAAAGGCAATTTCGAGATTACAAAAAAATGCCCTTTTTGGAGTCCCCAGGTACAACAGAATCACACTCGGACCACCGCTCGGGACCTCTCTCTTGGGACACTTGACTCACGGTTTCTAATCACGCCAACAACTGGAAAGTATTCGAAGGGTCTCTTTCTACTTCTACCCCTTTGAGACCTTTCTGAAAATCAAGGCAAATTAACCCTTCCTTTCTTCGGCAATCACCATCGCCACTGCAAGAAATGCGGTTACTCCCAACCATAACCAAGAGGTTCGCGCCCACAAGACCCTTCCTCCGAACGTGAATGTTATTAGGAAAAAGCAAAATACAACTCGGCAATGGCAAATATTCCGTTTACTTCATTTGAAACTGCTTTAAATCAAGCAACTCATAAAGTTTACGCTGAAGTTACGTAAATTTAGTTATGAAAACTTTAAAAAACTTAATAAATATGAATAAAAATTACAATACTTATAGAATTTTTTTTATTTAACCCACCCCAATCAAGCAATTCCCTCATTATCTGCCAATTATGAATTCGTATATAAAGAAGCAAACTAAAAATGCATGCCAACCATTTCAAAGATGCTTTGCATCTCAACCTTTCTGATAATTGCTCTTTCAAAATTTTGTACAAGAGTTTTAACTCATTAACATCCAGTATTCTAATTTGAGAATGCACATTACTGGCCAGCACAAATTTGCATCTTTTGCCATAATTTGCGAATTTTATTTCTTCAATACACATAGACATCATAAATAATACATATAAGTAAGTAGATGTCGAGTTAGCTGAGATCGCAGAAGTGTTGTACACTCTTGGTCAGGGTGTATTAATGACATGCCTCTTTTCGAATTGTCATCTAAAACCATGCTTAGCCTCATGCCTGTGCTTCAGTGGGAGGGAGAGACTGGTGTAAAGCGAAGGGCGATTGCTCCGCACCAAGGCAGGCATAGGCAGCTAAGTTCGAACGGTTTTGCTACTTTTTGTTGAAAAGGGCTCATGAAACCAGCTGTCGGCGCTTTAGAGCGCTCTAGTAATTAAATTTAACAACCAAAGTGATTGGCACTAAAAGTTGCAAAAACATGCTACAAGAGAGTTCCAACAATTCAGATTTCTTCCGTAAATACTTCCTCATGCGGATTAAATTATTTCCATGGATATTGCTGATTTTTAGGATGCGACGTCCTCCTAGCTTTCTTGGGCTTTTGGGGTTGTGGAGTTGCAAGCGAGTCATTTGGACTCTTGTAAGTATTTATAAGGATTCAATATCTGTTTTCGACTAGTTGATGATCCCCAATGAGAATGTAATAACTGGTATTTCAAACATATTAATTGCTGCTATAAGTTTTCGTGAGTTGAGAAAGGTTTTGAATACATTTGCAGTTCTCTTAACAAATTCCTACTTTATTTTTGCTTTAATTTCGTGCGCAAGACTAACTTGTTTTGATGAATTCCTACGTATTTGTAGATCTCATCTGCTTCTAAGGCTATTATAGACTCTCTTGACCTGGTTTCGTCTCCTATTGTGCTGATGTGTTCTTCAAAAGGTAAACTTGGCTAAACCCGATGCTTTAGATTTTCCATTTTCCATTACCAAATTGCATTCCTATGACGGTGAATAATCTTTTGATGACATGTATGAGCTTCTTAAGTCCCTGGAGGTTCCTGAATACAGCTTGATATCGTCTATGTACGCTAGATGACTTATTTTAAATTTACCTAGGCCTTTCAGTCCATATATTTTTTTTTTCGTTTGTTATTGAAGGTTTCATCAACTTCTAGGTGATTAGCGACCACTATTGCTTATAACGGTATGGTAACTGTGAGGATGGGCTAGAACACGCGATCCTTAGGTCCGAAATCGCTACGGCACTACTGCCTTAGCGATCTCGGCCATCACATTGGCAGTTCATATCTTAATCCCATGTTTTTCAACAAAAGGGAGAGGGGATTCATAGTAAGACAAAACCAGTAAGGGCTAAGACAATAACCCTGAAAGATACCTCTATAGATTCTAAATGTTCTGGTGACGATTCTTTCATTATTTGATGAATATATATTGTTGTTCGCCAAATTATTCATTGTGCACATCAGAAATCTTACGATTACAGGGTTAATATCATACATTTTTAAAACATGCAGCTGCCAGTCACGTGAAACAGTGGAATGCCTTCTTACAGCCAATAAACAGGTATGAAGATCGCGCTTTTTGTCACACGCCCGAGACATGATTCAGTCGATTACAAGCAGCGCCTTGCATTCCAACGAACCCTTGCCACATACTTTCTGGATCTTAGAAAATAAACATATTAATAATAATTATTATTATATTAATATTAGAATTATTATATTAATATTACTATTATTATATTAATATTACTAGTATTATATTAATATTACTATTGTTTTATACTTAGAATTTTCATCAATGTCCTGTAATTCAACAAAACAAAATCACCAGTAAATGGAGCAGAATTTTAGGATGTGTGGCAAACCAGGTCATGAATAGTATATGTTTCTTCAAGAAAGAAAAATATGCACAAAATGAAGTGAAAATTGGTGAGAGTGTCATCACTGCTAAAGTGGCAATGATTGTAGAGGTACGTTTTCATTGTTATGATATGATATTTAAGTTCTTCACTTAGTCATAAGAATCAACACTAACTATAAGAATCCCTATTTCAATCAATACTCAATTATCTCTTGAAAATAAATTTAAAGAATGTATGTATGTACGTGTCTATAATGTATTGTGCATGATAACATTATGCAAATTAGAGGGTTTAGGGGAACTTGAAAGTTATTTAAAAACACACAGCCTAAACGTTTGACATTGCCCATTGAGAAAATTCCACAATTAGTTTTTAATTAATCCCATGTTCATTTATTTATATATTTTAAGTATTAGTATTTTTGGTGCAATGTTTAGTGAAATATTGGGAAAGATAGCTCAGACTAAAGATATTAGGAAACTAACTAGTACGAGAAACTCTGTGCAATTCAATAGCACCACCAGGTACTTCAAAAGAGCCCCATCAGCTGTTTTCTTTTATGTTCATTTTTTAATTTCAAAATGATAAAAAATGTGATTTAACATTTTGTGGTAAAAATTTAAAGTAAGCACATGATCATACAAAGATATCACATTATTACATTAATTGCCTTAATTGTATCGTTGATTCTGAAAAGAAAATATGGCATTAGAATGCATTAGTAGAAATAGCCAGACGTAACCTACCTTTCCCAAATGCCGTTGAGTAATGAAAAATACAAAAACAAAGCACACTTAAGAAATTTTGAACTCAACACAAATGTTAAAAATAATTTATTTCGAATGTAACGTTCACTTAATTTCCACACAGAGATTGATGCGCTCAATTTAAATACTCCAGACACAAAAAAGTGTCCTACTTATTTCGCTTCATAAAATTATTACAACTTAACTGATGTACACATATTATTTGTTCAATAAATAAGTAGATTTAAATAATATTTTTGTATAGTATAATAATTTTAATTACAAATATCAACGAATATCAGCATTATATTTCTGCTTTATTGTCAGTATTCTTTGTTTGCGACTGACACTGTTTTGGGTGCGTCTCAATTTACGAGTTCCAGCTCCTGTCACATTATTTCGACTTATGCTTCTTCAGCAAGAGAAGGTAGACAGAACAGACGTCTATATTGATGTCTATCAGAATAACAAATAAACTGTACTTGGCCGATCGTAATAGCTTCAGTTTAATTTTATCTTATGGAATTAAATTAGTGTATGTTGATTATTTTCACGTTGATGAAAATTCGATCGGTCTGGATTTATCACAAATCTACATTGTGATAGTTCACTACTGTAAAATGAGGTATTTTCATTACGTTTACACCATATTGAACCATTGGTGAATAACTGAATGTAATAATAAAGTTTTTCAGAAATTTCTATAAGTTTCATAACTCCGAATTGAGGTAAATCAAACACATTGGATAGTTATATTTTTCGTGGATGTGCCTTTGTTCGCCTCTCCTACTAGCAATGCTGTCGCAGAAGAGATATCGGGTGGTGAGTGTCTGCCAGAAGCAGCGCGCAGGATCCAGAACTCGTAAAAGACGCGTTACCCGTAGTGATGGATCTTTCTCTATCAATATCAAACGCAATGGGCACATGACGAACTGTATTTCTCTGAGAGCCCAATACACAAATCTTAGAAAAAGATGCAATTTTTAGTGATTAAAATAATGTATTCGGACAGAATTTAAAAGTGATATAAAAAAGTTTTCTCTTAAACTAATTTAGAGCGAATTACAGAAAACTAAATTTATTATGGATAGTAAATTATATATCACATTTTAATTTTGAAAGAAAAAAATGGTAAGACGTTTTTTAAAAAATGCTAAGAAATTTTAACTAAAATACCATTTTCTTAAAAAATATATTACGTTCAATAATTTGAGAATTTTTAACTATTACTTTCAATATTAATTTAAGATGACGTGCACATTTGTCAAGCTCTCAATGCAAATTCTGTCGTAATGTGCCCCCAAAACCAGTTCGTAAAATGTGCTCCAACTGAGAGAGATTACTCGCTGGCGCTCTGGTAGAAAGAGTTGGGTTCCCAGCGCTTGGCTCGTCTGGCGACGCAGCGCTGGCTTAGCAACGGAACCCATCTTACGACCAGAATAGGGATCTACATATTTTGCCACCACTCTCGCAAACCTCTCTTTGCGACATTCACGTTATTTTCGAAGGCAGTTCTTTTGGATTGTGTAGCATCCGCATTGGTAAATGCTAGCAAATTTGAGGTTTTTATAGAGTACCCTTTTATAAAGAGCACGAGCAATAGAACAATATTCTTTCAAGTGCCTGTGTACTATTTTCCCACGTAGAGACGAGAAATGAGTGGAAGCAGCAATATTTTCTGATTTTCGAGGGTTAGCCTTTCTAGAACGTATATTTTGAGTTTTTGGGTGAAGTGAAGGTAAAGTAATGTAATCATTAGGTTTTCACTAATTTGAAAGACGGATACAAGTGTTATAGCGCAGTGCCCCCTATTGGCGGTACATGGAATATGGCAGAAATATTATTACATACGGCCGAAGTATTATTTTGACTGGTTACACTCCTTGTAGTTATGCTATTTTTCTACTTATAAAAATAATTATATTGAATTGTAAATGTAACGAAATTAAGTATTTCGAATGCGTAAAAATTATCACGAACATACAGTAATGTAATTATATTTGTCAAAGAAATAATAAAATGTACTGCCGATAAAGTAATGTAAATGCATGGCGTTTACTTTCAGAACATGTACACACTCTCTTGAATTTAAAACATTACTTTTCCGTAATATTTATAAAGTGTAATGTAGTTTTATTTTTAAATAATAAGTTCTCTCTAAAAAATAGATTGACAGCGTATATATTGTGCAGATAAATATTTAATTGTAGATTTACTATAGATTCAAAATTCCTGAACAAAGACACAATAAAATACACCCCTTCCTCAATTCGATAAATTTACAAATCCCTAATGGGTCCTTCAAAAAATACGCCATGATATCACATTTCAGATTTTTTAACAAAGTCCGACCCCAACTGCCTTTGCTCATATTTCATTTACAATCATCCTCTCTTCCTGTGTTAATAAAAGTGACTTCACATTACTTTCATGTTTTCAATTAGAACACAGAAAACATTATGAGCAATTTGGTCTTTTCTTTGTACTTGAAAATTACTATTAACAAATATAAGAAAACATAAATATCACTATTCACGACTCGCTAATATTATTACATGTTGCAAGTTGTCATTTTGTTTCTTATTGGCGCAAATAATATACGATAACAACACGCCATTTCATTTTCTTTATGTAAGACTATCAAATACAACTATGACATTAGTTAAATTTTTATTCGCATCACAGTACGGTATTTTAAAATTAACAAATAAGCGAAATATGTAGAATATTTCATCTATAAACGCAAAAAAATCCCTGTTTTCTTCTTAGCGGGGGAAGCCCGCCATTCTTAGGCGAACGTAGTTTTGGAACTATCTAACCGAAAAGGGGGCACTCCACTTTCGGATGAGTACATGTTTGCCCATGTATTTGTAAAACAGCACATAGGCTGAATATTCACAACAAATAAAATAGGCAAAACATCTAGAAGATATTTTGCAACCCAACCCATTCATGTACAGCAATTCAAGAAAGAAATATGAAGGCCACCTAAGTGTTTGGACCCATGTTCTTTGATTGTAATAGTGAATCCTAACATGCGACCGCAAATGTACACATAAATACATATTCAAGTCAGATATTCATGTAAACAATGATGACAACCATTTATTCGCATATCACAGCTCACTAGTGACGAGAGACTCGCCCAAAAAGTGAAGAACACGTTAGAGATATGCAAATCTTGTGCGTTTTTGTGATCTACCGGTGAGAACACAAATACATTGTACGTTTGTAGGAAAGAAAGCTTCGGAATCAGTTAACATGTAAGTGCATGTGCGTTACGGACATAATTGAACTTAAAGTTTAAATTTTTAACTTTCGTGAAAAGAAAATACACTGTTTTAAAGGAATACAGATTATAAATAAAATTTTAATTTTAATCCCTTTAACACGTAACAAATTGTAATAATTTCCTTTAACGAAAATGCAGAAGAAAATATTAGCATCAGAGAAACATTTTTTTAAAGTAGCGTTTTCATCGCTACAGTGCTACAGAAGAGAGGTTTGCGTAGTGGATTTCTGAGAGGCACTAAGGTTAAGTAACATCCAGTATATAAACCTAATTTTCAACTTCACTCTTTTTTTACAACAGCATTTTTTTAAACCAAGCGTGCTCAACCCATACATAGCTTGTCTTCTATACGCTATGCTCAACCTGTAGCACAACATGAGGTATGAACAGAGATTCCAAAATCTCTTCCGTTAACAGTAACATCAAATAAACAATTCCTCGTCATTGCAGCATTTCAATTCGGGCGAATTACAACCTCTAAAATACATATCTACCAAATTCCTCACGTAGCGTTAGCAAAAATGGCAGCCATATTGGAAGCACTTGTGACATTAACAATACATTACCTTGCAAAATTCAATTTTCTACTAGTAATTAAACGTGAAATATTTAGATACCTGCACACCAATTCTTCAATGCAAAACAATATTAAGATATAATATTTAACAAGTAATACGCGTGTATACTAGTACATGGCAAACAATTTTGCTTTAAAGTAAAAATAAAGTTTATTAAATTTTATCTTTTTAAAAATATATAGCATCACTACAGCCATTGTGCGCGCTGTATAAGAGGTTGAACACGCCTGTTTCTGAAAGTCCAAGGGCTTTTCCCGATCTGTAGTAAAGATATAACACGAATAGACTACATTATATTATTAATTACTTAAGATTGTCTTGTCTAATATAACTTCACACTCTTCTCTAATGGCACATCGTTGTCGAACAGAATTCATAAACCGTTTACTGCAATTTCATGCACTGAAAATCCGTAGTGCTTCCCTCTGTTTATAGGACACTGGTCAAGAGGAACAAAGACCTGCAATTTTAATTTGCAAGTCACGCTTCAGAGCCGTACAGTGCTCGTTTTCCAAATGGCATAAAGAACCTTCACAAAACGACAAGTTCATTTTGCAACACTTTTTTGACAGATTACTTTTGTAATATATACAAAACTGTTCAAGGGCACACGGAGTAGCATCAACGTTGATACTCATTTCTTGAATTTCAGTGTGGAATGGATCACAATGATATGTTAAAAGTAGTATTTTCATCACATGTTATTGATGCTTTAAATTAATGAGAGAAGAGTTCGACGTAAAGAAGTTAAAATTGAAAAAACAAAAAAGATAGTTGATGGAAAAAGCATATTGTCATGAATTTTCACGGTAATATCTTGCACATACAGGCAAAAAATGGGGTTGAAAGTGAAACCAAAAGTACACAATTTAGAAAATGAATATTCTCGCAGTTGGGAGACTTACGAAACGAAGAAACTAAATTACCATACATTAATATTATAAGTAATGCATTGGAATTTATTATAAGTATTTTTTTCAAACTTGAACAATAGGTAGATATCAAATTTGTGCAACGTGCCCCTTGAGTAATGTTTTCACATTCCTCTCACCTGCTATAATGAACACATCGGAGATGTATGATAAAAAGCTAGAATTTCTATCTAGTATTCACAGGAAATCTATTATAATAGTATTTACTTAGAGCAATATTTTGCACAGCGAGAGCCATGAATTCAAGTAGTTACAATGAAGTACCAAAATCGTTTATGTATATTGCTATTCAAACATGGTTCAATCTAAACCTATAATTTTTGACAATTTCAAGGTAAAATATAAACAATAAATTCACAATTCTAATTAACGCTGGCATGTTAAAATGCATTGTTTCTCCATTGAGGATAAACTAATACACATCCGAAAATATGCCTCGTTTTGGGATGTTTGGCTGTAGAGTGTTGATACAAAAAATGTTAATCTGCAGTATATTCACTTAATTTTCCCTCCAGTGCCAGAAAATTCTATAAGTATCACAATACTCCAATTATTGAAGTTTATCAACACATTTTTCTGTTTAATTGGTAAAGGGTACTTGATTTACAAACATATCAAATTGAAATATTAATAACTAATTCAATTAAGCCCCAAACATTCCTAAAATTCTCCAAGATACCCTGCGGTATAATACTTATGATACAATAGTAACAAGTCCTAGTCTACTCTTCATGTATATTCTTAAATGCCGTTTGCTGTTCTGTAGCACATAAACCTAATTTTTACATCGGTGGGGGACTCGAGTAAAGGTATATCTTATACTTCTGTTGGATTTTGTTTTGAGTCCCACCTTAAATTAATCTGGGATTTTCTGATTTTTAAGTTTACTTTAAAATTAGTTTAAAATCACATCCTGTTTTAATTTTTGAAGTGTTCAAGATATTCCGCGTGATTTAAAAATAAAAGCATGCAACTTTTTATGTTGGAACCGGGAGGTTATAAATAAACTTTCCCTTCTTAACCCAACGTAGACAGGAACATTTTCGTGTGACGAGAACTGAATTTGAAAGAATGTCCAGATTACGAGTTTCTCGGTTTTCCTCTGCTCTTCTGACTCCAGGCAACAGTATTGTCACGGTGTAGAGAAGCGCAATGTCACTGGCCAATGTGATTGCCAAGAGCGTTAGCAATGAGCAAAATCCGCTCCACAGAAGAGACGTTCGCTGGCGCAACTACTTTAACGAAAGATGACGCTCCCCGCTCATTCGCTTGAAAAGATTACGCGATGCAGTCACACATTGAAAACACGTTTCCAAACGTCCATGAATGTCGAACTTCGAGCAGTATTCTCCCTCACCCTCTCAGACTTGGTCATTGGATAGAGGCCAATAGTAGCACACTTCATAGTCAGATGCTACGTCTTCAACTACACAAGTTGTGTTATAGAAGAGACACATGAAAGGAGATTCATTGGAACTTTTGATTCCTTATTTCGATTTCCTTTCCCCTTGGCAATGTTCCCAGAACACCCCCTGCGTGTGTTCAGTATCTACAGAAATGGTTAAATAGGGAATGTTTCATATCTCCCTCGTATCTGCAGTTGATGCATTGAAATTCATATAATACGTTTTTTTTATGAATTCATAAAGACAATATTTTTAATACTGAAGAATTCAAAACCAAAAACACATTTTTCTCGGGCTTTCTAAATTTCACCATTCTTGATAGATCAGAAGAAATTACTTGCATTATAATTTTACGATTGTGTCTCTATTTTTAAAATCGGTTTCTCTGTTCGTGTTTTTCAGTTTTCAGTCTAACTGAAGCAAATTTAAATATACAGATGTGGAGATAAGCAACATACTAAAACATTAACATATGAATATATAAATGTTCATGATTTTCTGTTCATTTTCTGCGATAATAGAGATCATGAGGCACATTTCGAGTGTACGAGGGGGGAAAGTTAGAAAGTTTCCTAATTTTTGAGTGAACCTATGAGGATAGGTCAAGATAAAAACAGTTTTTTATGTCTTCATTAATTCAGTTTTCGGCGTAAATTCGCTAATCAACAATTTTTCTATGACACAAATGTCAAAAAGTTTTCTTTTGCTTATTGAGCTGAAATCATGCTATCACCAGGACATGAAAAACTACATTTAATTTCTTGCCAATTTTTAAGTAATTGATACGATTTTGTAGAAAAATGAAGAATTTTTCCTATTTTCCAAAGTGTTTATGCCTTTAGCTGTTGAACCTTTAACCTATCTACTTTTAATTGTTCGTCTACAAATGCATGGAACCTTATTTTCTGACTAGCCCTCGAAATTACAAATTTCATTGTAGTCTGTAATTATTGTATGTGAACACAGACTTCGAAAGAATTGCAAATGATTTATATTCTTATTTGCAGTTGATTAACTACTAAAAAGGAAATGGCAAAATTGACAGCATATATAATATAATTTTTTCACTACCACCCTTAGTTAACCTTTCATCACGTACATGATAAACATTAATTTACTGTCTGTTATCGATGTAGTTAAACGCACGACAATCGTACACATTTTCACGGCGAATTCTTCATTAATAAATTTAAAACTTCATTATCATTACGAACAACTTCTCTTCAGGAATGTCAATACACGTTAGTAACATTTTTCAATGAAATTACTCTTTCACAAGCGTACAATTGCACTTACTGTTGGCAATAATATACCACTTACACTTGACATTACCATTTTAAAGCACCTGCTTATTTGATTACACAATAAAACAGTTATTTACGATGCGAGTGGATTCTATTAAAAGCGAATTGCGATGAGAAATGGAAGAAACAGAAGAAGCTCTGTGTAAATAGGAGGAACAAACACAGTGACAAAAAGGTCAAGAATGTAATATTATTTTCACTTTTCTATATGTACTAGGAAAGACGAACATTAATTTTGTAACAATTATTCCGTTCCAAGTAATGTTTTGGAAATAAATAAAAAATATCAATTTTAAATGATGTCTTCCGTGATTGTTCGATTTTCAACAATATATTTATTTTATCCAGTTAATTATTTTTAAAGGAACACAAATAATGAAATTTATTTGTAGGAGTACTTGTGCATTTTCACAGTTTTTCAAATAATGTTAAAATCTAGCATTATGAGTAAGAATAATATTTAATTCAAACATAACAAAGCCTTTGAAATTTCATTGCATTTTTCGCCAATTAGACTAGAAAAGTATTTCCGCTCGCGTCTGTACATAACCTACAAGGGGACTTCAGACCCTCCTACGAGAGATGCGAATGTCTCTCATTACCTACTCACTATCAACATTGTAGCAACAGGGCATTTTACAATGAAGCAAATTAAAGAATGTTCCTCTCACACATGCCAAAAAAATTAATGTACGTCCACAACGAAATTTCGCTAAAAATGACAAGTTGTTATTGTTATTATTACATTATCATCATATGGCGAAATTATTACATTACTTTTTTGACGAGCAATAATGAAAATCACATAAGTAATTACAGGAACGTGGGAAAAACTCAACTTAAGAGAATCACAGTGTTAACTGTTTTTTGAATGTTTACACCGCACGAAATTCCATTTAACAATAATTAGCATAATTATGGTAATCAAGAGCGATTCCTGTGTGGGGTATGACGTCATTCCTCTCCTCTTAAAAAATGTACCTAACGAAATACAAACTTTAAGAACAAAAATATGCTTTCAAATGGCGTCATGTGCGCTCATTTCTTAAATAAACGAAATGACATCAGAGAAAGCGTTTCCCGCACCCGCACCCGCACCTGCGTAGGGTGTTGGATGAACGGAGAGCGGAGTCAACGAAGACTGCAAATGCAAGCTCTCAACACCTACCGAGGCGCTTTGTTGGCGTCGCTCTCTCATGAAGGGGCTCCAGCGGTTACGGCATCAGTTATAACGATTATGGAATACTAATTTTTGAAAATCCCCCTTACGGTTTAGCCGCTAGCGTTGTTCACAAACCGACGGACAGAGTTTTGCTCTGAACCCATTTTCGGTATGAAGGATCCACAAAACATAGTGACTCAATACTCAACACGTTAGAGAAAGTAATTTACTACTTGTAAACGCAAGAATAATTTCGGTTTATGTTTCAGAACCACATTGTTTCTCCACTGGGATTCGAACTCAGGCTCTTACGTTTATCAACCATTTAACGTAACTACTACATTAATCAACAGTCTGAGTTGGCACAACTATCCCAAAGTTTTAAAATCATAGTTGAGCATTTGCAATTTTCGAAATTTGGGAGGCTTTAATAAAAATGAACGAGTAGAAGTTAAAAATTGAAGGGAAAAAATGCAGATTGATCAAAATCTTGTTTTGTGATTTTGAGTTCCGTTATCACTCAAAATTACGGGAAAGCTCTGAAATGCTTTGCTGGATACTAATTAAAATTCCAAAGCCAGATTTCATTAAAAAAACATCGCTTTTGTCAATATTGAAGTTCTATAAAAACCCCTATAAATGTTTAACGTTTGTAATTTCCAAAAGATTTTATATTCAATAAAAATAGGACTTACATAATTTGAATTAGCATATTTTGCATTATTCTAGAAAAATGAAGCCATTTTTGAGACAATTTAGATGTTGGTCTTGATGTAAATAATCCAGATCACTCTTTCAAATTCAAGGAGACACGACATCAGTCACATGAATTGAGGAATATTAAATTTGGTGAAAATTCTGCGAACGATTTAGGTTCATCTAACGTTGTTCATACAGAAGACTTGTCTAAAACAATTTTACTTTGTCGAATGCATATATACAAAATAACATACG
This sequence comes from Gryllus longicercus, assembly GCA_038098605.1. Lineage (NCBI taxonomy): Eukaryota > Metazoa > Arthropoda > Insecta > Orthoptera > Gryllidae > Gryllus > Gryllus longicercus. Next base: position 1,360,052 of record JAZDUA010000297.1, read on the forward strand.
TAGTACATGGAAAGTTATGTAGAGCTGCGGAAAATCGATTTCGATATATCAACGCAAATACACGTATTGGGTGCCCCTGATGCCAAAAAAGTGATTTCATCTAGCTCCACTCGAAGCCCTGCAATTTTCCAAAGAATTCTTTAAATTTTGGGGCGTGTTTCACTGAAGCCTCCTGAATATTTTCATAACAGTGTTCTCAAAAATTACTCAATTTTTCTTTATTTCAGCATAGAGTGGAATACACCTATAAAGATGGCTTTAGTCCGATTCTCACCGTTTACTCTGAAAACTAAGAAAATACGAAAGTTCGGAATTGTGAGGATTCCTCGTACAACTTCATGAAGATTATTAAAGAATATATTATGGCAATGAAAAATAGTAAAAATATGAAAGAATGTTCCTGTTTTTCTGTAAAGCACGTTTTCTTCAATATAAATTTACATAAAAGTAAACTAAATTATTTCATTAACTGATACGAACTGTAAATATTATATTTTACAACATTTTGTGGTGTTGAGTAATTTTGAAAAAAAGATGTTCTTTAAAGGATGCCGTAGTAATATATTTTAATGTTAAAGGTAGTTTCCATTGTTGAAATGGAAATGGTCATTGAATTACCTAAATTCAATGCTACAAAGTACACCATAGACCACGTAGTTATTTTATTAATTTTATAAATGTATTGTCATGTGACATAACTGTAACACTTTTTCAAATGATTCGGCCTCTTGAAATCAGAGCTTGGGGCAGATGAGCCGGATGAAGTGGCACTAAGGCTGTAGGTTCCTCCCAGCCCTTTGCTCTCGTAGGTCATCTGCGACATGTCACGCATCAATGCTCTCTGGGGTCAGATGCTTCTGTGCACTGCGAGGTCACACAACTCGTACGGCATCTCTAAGATGGCAATGGAAAATGGCGGCACAGCTTGTGGCAGATACTTTGCATTCCCCCTTTCCATCTCTAAACCGATTTCGACAGTCACTGGAAACAATTGCCAACCAAGTTTTCATTGTTTTTATTCAATTTCCTATTTAATGTTTTCTCTATAATTGATATATGAACAGTTCATATGTAATCAATACTTTATTAAATGCATATTTCAGAACTATTGAATTTGAAATTCAAGTAAGAAATAGATTCTATATATAAGGTTCTTATTTGGGAATTTCATAGGATAATCTTTGTAGTGAAAAACGTACAATTCACGAATTTTTAAAGAGGTTTTATTAGCTAAATTACTAATACTCTCCGAACCTGTGTCATCTAATAGATGCTGCACTTGTGAATTATCCAAATCATTAATTGTTTTAAAATTACTCGGCTGCTGTAAAATTTCACGAACACACGAACAATAGCTATTTCAAATCAGTAGAACCCCAAGGGTATGATAATCCAATAACATAATTACGTCAACATTATTTAAAAGCAGAATACTAGCCGGGATGAGTTAAACAATGAAAACTTTATTTTATATACCACGAAAATACGTGGGCATCTGTGAAATGTCCAAAGAGTTAATTAGAGATTTCGGTGTGGCATCTCTGACACGCCGTACAAGCTTATAGTCACTACTCTAGTGCCATCTCTGAGATGCCCTCCGAGCTGTGGGACGTGTATTTCACTCGTTACACGCGAGTGCAGAGGGGTAGGCTGTGGGTTCTCAATCCCATGTAAGTTGTGAATGTTTTCAGTTGTGCGTTGTGCGAGGACGGGGGGCATTCCGAGTCCCTCGTGGGCTACGTCTATTCCACAATCTCTTGCGCAAATGGCGGAAGCACCGAAGTGGATCCAAATAAGCAAAAGTGCAAGGCCGAGAGGGACTCGGCGACTTTCGGCAGCGCGAACGTGTTCTTCAGCCCTCAGAGAAGCGATCAGGGGAAAGGAAAGTGGAACTGAAAGGCCTTGCAGAGGCCGATGGATAGAAGCTAGGAAGTGAAAGGAGCCAAACCGAAAAGCGAGACCATAGCCAAGACAATGGACAACTGACTAGTACGAGAAAGACTGCCATTTCGTTACACCCCTATTTCATTCTGGAGGGCCCACAAAACGTGGCTTCTGTCTGAACAATGTATTAAAGGAAGTAATTTAATACATAAAACAGGAAGAGTTAATGAGTTTTTCGTTATTGCAAACAAAGGAGGTTTTCTGTCTAATATTTGAAGTTTTTGCTGCAAGAATACATAACTTTATAGTACGTTTTAGAATGCAGGAAATTAAGTTTTACCTCAATGACCGCAAGTGATCCAGCTCCACAGACACCAAACCCATATACAGCTGACCACCATCCCAAGCCCAACAACAAACAGCAACCAGACAGCCCTCCCACAGACCACAGGATAAATAGGATCTCTTAGAGGAAACATCAGTACTCAACCGACTGAACTGAGGAAGGACTTAATAAAAGTTACAAATAATAGAATACATACAAGAAACGAACAATTCAACCGCAATCAGCGATGATACACGGTGAAATAAAGATAGAATGGGCACCACCAAAATGGACCCAAGTCTCAAAGAACTTTGCCAACATTGTTTGTCACTTTAAAAGATGAACTAAAGAGACTAGAGGACAGTTTTTTTATCAGAAGACTACCCCAAATATCACTTTGAAGCAATTAATAACAATCTGATATATCTACACAATCTATGATTTAATCTAGCAGAAATGCAACGTCTTACCCAATAGGATACCACTGGATCTCACACGATAAAACGTACAGAAAAATAAAACTGACGAGACGAAAAACAAACTGATTTATTGACTAATATCAGATTGAAATTGAAGACTCAATGAAAAAATTACTTACTACATGACTACATAAAGACTTATAATACCGTAAATGATTTTACCACATAAAAACTCCACTACACGGAATTTACCATACAAATCTTTAAAACACAAAGGAATCACCACCCACGCCTTCTCTACACAAAAAATTCACAACACAAAGATTTCACGATTCAAAGACTTAACAACAAACACTAACTGGCAACATCCACATGTACACAACCCCAGCGAACTGCCTGTCGTCAACAAGCAAAGACCCACTCCTGCTCAAACTATCATCCCCAATCTGTCACGATTAATCACATTAAACCAAAACTATTTCCTAGCGTTTAAACTACTACTCCAGTGACATCCACTTCCCAATATCACACAATATCACAAAATACCGAACAATAAAACCGAACGAATTACTCACGCTGCTTCAAGTCTTCACAGCCACATAGTTCCTCTCCAACATTCTACCCCTCCTCGGCCTGTTCAAAGGCCCGGAGGTCTCTGCACCTAAATTCATTGCGAAGTTCAGTGAAAGGCGGCTCCTTGCTGCCATCTCCTAGCCCCTTCGCCGAGCGGCGCGCGAGGCAGCTGCCTTTCTCGCAAATCCTATCCCTCCTTCTCCGCTCCTCACTACAAAACGTACAGAACCGGCAGAGCCCAGTCTTCCACTTCCACATGTGCATTGATGTATTGAAGAGAAATATCACCACTAATGTACTGTTGAAGAATTACCAACGAATTTCCGTGTATTAGGGCAACTATTATTGTTCATTTCTCAAAGTTACAAAATAGTGTACTTTAACTATGCAACTATGTATTCTTTAACTACACTCACATTTTTTGAGAAACCATTAACCAATAATTGTAAATAAATTATTGTATTACTAGAATATAGTAGCAGAAATAATATTTTTTTAAAGAATGTAATCAATACCTTCTCAAATATACAAAGATTCTGAAATGAGCAGCCAATTTTCCTTGATTTCATGGAAATTTGTGCAATTTACGCAAGCGGAAAAGGATATTTCAACATAAATGGAAAATGAGCATGAGACAAATTCTCTAACATCAAAAACAAGATTTAAATTATTCTGAATGCAAACGTATGGATGAAAGTTTCGATTTTCGTTTTCCGTTTAAATTAGATAATACTTACGGTAAAATAGAAGTTCATTTCAGAAATACGAAACACCTAAATATTCAGTTTACAGCCTAAATCATCAGTTCAAATATTCACAAAGTTATTAAATAAAAAGAAAACTATAACTCTATCACTTCGTACATGAATATATGCACACCATCAAATTTTGTACGGTAACGTGCTCCTCGTTCGCTAGCCAATCAGAATTGCTCGATGCTGAATAAAGGTGCAGTTTGCTCGTTTGCGCCCGAACAAGCTCTTGTCTTCCAACTTGTCTCTCTACACGTGTAGTGATGTAGTGCATGTAGGTGTAAGGGGAGATTATAGGACTAGGGAAGTGGAAATAAAGATGGCGCGCGGTCCTTGACCCGTTTGTGAGGATACTGCTCCGTAATTCGTCTAGTATTGATCAGATAATCACGGAAAACTTCCAAACAGAGAAGCCGACTGCTACTGTTGTTCTCCAAGCGGCTGAATTGAAGGTATCAAGTTAGTAACACAATCTGCCTCAGTCAGGACTCGACACTAGGACCTCCCGATCACTCACTGCAGAGACAGCGGCAGAGCTGCTTCTGCACTGAACTCGGCCGGTTTCTAAATGTTCTAAATTAAAATCATACTTATCTGCATTAAAACAGAATATCAGGGATTATGTTTCGTCTGCGGAAAGTTGAAGGTTGAGGGCGGTATTTTGGTTCGCACCGAAGTTGATAGGGAAATCCTGAAGTTACTGGCTTAAAAATTACATTTTATTCAATGTGTTTTAATTATGTTCTCTGAATATCAAAGTATTAAAAGCCACACATATTCATAGATACTATTTATCTCGATATGAAGAGTTATTTAACTGTTAGGGGAAAAGGATGCATGAAATGCATGACGCACAAAACTGATGCTAAAAAAAGATGTAAAGCAGTTTAAAACAATGAACAATTTAAGCAGTTAAAATGACTATTTTCCCCACTCGAAAAAAACGACAGGTGCTATAGAATGGTGCACATTCAAGCGCAGGAAACACATACTCCCAGGGGAAAATCAGGATTTCGTAGAGAAACGAATACTGAACTCTGTGCAAAGTACAAAAGTACACTTTGTCATTTCGAGGTGCTACAGAAGAAAATATTCATCGAGTTTTCAGCGAGGAAAGAGTGAATTCTAAAAAATTCCAACTGAATTCTAAGCAGTCGTCAAAAATATATCAGATTAAAGCATAATCACAAATGCCCTTTAGGTTATTTTTTTCGCATTTGTAATGATTGCCCCTTTCATTTCAACCTTTCATCCAGGATTTACAACTATTTGAGAAATGAAATATTTAAAAAAAAATAAAAAATAATTCCTAAATTCCACTACAAGAGGTAAAGTAAAATGAGAATGACTATGAGAAAACACTTGAATGAAGTTTGGCTAAAGTAAAAAACCATACACATTGTAAGTCTTACAGGCGTATCTCAAAACGATCGCTTAAAAGTAGTCACATGATATCATGTGATATTCTTTTACTTTGTCTGTGCATGAACTAAGAGTATAACTGTGTTTTGTTATTGTCAACGTTGCTAATGCACGTGTACTTGACTAACTAAACTGCTTGTAACGTGCGCCAAGCATAGCCTTCCTCTCCAAGACGTCCGTTTTCGAAAGCTCCGCCGGCTCTTCGGGAGGCCCTCGCAATTCCAAAATGGCTGCTGCAGCGCCCCGGCGGGGGCCGAGTGACCGGGCGGGGGCCCGTGGCGGCCAGGGGGGCCAGGGGAGCCAGGGGGGCCAAGGGGGCGATTCTGCGCGCTGCGTCGGGGCGGCCTCTGCAACAGCCAGCCAATACTAAAACAGACTTCGCTTATGACGACATTTTAGTAAGTGCACTTAGCTCTATCCAAACACAAGTTTAAATAAATAATTGGAAACGTTTTTGAGAACATCTGTTTTTAAAATTAACCCTATTTCATTTAAAATTACGAGAAAACCAGTTATATTTTTGAATCAATGTGACATTAATTAACAACCTAATTGCAGAGAACAAATCTAATTCGAAGAAAAAATCTTTATCGTGAATAATGAACAAGTAGTAGGACAAGGTGTTTCGAAAATTGGAAGCTTTTTCTTTCTTCAAAAATTCAAAGTTAATTGTGTACATCTGATCTCTGCCATCTATATAAGCGTATTTCACTCTAATCTTACAAGAAATTTAAAGAAAATATTTGTAGCCATTGTTGACAAAATTTTGAAAAATTTCCAGAGATGCATATAGTGAAACGTCAAAATTATTTTTTAAAAAATGTACTTTACGTACGTACTAACGTAGTTAACAGATAATATTGTAATTCTCGGGGAACATTGGACAGAAAATTCAAATTCTGAACACTGAAAAAGTGGATAAAACTTTTTCCTAAAAGTAGTAAATTATTTCCCCTAACAGGTTCCGTAGTCAGAACTCCCGTTTCGTGGGGTATTGATACTGGAAAATTGGTTGACGGTAAAACATCAAGTTCATCTGTCCGTCCGATCTTCTGAAAACGGAGTCTGAGGCACGATCTAGCAATTTAGAGGTATAGGTTCGGTTCCCGGCAGTTTTTTTCTACGGGTAGTGGACATCATTAATCACGGTAGGATTATCATTTAAATCTGTGATCAGTCGCAAATCCAAATTCTAATCTCCCTCGCATACTTTCCTGAAATAATGAACTAGGTGGCTGATTACAATGCGCAATACTTCATTCGCCAGACTCACCGTGCCTTGCCGGTCACACGGTGGTGACGCGGTCCACCTCGACGTAGCGCACAGAATCGTCGCGGGGTCAGCAGATGACCTCCTTGGAGCCCGGCGCGGGGGAGTCGGCGCCGGACGAGCTGAGGCTGCTGCCCTTGCAGGCGGCGAGCGGGCGGCGGAGGCGGCGGTGGCGGCGGCGGCGGCGGCAGCGCAGCCCCGCCCACGCCGCGCCGCCCGCCGCCGCCGCCAGCAGCGCCAGCGCCGCCACCGCCAGCGCCGCCAGCTGCAGCGGCGGCAGCGCCAGCAGCAGCGAGCAATGGCGCGCGGCCTCGTCCACGCCCGAGGGGCAGTGCGCCACGCCGTCGCACCACAGCGACGCGTTGATGCACGCGCCCAGCTCAGGGCAGCGGTGCGGGCACGAGCCCGTCTCCTCCTCCGCCCACCTGCAACCCACCACCGGCACGCACGTGCTCATTCTGCTCAAAGCAGCCATGGGCATGAGCCCGCCTGCAACCCACCACCAACAAATAAGCTATAGTGTTGAACGACTAGCAAGAAAAACAAGTTGGAATCAAAATTATGGTGATCAGGCGAAGGCAAACGGTTGCAAACATAATGATGGGAAAAATAACTAACATGGTGACAGAAAGCGAAAGAAGTAAACAGATTTTGAAAAATTGGAATTAATGACAGCGGCAAGAAGTACTAGAAGAAGAAGAAGAAGAAGAAGAAGAAGAAGATGATGAAGATGAAGATGAAGATGAAGATGAAGATGAAGATGAAGATGAAGATGAAGATGAAGATGAAGATGAAGATGAAGATGAAGATGAAGATGAAGATGAAGATGAAGATGAAGATGAAGATGAAGATGAAGATGAAGATGAAGATGAAGATGAAGATGAAGATGAAGATGAAGATGAAGATGAAGATGAAGATGAAGATGAAGATGAAGATGAAGATGAAGATGAAGATGAAGATGAAGATGAAGATGAAGATGAAGATGAAGATGAAGATGAAGATGAAGATGAAGATGAAGATGAAGATGAAGATGAAGATGAAGATGAAGATGAAGATGAAGATGAAGATGAAGATGAAGATGAAGATGAAGATGAAGATGAAGATGAAGATGAAGATGAAGATGAAGATGAAGATGAAGATGAAGATGAAGATGAAGATGAAGATGAAGATGAAGATGAAGATGAAGATGAAGATGAAGATGAAGATGAAGATGAAGATGAAGATGAAGATGAAGATGAAGATGAAGATGAAGATGAAGATGAAGATGAAGATGAAGATGAAGATGAAGATGAAGATGAAGATGAAGATGAAGATGAAGATGAAGATGAAGATGAAGATGAAGATGAAGATGAAGATGAAGATGAAGATGAAGATGAAGATGAAGATGAAGATGAAGATGAAGATGAAGATGAAGATGAAGATGAAGATGAAGATGAAGATGAAGATGAAGATGAAGATGAAGATGAAGATGAAGATGAAGATGAAGATGAAGATGAAGATGAAGATGAAGATGAAGATGAAGATGAAGATGAAGATGAAGATGAAGATGAAGATGAAGATGAAGATGAAGATGAAGATGAAGATGAAGATGAAGATGAAGATGAAGATGAAGATGAAGATGAAGATGAAGATGAAGATGAAGATGAAGATGAAGATGAAGATGAAGATGAAGATGAAGATGAAGATGAAGATGAAGATGAAGATGAAGATGAAGATGAAGATGAAGATGAAGATGAAGATGAAGATGAAGATGAAGATGAAGATGAAGATGAAGATGAAGATGAAGATGAAGATGAAGATGAAGATGAAGATGAAGATGAAGATGAAGATGAAGATGAAGATGAAGATGAAGATGAAGATGAAGATGAAGATGAAGATGAAGATGAAGATGAAGATGAAGATGAAGATGAAGATGAAGATGAAGATGAAGATGAAGATGAAGATGAAGATGAAGATGAAGATGAAGATGAAGATGAAGATGAAGATGAAGATGAAGATGAAGATGAAGATGAAGATGAAGATGAAGATGAAGATGAAGATGAAGATGAAGATGAAGATGAAGATGAAGATGAAGATGAAGATGAAGATGAAGATGAAGATGAAGATGAAGATGAAGATGAAGATGAAGATGAAGATGAAGATGAAGATGAAGATGAAGATGAAGATGAAGATGAAGATGAAGATGAAGATGAAGATGAAGATGAAGATGAAGATGAAGATGAAGATGAAGATGAAGATGAAGATGAAGATGAAGATGAAGATGAAGAAGAAGAAGAAAACCAGCCTCAATCTACTCCCCCCCACGCCTCACCCTCGCACCTCTTGAGTTGGGCTGTTGTGTACGTGCCCAGGCCTACCTGCGGGAGAGCTCGAGCCAGGTGAGCGCGTAGGCGCCGGGCTCGCGGGCGATGAACTCGACGAGCACGCCCCCGGCGGCGGCGGCGGCGAGGGGCGGCGGGGGCGCCGGGGGCGCCGCGGGCGGGGCCCAGCCCTCCGAGAAGACCTCCACGTGGTGCAGGCGGCGCGCGGCGGCGCGCGGCTCGGGGCAGACGAGGAGGGCGCGGCCGCCGGCCTGCAGCGCGATGCGGTTGCGCGTGGCGCACTCCGCCGACGGCAGCCCGCCTGCGCACAGCCACGGCGTGTCCCCTCTAACACCCCCCTCGCTTAATCAAATGGCTTGCAAAATTATTGCAGGTACAATGCTAATATTTTTTATTTTCAGTTCGGATGTTTGAAAATTGATGGAGGTTTAATTTCTATAAATAAAATAGTGATGGATATTGTTGGTAAAGGCAATTAACAATTACTAATTATCATTAATCATAAATTAATAGTAATTAAATAATAAATACATGTTAATGTTTTTAAGATGTCATTATATATTAGGTTTTTAATGTTATTGTTTAAAGATTGAGTAAAGCCATTTCAAAACAGTATACAAAACATAGGGAAGAAACAGAGACTACACTATTTCTAAAAAGAGTGTCCAGGCGACAATTTCCCAATGTCTGCAGTTGCCAATAAAATATATTGAATTTAAATACAGACACCCCCATTAATATGACTAATTATTTTGTTGTTGTAGAATGTTACTATTCCTTACAATAATCACTATGTTCTATAGTATGTCACATATTAAGAAGAAAGAATTATAGTTTATGTAGATGTTTGTATTTCCGTACCATGCTTGTTTCTAGTCTGTGTGTGTGTCTCAACACCACATGCATTTTATTTTATTTCTACACAATGCGCTAAATTTAATGTAGTAAAACTCCGTATTAGCTTGCCCCCCCCCTACGCAAAGTGCAGGAGTGTTTGAATAAGCGGGAGCAGCGCACTCCAGCTGTGTGTGGAAGCACTCACTGGGGAGCGAAGCGTTGGAGGCGTTGTAGTCCAGCCAGTCGCCGTGTGGCAGCGCCACCCCGCGCACCTTCACGTACAGGAAGCGGCCGGGCCGCGGCTCCAGCAGGAACGGGTGGTTCTCGCAGTTGACCTGCGAACCCCGGCCAGTCAGCTCAGCTGATGCCCCCTAACAATTCACAAGGGTTTATTTTTTTATTTTTTCATTTTTTACGTCAAAAATAGAAACTGTGTTCGGCGTTCTACGAGGAGAAGTGACATCACTGCACATTTTCTTAATTCTGGGATCCCGAAGCTATTTACAAGTTGAATTCTGAATATAGAAAGACATGAGCGTTTTGGCAAGAATTGTTAACACAATGTTTCAACTAATAAAATATATTTACAAGGGCAAATAAGCTATAGATTTGGGCTTATGTCCCTATTCATGTGCTTCGTGAGGGAATATAATTCTCGAAGCGACAACATGGAGAACGATAATTTTAATAATAGAAAGATAATGGAGTTACATGAGTGACGAGAAGCGAGGGAAGGGGCATTCACCTCGTCGGGCGTGCGCGAGGGCGGGCGGAAGCGCAGCTGCGAGGCACTCACCTCGTCGGGCGTGCGCGAGGGCGAGCGGAAGCGCAGCTGCGAGGCACTCACCTCGTCGGGCGTGCGCGAGGGCGAGCGGAAGCGCAGCTGTCCGCTGGCGCCCGAGCGGCGCTGGGGCCGCGTGCAGGCGGGCGTGCGCAGGAACTGCCAGGTGCCCGCGAAGGCGAGCGTGGACGCGTCCTCGTCGGGCGTCATGAGCGGCGCCGAGAAGCGCAGCTCGACGGCGCCGGCGCCCGCCGACACCCACGTGAAGGGCAGCGGGGGCTTCCCGCAGAGGCAGTCGCGCGGCAGCGGCGGCGCGTCGGCCCAGGGCCGCTCCAGCAGGCGCAGCGTGGCCGGCGGCCGCTCACCCGCCCCCGCGCCCGTCGGCCGGCAGCCCAGGCGCCCCACCTGCGGACGCGCAGGCAATGGGGTCGCTTTCTTCTTCCACTGACATACACTGCCCCTAACGGAAGCGCCTAACGCCTTCCCGCCATTCTCCTCCTGAGCAAGTATACGGAGGGTGGATTGCCACTGCTTTCCCAAGGGGAGCTATTGCGCTAATCTTGGCGTTCGATTAGAATACTTGATAGCGGAGGCCAATATACAATATCATCAATTGCATCCAGTAATTCAAATCGAAATTGTGATCGGTGCTAACTTTCTGGAAGATTTAATTTTGCCGGGATCGGCCAAGTGCCTTTCCTGGGATCTGTTGCACATGCGGGAAAGCATCCGCATGCATGCCGTCGATTTTTGCCACCACAAAAATCGCTCGACTTTTAGATCAGTTGCCCGGCATGATAACCACTATACCATCAAAATACCGGTTATTCGTATACTAATGATCAAAAATCCCCGTCATGTGGCGTCTACCCACTTGTTGAATCTGTGAGGCCCAAAGGCGCACGACTTCGCCGACTGCTGAAGCCCCAGTGGCATTCTAAACTTCCTTGTGGGTCATCGTAATCTGCACAAGTCAGTCTATACCGCATTTGTCATCGCCTTAGCACGTACAATTGCGCTTCGTCTAACGGGCAGACGAGAGCGAATCATCGCACAGTGGCCTGAAACGCGCACATTGGGTTTGGATAGCTAATTTCAAATTTACATGCAAAATAGCAAAATTAAAAATGATGAATATAGTTTTGAACATGTCAGTCAATATTGCAAACAAATACGTATACTAACTTTTTTTTTTGGTGTTATTGACTGCGAATTTCATCTCGGAATGATGAAACAAACTTCTTCGTATTGAATGACTTTTTTACATATTTCGCAATCAAAATAAGATTAAAAACTTGAAATTGTATTCAGGAACTCAAAAACTGCTTGTATTGTAATATGATTTGCAATTTGCAATGCTGAAAGAGTAATATTTGCAATGCCGTCATCGTCAACCGAATTACTTAACTGTGCGCCGTGAAGTCACGGAAGTTAAGAAATTTGAGGCACCACGAATTCCCAGATGGGTGACCATCTGGGAACCCTGTTACCAACGGCGGCGAGCTCGCGGCCGAAGAGTTAAACGGTAATGATTGGCTGCGACGATACGCGACAAGGCAAACTTATACGTAGAATTGCTTGATAAACGCTCGATGCTCAATAAATAACTGGAAATAAAAGGCGCACTAGATCTCACCTCCGAGACGGGCTCCGTGGCGCAGGGGCGGCCGGCCGTGCGCAGTGCCGTCAGCACCAGCTTCACGCGCTCCCCGCGCCGCGCCTCGAAGCGGTACACGCAGCTGCGCACGCAAGCGCGCCCAACGTCACTACCGGCTCCCTTCCCTTGCATGCACAATTGAGATAGAGAGTCCTTTTCTGTCAGTTTCTATGGGTTTCAGTACAATGACACAATGGGGTCTCATTCTGTATGATCATAAAGCTGAATTACCAAATTCATTATAGTGAATTAGAGACAGTTGTATTTACGTATAAAACTTGTAAACTTCAAACTTGAGGGATACAATTTAAATTCTTCCCTCCCCTTTTAATAGTACATTGAAAGAAAACGCGCGGCTTTCAGTAAAGTTTCCTATCAATAAATTAGAGGAAATATATCAAAATAACTTAAGACTCATCCTTTCCTCGCTCAAAGTCTTGGTCCCATTTCTCGCTCAACATGCCACTGTTGAGTATAAAAATAACTCTCATGGAAAATAAGTAATTATTATCCAGTATTTTAAAGGGCCCCAGCAGGTAATGGGTTATGATCGTAATGCGTAGTCACCACAAACAGAAAAGGAATGTGTCTGGCAACCGGAAAATATTCTGCTGCAGTCCAGAAGAGAAAGCTATAAAAATTAACGATTTGCAAAAATTAAAACAAAATCGATTTTCAGATAAAAATATTTTTTGTATTGAAACTTTCCTTAAAATTCAATTTTTTTATTTTCCCTTCATGAGCGTTTAACCTCCATTTAAAAAACTCTAGAAATGTTATTTTATTTTCTCGTATAATGCATAAATAGTACAGAAAAAGTAATGTAATGTTTGCAATAAAAGGCGGCAACTATTCGACAGAAGGGTGTGGGTACCTGGTACCCAAAAGTACTTAATTCTTGCGCGTGTATCCTCGGCCGCCTATATCCTCGTTTTGTGAGTTCTGAATACCGAAAAAGTGGTTTTCAGCAAACTGTCAAAATAATTGGCTCGTCAAAATAATTGGCGTAAGCCCCACTTTTAACTAAAACCCCGTAATTTAAAAAAATGCAGCAGTTCAAACATTTTTCGTCTCCCTCCACCAAGTACATTTTGAACATAGAAATTTGTATTTTAGTGCGATCTGTCCCTCCGAATTCGGTCTTTGAACAATGTCATGTACATTTTTCAAAATGTGAATAGTTTTCATGACTATTGAGTAAATTAAAAGCAATTTTAAAACAAGATTTTCTCAAAATATTATTCCAAATTTTGTGTTTAAATATTTTGGCCGGAATAAAGTTTGCTTTATAATATGGAGTAGGTATTATTTTGATTAAGAGTCATTGAATTTTAAAAGTTGACAGTGGAAACAGTGAGTTTTGTGCCGAAAGGAGTGACGCGGTGGTGGGAGGGGATGTCCAATCAAAATATCCAATTGAAACTCAGAGGCCTCGACTTGATTTAATCGATCTTGGAAAATCAATTTCGGAGAAAATCGGCTGAAAGGTTTGTGCCAGCGTTGATGACAGTCGGACGTACAGCTGTTCTGACGGATGGACAAACAGCTGTTTTGTCGCCCATCAATTTTTCGGTAAAAGGACCCAAAAACATGGATTCTGACTACACAATGCGTCATAAGAAGTAATTTAGTACACACGTGAAAAATATTTATTTATTTCTACTGTTCTGCTCTGATCGGTAGTTTTCCATGGTTTCTTCAATCAACACCAGGTAAATACCAAAGCAGTCCCTTACGAAACGGGTCATAGACCGCGCGTCATTAATTCCTTCATTTTCCTAGTCTAATTTCCTCATCCCTTTACTTGCACACACTAAACCTACATGCACTGCACTACCACTCGTGCGGGAGACCGGTCGGGAGCTTAGCGCTTGTATCGGCTGAGGCGGTGCCTCACAGGTGGGAGATTCGTGATTGGTGAAAGCCAACCACCTTAGCCGAGGACAACACGAATAATGAATGCGCGAGCCTTGTGCACCTGAGGTTGCGCGCGCCGCCGCGCCCGAAGAGGAAGACGTCGCGCGGCGAGTGGAAGGCGCGCGGCGGCGGCGGCGGCCCGTCGACGGCAGAGCCCTCGGGCGGCCGCGACACGAAGCGGCGCGCGCAGGGGCCGGCGTCGGGCCCCGCCAGCGGCTCGCCCTCCTGGCGCAGGTCCACGAACTCGAAGAGCGCGCGAAACGCCACCGGCCTGCAACGCACGCACAGCAAGTGGAGTCACTTACTTAGAAACGCCCTTTCATTGGGTAATGTAAACTGCTAGGGTTGCCAAAGCACATCATTTGTCGCTTTGTTTGTAAATGCTCCTCAACATTATACTATTGCATAAAGCGCAAAAGTGTTTTCAAGCAGCAAATTATTTTTCCGCTCCGAGACTCGAACTCTGACCATCAGACTTAACGTGCTGGCTCTCATGCCACTACGGCACAAAAGCACCGCATGCGCCGAACTCGGAAGAAAATAAATACCCGATTCATGTAAAAAAACTTTAACAATCAAAATATGCGTTAGAAACTCCAACCCACAAAACTTTGATTCTCGCTCCACCCCGTGCAAAAGGATTTTTACTTTCCCTTATACATACGCATATACGGAGTAATATAGGGAAACTTACGTATTGCTGCGCGAAAAAAAGAAACCAAATGACGGCCAAACGTCTGTCTGCCCTCTGAGAACACCGCTACCGGCTAAACCATACGAAGGATTTTTTCCAAATTGAAGAAACCCCTGTCCATTAGGCTTGAGCCGAAGCTTCGAAACATTGAGAAACATTCTTCTTTAATAACTTTACATGAACACCCCGGACATTTTCAAAATTTTCCCCAAAATGGCTCCTAATTTCTTTAAATTTCTTGAAAGAATAAAGTAATATACACATATAAAGATGGCATAGGTCTGATTTTCACAATTAACTCTGGATTTTCAAAAATTTGTTAAATTCAATATTTTGGCGTCTTTCTACAACTACAAAATTTGTTCTCCATAGTGAATTCTTTTATTAAGGTCTTGTATACTTTTTTTGAAAATTTTAGTACTTTTTGCACAATATTGCGAAAAACATGAGCAATTTTCAAAAATTACAAAAAAAGTTTTTGTTAAAAACGGCTCCAAATGTTTTCTTTAAACCTTTAGTAGGGATAGTGGTAACTAAACTCTATATGACATAAACGCCATATTTTTCTAAACTTTTGTTTGTTTTTTTAAATAAAAAATGTACTTTACTTCTCTCTCACGTTATTAATATTTATATACGCGGTAATTTGTTCACATTATTATATTAATGATTACACGAACTTTAAATAATTTTCTATAAAGTTTCTCGAAAACTCAACCGTTTTTTATGAAAACAAGCTCAAAATTCCAATTTTCCATTCCGAACACTATTTTCTCAAAAACAGCTCCAAATGTTTCTTCAATTTTTTCGTACGGATAGTGCAAATTGCACTGTTTTAGATGACATAAATGCAATTTTGCTGTATTCTTTTGTTTTTTTCAAAAAATTCACAAATCTAGTTTTCTGAAAGATCTCTCACAACGTTTTTAGTAAACACGATTGTATTTGTGAGTTAATGTGCTTCAAATGACATCTAATGAAGATTTTCAAACCTCAAAAAGTTTCTGTGAATAAGAAATTCAAATTTCGAATTTACAGTAGCGCTTAAACGCCATATTCTTAAAAACGGCATCAAGTTTTACAAAGAAAATTGGCATTTAGGGCAAGATATTACTGTTCTTTAATATTTTAAAAATAATATTTCTGTTCTATTAGGACACCGAAAAATTAAGAAAATGTCAACAAACGCACTTTGGGCGTCAATAGATGGCACCTGACAAGAGTATGTGGCAAGTACGAATAGCTAGCTGAGACCAAAAGAAACATAAAACTAATATGGGAATGTCTGTGCCATTTTGTAGCACCACTAGTTTTTCTAAATTTAACATGAGGTTTTATCCACTTTCTCGTTACCAGAGCCCGACAATAAGTTTTTTGGGCGAAAATTGGCTCTTTTCTGGCACACAAATACATAACTCTCTCTTCTTACAAGAATTAATAAGACGAGAAAGTAAAAAATTAGAGCTACTTTTGAGCAAATAATTGTTTAAAATGGCTTTTGATTCACACAAAATTACGGAAGAACTATTCTCCCTATGTAAAGATCCCTTTTTTATTTATTATTTATTAATTTAATTATTTAATATTTATTTATTACGAAATTTATAAGGAAAACATCTATCGTCAACAGTGTAGTTGAAGGAAGAGGCCGAAAAAATGAGAAGTTTTGCAATTTTCGAAAATTGAGCAAATTCAACGAAAATGCCCCCAGTACGATTTCTTTAAAGGTTTTTTGATCTATCAGATAAAAACAAAGAAAAATTTGAAGTAATTTTTAAGAATATTTTCAAAATGTTGAGGCATTATGTGAAGTATCCCCCCCCCCACCCAAAAAAAACATCGGTTTGAATTTCGCTCTGCCTCGATTTCGAGAAACATCACCAAGAATAAAAAGTCATGAGAAGAAACACAAACTGCATGTGCCTCTCCATTCAACTTTTGCATTGTAACATAAAAACACGATATAATTGCTGGAGCACTTTCTATTATTACAAATACTCTACTAAAAATTTATCATCCTTGCCTGATGTTACCAAAAATAACGTTTCTGTCATCAAGACAGTTAGGATTAATATTTTACTTAAAAAACTCGCTATACTTCCTGGCTTTTCCGCCTCCATACGACTTTGTTTTTCTCAATGATAAATACATCAATAACAAGAAGGGAAAAAACAACAAAAATTAACAAAAAATGATTAGTGCTCCAGAATTAAGAGACCCGTAAAAGAAATAATTTCTAAAAGTTTTGAACACAACAAAACGTCGCTTATGTCATCTTGTTCAATAGATTTAGCACACTCTAGCACTAGCAAAAATTTAGAGCTCTTGTCGAGAAAACGACGTTTCTGAAAATGCAAAATTGGAACCTAATTTTACATATGACATCTTTATTTTCGAGACACTGCATGCATAATTTAAAGACCATGTACTCGCAATCGCATATACGTATACATATCACCGACAATGTAAAAATTAACGAATATGTGCGTATTTGTCGTAAAAAAATATAAGGCGAAACAACGTTAGCGGAAGCACTCGTAAGTTGTAAGCGCTAGTAGCGAGCGCTGATTGACCTGAGGGGAGTAGCCTCGACGAGGCGGAGTTCCCAGATTGACGTGGCCAGTGCCGATTGACCCGAGGACTGCGGCCTCGACGAGACGCAGTTCCACGTTGGCGAAATGGCCTGAGGTGCAGAAGTTCTCCTTAACTGTGTGTGCTAGCCCCGAGTGGCGACTGACCTGCGGGCGGTGGCCTCGGAGAGGCGCAGCTCCACGGTGACGTGATGACGTAATTCGAGAGTGCGAAGCTGTGTGTGCTAGCCCCGAGTGGCGACTGACCTGAGGGCGGTGGCCTCGGAGAGGCGCAGCTCCACGGTGACGTGATGACGTAATTCGAGAGTGCGAAGCTGTGTGTGCTAGCCCCGAGTGGCGACTGACCTGAGGGCGGTGGCCTCGGAGAGGCGCAGCTCCACGGTGACGTGATGACGTAATTCGAGAGTGCTAAGCTGTGTGTGCTAGCCACGAGTGGCGACTGACCTGAGGGCGGTGGCCTCGGAGAGGCGCAGCTCCACGGTGACGTGATGACGTAATTCGAGAGTGGGAAGCTGTGTGTGCTAGCCCCGAGTGGCGACTGACCTGAGGGCGGTGGCCTCGGAGAGGCGCAGCTCCACGGTGACGTGATGACGTAATTCGAGAGTGGGAAGCTGTGTGTGCTAGCCCCGAGTGGCGACTGACCTGAGGGCGGTGGCCTCGGAGAGGCGCAGCTCCACGGTGACGTGATGACGTAATTCGAGAGTGCGAAGCTGTGTGTGCTAGCCCCGAGTGGCGACTGACCTGAGGGCGGTGGCCTCGGAGAGGCGCAGCTCCACGGTGACGTGATGACGTAATTCGAGAGTGCGAAGCTGTGTGTGCTAGCCACGAGTGGCGACTGACCTGAGGGCGGTGGCCTCGGAGAGGCGCAGCTCCACGGTGACGTGATGACGTAATTCGAGAGTGGGAAGCTGTGTGTGCTAGCCCCGAGTGGCGACTGACCTGAGGGCGGTGGCCTCGGAGAGGCGCAGCTCCACGGTGACGTGATAACGTAATTCGAGAGGGCGAAGCTGTGTGTGCTAGCCCCGAGTGGCGACTGACCTGAGGGCGGTGGCCTCGGAGAGGCGCAGCTCCACGGTGACGTGATGACGTAATGCGAGAGTGCGAAGCTGTGTGTGCTAGCCCCGAGTGGCGACTGACCTGAGGGCGGTGGCCTCGGAGAGGCGCAGCTCCACGGTGACGTGATGACGTAATTCGAGAGTGCGAAGCTGTGTGTGCTAGCCCCGAGTGGCGACTGACCTGAGGGCGGTGGCCTCGGAGAGGCGCAGCTCCACGGTGACGTGATGACGTAATTCGAGAGTGCGAAGCTGTGTGTGCTAGCCCCGAGTGGCGACTGACCTGAGGGCGGTGGCCTCGGAGAGGCGCAGCTCCACGGTGACGTGATGACGTAATGCGAGAGTGCGAAGCTGTGTGTGCTAGCCCCGAGTGGCGACTGACCTGCGGGCGGTGGCCTCGGAGAGGCGCAGCTCCACGGTGACGTGATGACGTAATTCGAGAGTGCGAAGCTGTGTGTGCTAGCCCCGAGTGGCGACTGACCTGAGGGCGGTGGCCTCGGAGAGGCGCAGCTCCACGGTGACGTGATGACGTAATTCGAGAGTGCGAAGCTGTGTGTGCTAGCCCCGAGTGGCGACTGACCTGAGGGCGGTGGCCTCGGAGAGGCGCAGCTCCACGGTGCCGTGATGACGTAATTCGAGAGTGCGAAGCTGTGTGTGCTAGCCCCGAGTGGCGACTGACCTGAGGGCGGTGGCCTCGGAGAGGCGCAGCTCCACGGTGACGGGATGACGTAATTCGAGAGTGCGAAGCTGTGTGTGCTAGCCCCGAGTGGCGACTGACCTGAGGGCGGTGGCCTCGGAGAGGCGCAGCTCCACGGTGACGTGATGTCGTAATTCGAGAGTGCGAAGCTGTGTGTGCTAGCCCCGAGTGGCGACTGACCTGAGGGCGGTGGCCTCGGAGAGGCGCAGCTCCTCGGTGACGTGATGACGTAATTCGAGAGTTCGAAGCTGTGTGTGCTAGCCCCGAGTGGCGACTGACCTGAGGGCGGTGGCCTCGGAGAGGCGCAGCTCCACGGTGACGTGATGTCGTAATTCGAGAGTGCGAAGCTGTGTGTGCTAGCCCCGAGTGGCGACTGACCTGAGGGCGGTGGCCTCGGAGAGGCGCAGCTCCACGGTGGCGTGATTCGAGAGTGCGAAGCTGTGTGCGCTAGCCCCGAGTGGCGACTGACCTGAGGGCGGTGGCCTCGGAGAGGCGCAGCTCCACGGTGGCGTGATGACGTAATTCGAGAGTGCGAAGCTGTGTGTGCTAGCCCCGAGTGGCGACTGACCTGAGGGCGGTGGCCTCGGAGAGGCGCAGCTCCACGGTGACGTGATGACGTAATTCGAGAGTGCGGAGCTGTGTGTGCTAGCACCGAGTGGCGACTGACCTGAGGGCAGTGGCCTCGGAGAGGCGCAGCTCCACGGTGACGGCGCCGCCGGAGGAGAGGAAGCTCTCGCGGGCGCCGCAGGGCCGCGCGCGCCGTCGCCCGGGCAGGAGCGCGTGGTCGCACGAGCGCAGGGAGGCGGCGGACGCGCGGCCCCCGCGACAGAAGCGCGCGAGGAGCGTGGGCTTGGACCCCGCCCCCTCCGGCCCCGGCCCCGGCCCCGGCCCTGGCCCCGGGCCCAGGCCCGCCTGCAGCCCCACGCTGGGCTCCGCCTCCGCCGCCGCTAGGGACGACACGTTGCTGGCGGCGGCGGCGGCGGCGTCCGCTGCCGTCGCTGAGGCGTCGCCGCCTTCGCCGTCTGCGCCGGCGCCTGCCGGGAAACGCACCTTATCCTTGTCGTGCTCGCTGCAAGACACACACACACGCACACGTCTCGGTGTCAGTCCACAACCACCTGCGCACTCGAATACCTTGTGAAGGGATAGGGTGGTTGTGTATGCGTTGAGGTGATTCTGGGGAGGATGTTTTGTGTCATTTGTGAGGTGGTTTCATAGACTTTTGATGTGTGTATTAGTGAGATACTTTATAAATGTCTGCCCTATCCAAGTGTCGGGGAAATTACGAAGAAATTGCCATGTACTCCAATGATTGGTGCTTTCGCAAATTTTATGCTCTTTGAAGCCAAGGAGCTGCTGCCTTCACAAAGGACCATTAGTCAACCTCTCACCAGACTATCCAAATTCTGGGAAACAGTACTTCTCCGCAAGAAACATTAATTGCAACAGCAACCGAAGGTGAACGTAGAACGAGTTTAATCCAGACAGCTGCGGGTCGACAATTAGATACACGCGAATACTCTAAAGAAGCGATATCGCGGCGTCGTGAGAAAGAAGGAAGTTGGCAATGCCACAACGAGTGATTTCATTACAATTCCATGCATTGGGGTGCAGGTGAATTAGCGAACGCTACGGACAATACGTTCTAGAAAGATGTACTTTTGGAAAATCACATAACTATGCTGACAAATCTACAATGATTGGGTTTCGATATATCACCGGACATTATTCAATTAGAGAATACACCGGCAGTAGAACGTCGATGTTGAAGGAAATTTTCAAGGAGTCAAAACCAGAGATTACAAAACACACGAGAGATAGAATCACTGCGTCAGTACGATCGTTGTGAAAGATCTTGCTATTGGAACACTCCTAGACCGCGAGGGTTCAAGAACTGATTTAGTTATCAGAGATTTGCTGCTCAGATTTCCTTGTGTCCGAGTTCCCAAATACATTGAACAATTCGCGTATTCTTTGTTTGCCGCTCTTCAAGTAAGTCAATGACGAGTATTCAACGAAAACTCGTTGCAGACGGGACTCGCAGCGCGGGTGTCCGAGATTCTCTGACGACGGAGTGGGTTGCGTTGGCGAGTGAGATGAGGAGGGCAGTTTCCCACGTGCTGCCAGATCAACGGGCATGTCCGTTTACTCGCTCGCGCCATCAGCCACCGCAAGATGCATCGAGTATCAATTGTAAAAGTACGGTGTTCCTCGAAGCAGCTGCAAAGGAGATACTCTTCAAGCGAGAACTTTTGCTTAACCGTGAACAGCAATTGGCATCCTGTCACAGTGTTTCAAATAATGTAATCTGAAGGTAAGAGAGTCCGAAACGGAAAGTTGAAATCTCACAATGTAATGTTCGAGCTGATAGAATTAAGGCAGTTGTAAGCAGTGTTTCATTCCTAAACTTTTATTTGAATGAACTGAGTACCATCTCTTTTAATGCTTGAAAATACTGTTTTATTTATTAATCACGTGCCTGTGTGTTATTGCGACTTCCCTTGCATTTTCTCCGACCCATTCACACATTGCATATTATCACCCAACTACTCATACCTGAGGTCCTATTCAGAGCCGCTGCAAATTATCTCATAATACATTTGGGCACCCCGCGGCTACTCGGCAAGACATATTGTCGGAACTATTACCAGGGACGAGGTGTCGCATTTCTGCATGATCAACACATGATTTGTTCAGTGTCCGAGTCGATCTTTCAGTAGCAACTAGGTAAAGAGTGTACGAATATCGTAGGGCGTTCTGTTTTGCAAACGCCCAAAACCACGCACGGTTGCTTTCTCCCGTCTCACTACTCAGAAAGTATTGGCACGCTGCGGCGAGCAAGCGCGGAGAGCGCTCACCAGAAGACGTCGTTGCAGAGGTCGGCGGCGGCGGCGCCCGCCAGCGACCCGTCCCACAGCAGCAGCTGCGAGGAGCAGTCCTCGGCGCCGGCGGCGTCGGCGTCGTCCGCGTCGGCGCCGCCGCCCGCGCGCCGCGGCGCCGCCACGTGGAACTTGAGCACGGACAGCCAGATGCGGAAGCGGGGCGCGGGCGGCGCGGGGGCGGGCGCGGGGGCGGCGCGCGGGGGCGGCAGCGGGGGCGGCGCGGGGCGCGGCGCCAGCAGGTGGTAGAGGCAGGTGGCGCCCCGGGGCAGCGAGTGGCGCGGCGCCTCCAGCACCCCGCGCCCCGGGCCGCGCAGCCAGAAGGCGCAGCGCTTGTGCGCCGCGTACGTGGCCGACTGCGCCGGCACGAACCGCACCTGCGCCCACATTCCCTAGAACCATTCTGAATTAGCAGCACAACCTATGCACAGAGCGGTCAAAGAATCTCCTCGCAGTGGCTGATCGCCTGGGGCAATGTTTGCTCTCTTGCACCTTTAACTGTCCCAAAAGAAAGAAATCACAAGGTGATAAATCGGGTGACCATGGGGTCAAGGCGATGCCTTCTCGCAAAGAGAGAAGACATCCAGGAAACAACTCTCTCTAAACTGCTACAGAACGCAGCGATGTGGGAGCTGTGGCTCCGTTTTGTGGGAACCAAACTTCTCCCTTTTCAAGGTCTCCAAAATTTGGTTTAACTTATGTCATATTGTGTGTCAGTAGCGATTTGAAATAAGCGCTTACATTATCCCATGCTATTAAAAAGTACGGTCCTCACAGACCAAATTCGGCAAGGGCGGACCAAACTGCCACACGAAGGATGAGAAGCGGTCTGGAGGCTGAGAATTATCTGACGCTCAGTGTCGGAAATTTTATTTACAGTACCTGACAAGTGCAAATGAATCTCATCGCACGAAAACAAAACAGCGCCAGTATGAATGTTCTGAAGAATTTCCCCTCTCAGACCTCTGCGAGTCTCAAAATCTCTCCCACTTAATTATTGGGTAGCCATAATTCTGTAAGGGTGTATGTGAAGATCTCAGAGCAGGATTCCTATCAGACAATCCCAGGGCTGCTGCAGGTTTAAAGGCGGCACTTTGCAAGTTGCGCGCGGGTCCTTTCACACGCGCCGTATTTCCAGGCGTTGTTGCGGTCCCAGGCGGCCAGGCGCTTTTTCTGCAGCGCATAACTTTTTCTATCCATAAGAGAGTAGAAATCACAGAACCGTCGTTACGAATATACTCTTCCAGGAGAAACGCACGACGCTCATCGCGCCTCCCCTTTGCGCCTACCGCAAATGGCGCTCCTTCCGCTCTAAATCCCCCTTCACAACTCACACAGCGCCCTCTCCGCGTACGGGAGACCTTTCGCCGCCCCTGGCGTCTGCTCGTGGGCGCATTGCGATGCGCGGACGTGCCGCCCTCGCCCCCGGGAGAGTTCCTACGGCCCCAGACGCAAATCCCCTTGGCGCCCGCTCCCCGCAGCGAAGGACGTTGCCCGTCGAGAAACAATGCTCGACGAACGGGGAAAGCCGGGTGCCCTGGGTTCCATTTCAACGCAATTTGTCATGCGCAAGAGTGGTGAGCAATCCATGTGCGACTAACACGTTCCTCTCACGCGAATAAACAAACAAAAGCAAGAAAAAATCCAATTAGATGTTTTCTATCAATGTCAAGAAGCGAGAGGGACGCAGCTATCCAAATATCTCACGAGTTTTATAGAATTTTCTCAAAGTAAGTTTAAATAACAAATGCGAACCTGAATTGCGATCATGTGGTGGTCGTGGAGTCGCGAAACAGGAGGGATGGTGGTACTGGCGCGCGGATGAATGAGGAGATGAAAAAATTGAGACATCAAGGAAGGAAAGATTCACACGAGGCAGAGAGATTTTGCCTTCAGATGAGCAAGTCTCAAGCAGACATCGACTGAAATCCATCCAGAATCGACCAACTTTTACTTGCCCTATCGTGAAATCGGCATGTTCAGTCGAACGTTGTTTCGATCATAAAGCATGTGAGTCCACTGGGCTCAATTACAATCACGAGCGAGCACGACTCCCATGTACGTTCCATTGTCGCCCGACATCCGGAGGTTCAGAACCCGAGACACCTGTTAGCCAGACATGTCATCGGCCTTGCCATCCACATCATACCCTGTTCGCGTTTGCGACTGGCTTCAGCTTGGAATTCGGCATTTCCGCTTTTGTCGATCGCTTCAGAAGCCCATCCCGAGGGGCTGCTTGCAGTGCGCCACCGACGTGTAATGAAGTATACTCCATATGCCGCGCCCCATGCAAGTGTCAATAAATGATGGGGTTTTAAAATTATGACGGCAGTCAGTCATAGTTAGACGGTAACAATACGTTTGCTCAGTATTTTTGAATTTATTTTATTATTAAATATTTTCTCGTTGCATTAATCTAGGTATTGTGGGATTTACTCACTGTTTGAGTAGTATGTATGTGTAGTGTGAATAGAGATCAGGTCTAAACAATTTATTCATTTATTAAAAAGTATTTATATAAAACACTTTACAAATGATTGTGTGCTCTATACGAAACAGTTTATTCGTAACTCCTCACACACAGTTTACTTTTGCGCGCAGAGCTCTCGCCCACTGTCGCACGGTGGGGCCAAATGCCAAAAAGCTGGCCAAAAGCCCAAAAAAAAGTTACTAGATAGGGATTTTGTCGTTGCTACTTCAATAGGTTGGTATTTGGGCCGTTTAATTCCGCAATTAGTAACGGTTTCTCTCTTATACTTGAGGTAAGAGATCAGTTCAAAGTTGGGCCTCGAGTGATCGATATCGGTCAGCTGTGAAACGTGTTTTCAGAACCTTTGTGTTTCGAAGGATAGAGAAGCGTGCAGTCGGCCGAATTCAATAAAACAAAATGGAATCTATTCCTGAGAGTAAGTAAAAACATAATATGTATACTTAATTTTTTTAAAAATAATTTGTTAATGTAATAATTAACGTTGATTGTTGGCGAAAAATGAAAATGCTATAATCAAAAATTTGTGTTTAAAATGAAAAATAACTATGTGCACCGTCGTGCGGGGCTAAAAACTTAACATGACATTATTCGAAATGTTATTCTCTGTGAGAATCACAAAAAAACAGCTGCCCGTAGCTGCCGTTTTAGTGCCTGTGACAAATTTTCGTAGCGCGTGCAACATGTAGAAATACAAACTTTTGATGATTTTGTTCGCCATATTGGTCCGCCATTTTGTTTTTTTAGCATTTTTATTCAATATTTATTAATCAGCATGCTTATAAACCCAAATCAACTCATTTTTAATTATAAACACGATCATTTCGTGTTAAAAATGGAAAAAATTGATGATTTGGTCCGCCATATTAGTCCGCCATTTTGTTTTTTGGCATTTTCATTCAAGGTTATTAATTAGCATCCTTAAAAATTCAAACTAACTCTTCTTTACTTATAAACATAATAATGTTGTGTTAAAAATACAAACTTATGGTAATTTTGTCCGCCATATTGGTCCGCCATTTTGTTTTTTTATGCATTTTTATTTAATATTATTAATCAGCATGCTTATAAACCCGAATGAACTCATTTTTAATTTTAAACACGATCATTTTGTGTTAAAAATGAAGAAAATGATGATTTTGTCCGCCATATTGGTCCGCCATTTTGTTTTTTTGGCATTTTCATTCAAGATTATTAATCAGCATCCTTAAAAACCCGAATGAACTCATTTTTACTTATAAGTATGATCATTTTGTGTTAAAAATACAAAATTTTGATAATTTTATCCGCCATATTGGTCCGCCATTTTGTTTTTCGGAATTTTTATTACAGATTATTAATTAGAATGATCATAAACCTCTGAATACAAAGTTTCAGTCAAATCGTACAACGCTTTCGACTTTTGACCAGCTTTTTGGCATTTGGCCCCACCGTGCGGTGCGTTCGCGCGCGCACATTGTTGGGGCACTTCGCTAGCATGCATGTGCAACCTTTAGGGCTAAAACGTTGTTTTGCGGCTAACAGTCGGTTATACTAGCATACTCTTGCTATAAAATGTGCCAAAACCATTAGAAGAGAGCTGCATGTGGCCGTCAGCTTTGACGCAGATCAACTACCGTCTGCTTTACACCGGCCTCTCCCTCAGACTTCAACACCAGCATGCAGCAGCTAAGCACGGTGTTCGATGAAGATTCGAATTTACGCAAGCCATGAATAAACTGACCAAGAGTATAATCATCTAGCACTCAGCTAAATCTATATCTAGCACTTAGAAGCAACAGCACTTGCGTGTGTTTCGTTTAGTGTTTCCTTCATTCTAAATGAGAGAGCTAGGCAAGAGATCGCACAAGGCACCTAGGTGATGACTTCCACATGTCGCTAGAGATTGTTTTGCCCAAATGGAGCTCTTTACAGTACGCGGTGCAGGACCTCAATTCAAATATTCCATCAAATGTAACCGCAAGCCCGTCCTTATGTAAGTCCGTAGATAACGCAGTATACGACGAAACAAACCGAAATTTACGGCAGAAATAAATGGAGACCGGGAACGTCGGTTACTACCTGCGCCGCACCCCTAGTCGAAGGAGTTCGAGGCTCGCTGCAGGGAAGGCGGAGGCGGAGGCGGGCTCACCTGCACCTCGAGCTGGAAGCCGTGCAGCGCGGAGGCGGAGGGCCCCACGAAGGTGCCGAAGGGCGCGGACGTGAACTCGACGAGCAGCTCGGGGCCGCTGCTCACCGCCTCGGGCACCGCCTCGCCGCCTCCGCAGAAGCGCAGCAGCACGGCGTCGCGCGTCGTGTAGCCGTCGAACACCGTCACGTAGTCCTGCACCTCGTCGCACTCCTGCCACACCTGCGCACGCCGCACACGCGGGCCTTTGGAGGCGAGTTGGCCTCTACCCTCACGAGTAGCTATTGTGAATTGCAAGCTAATTTTTTTCGGGTACGATACGACAGAAAATAACTCATCAATATCTAAAATATTAATATGCGAGTGACGTACAGAACATAAGATTGGAAAGCTCCCCCTCCCAGGTGCAGTGTGCATTGTTCTTGCAACACTGTTGGGTGAGAGCATGGATTCTACAGCAACAACTCGCATTCTGCCTTGTGCTGTACCTTGAGGCCTCGCGCGCTGCGCCGCTCCGCCGACGGCGCGTCGTCCGCCGCGCCCGCGCCGCCCGCCACGCCCGCGCCAGCCGCTCCGCCCGCGCTGCGGATGGACACGAGCTGCCCACGCGGCTGTCGCACAGCGATCAGCGCCTGCTGCCCAGGCGGCACCTGCGGCACACGCACGTCACTTGCAGATGGGCTCTGCTTGGAAGGATCAGGCAATGAAGCACGGCGATCAGCGCCCGCTGCCCAGGCGGCACCTGCGGCACACGCACGTCACTTGCAGATGGGCTCTGCTTGGAAGGATCAGGCAATGAAGCACGGCGATCAGCGCCTGCTGCCCAGGCGGCACCTGCGGCACACGCACGTCACTTGCAGATGGGCTCTGCTTGGAAGGATCAGGCAATGAAGCACGGCGATCAGCGCCTGCTGCCCAGGCGGCACCTGCGGCACACGCACGTCACTTGCAGATGGGCTCTGCTTGGAAGGATCAGGCAATGAAGCACGGCGATCAGCGCCTGCTGCCCAGGCGGCACCTGCGGCACACGCACGTCACTTGCAGATGGGCTCTGCTTGGAAGGATCAGGCAATGAAGCACGGCGATCAGCGCCTGCTGCCCAGGCGGCACCTGCGGCACACGCACGTCACTTGCAGATGGGCTCTGCTTGGAAGGATCAGGCAATGAAGCACGGCGATCAGCGCCTGCTGCCCAGGCGGCACCTGCGGCACACGCACGTCACTTGCAGATGGGCTCTGCTTGGAAGGATCAGGCAATGAAGCACGGCGATCAGCGCCTGCTGCCCAGGCGGCACCTGCAGCACACGCACGTCACTTGCAGATGGGCTCTGCTTGGAAGGATCAGGCAATGAAGCACGGCGATCAGCGCCTGCTGCCCAGGCGGCACCTGCGGCACACGCACGTCACTTGCAGATGGGCTCTGCTTGGAAGGATCAGGCAATGAAGCACGGCGATCAGCGCCTGCTGCCCAGGCGGCACCTGCGGCACACGCACGTCACTTGCAGATGGGCTCTGCTTGGAAGGATCAGGCAATGAAGCACGGCGATCAGCGCCTGCTGCCCAGGCGGCACCTGCGGCACACGCACGTCACTTGCAGATGGGCTCTGCTTGGAAGGATCAGGCAATGAAGCACGGCGATCAGCGCCTGCTGCCCAGGCGGCACCTGCGGCACACGCACGTCACTTGCAGATGGGCTCTGCTTGGAAGGATCAGGCAATGAAGCACGGCGATCAGCGCCCGCTGCCCAGGCGGCACCTGCAGCACACGCACGTCACTTGCAGATGGGCTCTGCTTGGAAGGATCAGGCAATGAAGCACGGCGATCAGCGCCTGCTGCCCAGGCGGCACCTGCGGCACACGCACGTCACTTGCAGATGGGCTCTGCTTGGAAGGATCAGGCAATGAAGCACGGCGATCAGCGCCCGCTGCCCAGGCGGCACCTGCAGCACACGCACGTCACTTGCAGATGGGCTCTGCTTGGAAGGATCAGGCAATGAAGCACGGCGATCAGCGCCCGCTGCCCAGGCGGCACCTGCAGCACACGCACGTCACTTGCAGATGGGCTCTGCTTGGAAGGATCAGGCAATGAAGCACGGCGATCAGCGCCTGCTGCCCAGGCGGCACCTGCGGCACACGCACGTCACTTGCAGATGGGCTCTGCTTGGAAGGATCAGGCAATGAAGCACGGCGATCAGCGCCTGCTGCCCAGGCGGCACCTGCGGCACACGCACGTCACTTGCAGATGGGCTCTGCTTGGAAGGATCAGGCAATGAAGCACGGCGATCAGCGCCTGCTGCCCAGGCGGCACCTGCGGCACACGCACGTCACTTGCAGATGGGCTCTGCTTGGAAGGATCAGGCAATGAAGCACGGCGATCAGCGCCTGCTGCCCAGGCGGCACCTGCGGCACACGCACGTCACTTGCAGATGGGCTCTGCTTGGAAGGATCAGGCAATGAAGCACGGCGATCAGCGCCTGCTGCCCAGGCGGCACCTGCGGCACACGCACGTCACTTGCAGATGGGCTCTGCTTGGAAGGATCAGGCAATGAAGCACGGCGATCAGCGCCTGCTGCCCAGGCGGCACCTGCGGCACACGCACGTCACTTGCAGATGGGCTCTGCTTGGAAGGATCAGGCAATGAAGCACGGCGATCAGCGCCCGCTGCCCAGGCGGCACCTGCAGCACACGCACGTCACTTGCAGATGGGCTCTGCTTGGAAGGATCAGGCAATGAAGCACGGCGATCAGCGCCTGCTGCCCAGGCGGCACCTGCGGCACACGCACGTCACTTGCAGATGGGCTCTGCTTGGAAGGATCAGGCAATGAAGCACGGCGATCAGCGCCTGCTGCCCAGGCGGCACCTGCGGCACACGCACGTCACTTGCAGATGGGCTCTGCTTGGAAGGATCAGGCAATGAAGCACGGCGATCAGCGCCCGCTGCCCAGGCGGCACCTGCGGCACACACACGTCACTTGCAGATGGGCTCTGCTTGGAAGGATCCGGCACTGGAATGCCCGGCTGAATTAATTCCATGGTAAGATCCGCACTGAACTCACTCAATGACATCTGCTTTTCAGATCCTGAAGCGGATGCACGTGTCAAGGTAGTTGGTAGGTACTTAGGTTTCGACTTGCGAAGTTCAACGTTTATTCTGCGTTTGCTAATCTGGATGTGCTGGTTCATTCTCTTTATACTTGTCATTGATTGGAATGTTTTCTTCGCAGAAGGAACATGGAAGAATGATGCCAACGGTCGCGATTGAATTATTCTGCAAGTGCTTACAAATTATCCTTCTTAATCGTTGCCATCTTATTTTTGTGACATCAAGTTGTAATAATGTGGTTCAGACTAGTAAAGCACTGACACAGAGTCGGTAGATAGGAACTTAAATTATTGCCTGTTCTAACTGAACTGATTTGAAACTGTTGAAATTGTTGAAACTTAAATTTGACTCACAGTTACATATTGGCCAATGTTGCGGGAATATAAATTACTGGTAGTTTACATAAGTTATATTTTAATATTTATTTAATATTGGTGAATGATATGTTAAAGAGATCAAAAATTTAAAAAAAATACATTTTTCTGTTCAATCGTGGAAAAACAGAGATAAGAGGGGGGGAAAAGGTTCTGAAGCATAAAAAAAGTGAGGGAAAAGGAGGTAAATGTAATATTTTCACGCAAAGGTGCAAAAAGATGCAATTAACTGTGTTAATTTCGCTTCATTCTATCCCCCAAAATACTTATATTGAACTATCCGTACCGAAACAGTTATATTTTTGGAAAGGTGCCACCCTTAGAGTACTTTCCCTAGTAATAATTTTTCCCGGTGTGCTGAACAGCAGTTTTCCATTGTCAAATTGAGATGATATATTAGTTTTAAATTAAATTTTAGTTCTCGCACCTAATGCGGTACAATTGAAGACGAGTTTTACAAATGAAGAGTGAGGTTTGTCACTATGAAAAGAATTGGTGATACTGAAATACTTCGTAACCGTTACAAATTCGAAAAAAATATCTACTGTTGTATCACCGCTAGTTTGATACTTAAAGAGAGTCGAAGAGTATAAAGGTGGGGCTGAAAGGTTCAGAGCAATGCAGAATAAAAGTCGTTTATCAGATTTTGAAGAAATCTTAATCGTGTGGATTCGCACCTCGTGCTGGCGGACGGCGTAGTAGCAGGTGAGGTTGCGCGGGTAGACGCCGGGGAAGTTGGGCGACTGGAGGCGGCAGGCGCGCCGGTCGCAGTCGCTGAAGATGCGCGAGCAGTAGGTGCCCTGGATGAGCTCCCCCAGGTAGTAGACGGGCTCCTGCGCGCCCTCGCCCGCGCCCTCGCCCGCGCCCTCGCCCTCGGCGCCCGGGGCCTCGCCCTCGCTCGCGTTGGCGGGCGGCGACGGCGGCGGCGGCGGGGGCGGCGGCGGCTGCGGCGTCGGCGGGGGCGGCGGGTCCAGGATGCCTACGGGTGCAGTTTGAATCAAATGAGTCACAAGAATAATGTGGCGCTCAGCTTATTTGCCGTTCTCATCTAAATTGAGAAACTTCAAAAAACAAAATTTGTTTAGAGAACTGTCATTCCGACAGGGACACTCATTTCCTCTCCAATAAGGTGACAGACTCCTACTACTTTGATAAAAATAACTATATAGTTTTATTTAAAAAAACTAGTCATGCAATGACCGCACATACCTGTTGAAGTGGGTCCAACAAGCGAAATTTATTTCTCCGCGCCGAAATTAGATCTCAAGTCTTTCGCGATAGCTCATCACGAACTTTACCACTAAACCACCACACAAGCGGCTATACTCAGCTTTGTCGACGCGTAAAACGCTACTAGTTCCAATATTACTAACGAAATGTTTGAAATTCAGACTCCCACGAAAATGAGACCTACGCCATTTCTTGCGTCCTTCACTCTAGCCGAGGAAATAATGTAAAGAAACAAATAGCGGTTTTTGAGTTTTTTTCATACATTCCATTAACTTAAAACAAAAAATCTACTCTTTTTTTCAAAAATTTGAATATGAAGTTCTAAACATATATAGTTTTACATCACATTTCATTTAAGAAAAACAATCATCAAAATTGTACTTTGCAAGATTAATTTTTTGCAATTCACGGAAATTCTGACCAGCGTCATTTTTACCATCCTTTGCTTCATAAGAGAAAACATTTTAAAAAATAATTTTGAGCGGTTTTTTAGGAAATAATATTTTAAAAATGTTTATATTTAATGCAAAATTACGCGTAAATCACTCACAATTACTCATAACTACTCATAACAATAAAAATTGTGCTTGATGGTATTTAAAGATCTGTCTTTCAAGAAAAAAATTTCAGAAAAAGAACTTTCTTCAGTTTTAAAAGACGCCAAACAATTTTGAAAGTTTTTCAATTTTCGAAAATTGAGAGATTTTATCGAAAATTAGACATATGAAAAATGTTATGCGTTTTTACGGTATCAGGAACAAAGTTTCATTGAAAATATGTGGACACATTTTTGAAAAAAAATTGTTGGGGCTTTTTGTTCAGTATTCCCTAAAATCAAAATCCGTATAGTTACCACATACATTCGCAGTCTCAACATTCGCGTGTAATCTGTAATGGACGGTTGTAAGAGCTCCTAGGGACAACCTCAATCTAAGCTCGTGCGTTTCTGAGTTAGGGGCGCAGGAGATGGTTTTATTTTTCCCAAAAACGCTAAAGGCAGAAAAAGGCGAAATCATTTTCACTGACTGAATGCCACTTCATGTCGCCGGAGCGCAGCACTGACCAAGTGGGTGGACGATAGGAATTCTAAAAACGGAAGCGTCTCACACACGCTTTAAACAAAAGGAGGTTCTGCGATGGATTCGAATAGTTTTGGTCGGTGGCGGAGCTCCGCTGCAGCCGCATCATATGTTGAGGACGTGGGGGAAAACAGCGAAAATGGCAAGAAAAGTGACTTTCGACGAGGAAGGTGAGGGGCGAGAACTTCACACCGTCCGTAAAACGAGTTTCATTCGGTGAAGAGCCAAGAAAATAATACTAAATGACTGAACATACATTTTTGTGATTGCACTATTAATAATGTGCTCACCGGTGAGGCGGGGCCCGCCGCCGAAGCGCAGCAGCGCGGCGCGCGCCGGCAGCGTGCGGAAGGCCAGGCGCAGGTCGAAGGCGGCGGCGGCGGCGGCGGCGGGCGGCAGGCGCGCCACGCGCACGCTCACCGTCAGCGCGCTCGTCTCGCTGAAGTAGACGGCCCGCGCGGGGCCCCACGCCGCGCCGCACCACGCGCCGCCCGCCGCCGGCCGCGCCGCCTCCGCGATGGACAGCGCGCCGTCCGGGCAGCCGTCCGCCGTCCACGACACGAAGCGCCCCAGCGAGAAGCTCTCGAACGTCAGCTGCAACCACGCACTTCATCCGCCCCCGCTGGGTGGCGCGACCTAATATATCTCATCCCCATTCAGCCAGTTTTTCTAAGCATTTCCGATTTGAGACAAGGAGAATCCCACCTTAGATCTCCGTGATTTACATAAAATGACCTTGCGTGTGCAAAGCAGAATCCCCAAAAAACTTTTTGCACAATACTCCTCACGATCATATAAGACACACAACCACCTTACTTAATTTAATGACAAGTGGCAAATTCGCAATTTAGCCAATGAGTTCAAAAAGATTCATTCATATAATCAATAATCTAAAATCGTTTGCAAGCAAAAATGAGTGCATATGCAAATTGTTTGAATAATGTGACACTTAACTGGGTCATTCGCGAAATTGACGTATTTTGAACTCTTAGGCGTATCGTATTCAAAATTTTACTGGCACTAAACAAAATGCTTCAAATTCAGAAACAGTGTTCGACAAATTCAGAAAGTCGTAGATAAAATATAAATAAAAACAGACAATTCGGATATGGAAGTCTGATTATAGTACAAAGAGCACTCACTATTATCTTTTAAGTGATTTTTCTCTAATAAAAGTGTGGGGCGCCTATTGCTCTTAAAACAAAAATGTTAAAGAGAAATAGGTACCACTACTTCGGAGATATCTTCATCGGAAATTAAAATTTGAGCTTCAAAACTCTGGGAGAGAATGCTTCCTTAAACTGCATTTTCTTCCAAAACTATTTGAATGACTCTGCTTAGAAACAAAACGTGATACCTCCAAATATAAAATGTAATTTATACAATTAATATAAAATTATTTTTGGGTTTCCTGCCCCTAAATGATAATGACATTTTCTTTCATATTCCACTACCTTTCAATCGGTTTAGGTGGTTCAATCGGAAGGATCTAGGTTCATGACGGCGGCAGGAGTTTCGACATTAGCTTGATAGCTTGGTCGAATCCAGCAGCTGTTTGGAGGCAGATGAGCAGCGGAGGCTGTTTGGAGGTGAATAGCAGCGGCCGGCTCCTCTGATATCGATCGAATTTTTCGTTGTGTTCACAATCAACACCAGGCGAATGCCGGTTCAGTACCTTAACAGACGGGCCACAGACCGCGCGCGATCTTGCCATCCTTTTCCTTGTTCTATGCGCACCCCTTACTTGCACTCACATGCACTGCCCTACCATTCGAATGGGGAGCTTAGAGCTTGCCCCGTCGGGGAGGAGGGGGAGCTCACCTGCACGAGGTCGCCGTAGTCGCCGCCGCCCGCCACGAAGGACAGCTGGCACACGAAGGGCAGGCGGTCCTCGCGCGGCCGGTGCAGCTCCAGCTCGTAGGCGCGCCCCACGTCGCCGTAGTAGGTGCGGTTGCACGCTGCTCGGCAGCCAGCGGAACGTTCACACAATTAAAAACTACACATGCAAGTGCTTAGCAACATGTAACAAGCATTTTCTGCCAGTTTGGGATGAAATATTGCAAGCTATACGAGAATAGCAAAGCCATCTAATTTTTAAATTTTCTGTATCTGAGGTCCTTTCCCTATATTTGGAATGTTCCTTCGCTTGCACAATTGCTATCTGCATTCACAGATACTACAATAAGATTTCAACGTATTTATGGGCAGGCCTGTCAAAGAACGCTGGAGTTTCCACAAAGCGGGTACTCTTCGTTTCGATTTCTTTCTATGCATCCGACAAGCCACGCAAGGTGAACCCAGCGAAATAATTAAGAAAGATTCTAATAATAAAAGTTCTAATAATAAAGGATGTAATTATAAAATTTCTTATAGTAACACCATACATAAATTAAGTTATGGAGAAACCACTTGGCAAGAATTCATCGTTGGCCCACCCCCTTGATTTGCGACTGTCAACCAGTGGCGTGTAGCAGCAACAATTCTGCTGACAAAATGCTACAAAATGGCTTTCCAAAAATGTTTTTAATGGAATCGAAAGTTGTTCGAATTCAACCACAAAACGCATTTTCCAGCGTTGCACATCGACCACTGAAGATCTACTGGTCAACGTGGCCCGCTTAAAGAGAACTGGAAGACCAATATCTAAGAAGCCATTTTGACAGATGACGTATGTTACATGGGGAATAACCGCATTTGTTCACAGTAACCCTCAGTTCACCCTAGTCCCCCCTCTCCCCTAGGCATGAGGTAATGATATCGTCGTTTCGAATGCTTTCATAATGCAATATCTTGGTTAGTTCTCCTAGACCTGAACAAGGCCTTCAATTTGTATGTGAAATTATCTTCGCTGGGGTTTTAATTTTTGCCAATGTGCTATTTGCAGAGCAACCCGGTGGAGCGCGCGCGGAGGCGAGACGGGGACTCACGCGAGCAGCCGCGGGGCTCGTCGGAGCCGTCGGCGCAGTCGGGCGACTGGTCGCAGTACTTGGAGGCGGGCACGCAGGCGGCGGGGGCGGTGCACGCGAACTCGGAGAGGCGGCAGCGCGGGAGCGGCGCGGGCGGCGCGGGGGCGGCGGCGGGCGCGGGGGCGGGCGCGGGCGCGGCCGGGGGCGGAGGCGGGGGCGGCGCGGGCGCGGGAGGCGCGGGCGTGGGCGCGGGGGGCGCCGCACCCGCCCCCACCCCTGCCGCCAGCGCCGGCAGCAGCAGCAGCCACAGCGCTGGAACACACACACACACACATCGCCTCAACTCCACTGTACAGACACATTCGCAAATGACACAACTCACAACCAATTTGAAAAGGTTTAGGCTAACTTTTTGTACTAACATATTGTAATGTAGTTACATTACAAGGCATTCGGAAATGGAAGACGACCTAGGCGTGCTAGGAAGGAACAGTACTTGTGAACTCACGCCGCAGAAGCCGTAAAGTACAGTAAAAATACATAAATAAAAGGAGTCCTACAGTTCGCACCAAACATCACAAACTGCTGCATACACAGCATTGTGCCCGTGAAGGTGGGCCAATCGGCACACTGTGCCGGGAATGAGAGGTGCGGTGAACAGTTCGGAAAGGCGCCACCAGCAGCAGGGCGAGCGACGGCGAACCGCCCAGCAGAAGATACCACCCTTACCTTTTCCGCCGCACAGGTGGGAAACGTGTAGACTCGCACAGAGGGCTCGGGGGATACACAGTAAAATCTGTCTACGCCGGAATCGATTGAGACACAAACAAATCTGGTTTAGGGAGGTTTCCGTTTTATGCAAGGTTGTCCATTTTATGACACGTGATATCGAAGATTCTGCTCTAAAAGTAGTAAATTAAATGAATTTATTATAACTACCAAAATAGATTAACGTATAACTTATTTATGGGAGAAATCATCAATAAATGGATATTAAACATTCTTCATTGACAGCTGCAAAATACACACCTTCATTGACAGTTGCAAAATACACACCTTTCAGTCCCGGACAGCTTGCAGTCTTTCAACGCGCAACAGGGAGTTTGTGCACCCTGGAACGTTAAAGCACAATCGACTTCTGCGCATGCGCAGCGCAAGGTTTGCGTCACTTAGCGCATCTGCGCATGCGTAGAAGATCGATAGTACGGACCGCTATGGCGTGCACAAAACTCCCTAATGCGTCACACGGCCTTGAGCAATGCGTATCCGTGGAGGGGAAGGGAGACGTGTGAATAGAAGCCATGCCCGTACACCTTCCCACGCTCAGAGAGTCGAGAGGAAGGGAATTTCCCTACGCCCTACGCCTGGAGACACGAGTGACCACGAGGTGAATTCTACGCTGACGGCTGAAGCTCGCCTCCTTCAATGTCCGGCTGTCCCACTAAATCGCGTCCCGCAGGGATAGGCATTTTAAAACAAGCTTACAGATACATTCAATTCAATAAGACCATCTCGCATCGCTCTGCCAATTGCATTAAATTCATAGAAATTACGTTTCATAAAGATTTTTTCCTGCTGGACATGTAGAACCGTTCCGTTTCTGAGTTAGAGAGGTTACCTTTTATGCTGTGTAAAATGCCATTTAACGTCACGGGCCGGAAATAAATTTCCGGTTAAGACAGGTTTCGGCTTTTACAGGTTCCGGTGTAGACAGAATTTACTGTATATAGGCCCCGAACCGGGAAGCGAGCAGAGTTGTTTCAGGGATAGAATGGAGTTGTTGCCTTAGTGAGTGCTTGTAAACTTACAAGTTTTTGTTGACGACGTGCGACTTTTTTACGGGAAGGAACGTGTGGGCTTTTGACTACTGCGCTGCGAAAGGGACCTCTGGTATATGTTTCACTTGGCTTTGTATTCTGAACTTCGGCTATCTGGATTTTTGGATGATTGTAAATAAACATATTGACAAAGAACTGTTATTTATCTGCCCTGGCTTTCTTGTATATAACACAAACGTTGTGTCACCTCCAAATGAATCAGAAATGAAATTCATTTGTCTTAAAGGCTGAATCCCAATACGTAATTATAGGCAGTCAGCATCCAACATTTTCTCATTGAATAGCCAATTTAATTTAGCATCATGTTAGATACAACGTTTCATGGCCCTGTTCTGACCACATCATCAGGCAGAAACTGGAATACCAAACATTACAGCTCATGAAAAACTTAACTAGAAAATTCAATCAATAATGATTTAAAGTCTCAAATGCTAGCCAATAAAAATTACAATTGTAGTATGCTTAAAACAGAAAGAGAAAAATATGATATATATATATATATATATATATATATATATATATATATATATATATATATATATATATATTCGAAAAAACTTTGATATCTACTTACGTTAAAATGATAAATAGAAAAACTTTTAGAAAAATACAGAGATTTAAGACTCATGTCGCACGACAAACATACCAAGACCTCAAGGCATCAAAACTCAAAAACTACTAGCTAATATTTACAGTTGGTGTGAACTACAAAACTTTGTTAATATTCTTTATTGTAGGCGGTTTAATTCTAAGTATACGTTCACGTGTAGTTAATAAACGAGATGAAGCAGATACATATTGTAACCGCTCACTCAAATTCGTCGTGGGATTGCCCTAGTACTTCACTTCTTATTATTTTTCGTTGGTGATTTAATCCAGAGACAGTTTCTTAAGTGAGCTGTCGTTTATAGAGAGTAGTCGATTATTAGTGTGTTTTCCAGCTAGTAATATTGTAAAACCTTTTTTTAATTATCAGTAAGAGAATAAATCCCGTTATTGCGTGCTATCCCAGAAGTCTGTCAAAGTCGGCAGGGGTTCGCTCTGTTGAAGCAGAACGGAGGGGTGACATTGTGACTCCACACAATTGCCAAGAAGAGAGAAGAGTTTTGCTTTAATGCTATTACAAACTTCGGAGAACAAGGGAGAAAGGGAGAGCTTATGGAATTCAGTTTGAGATGTAAACATGAGAAAATGATATTTGATAATCTGATTATGGTGTAATGAATATAAAAATCTCTTATTAAACATTATAATTAAATAAAGGGATATTTTTCTTCAAAATAAGAAAGGGTTTATTGTAAAAATATATTGTAGTAAAATTGGAAAATTGAGTAGCAAAGAATTAAAGGAGTACAAGGGTTACAATTTTAAATGTAAAATACTTTCCATTTTTGCCTGGTTTATTAATTCTGAAAATCTATCTAGGGCAAATCCTATTAGGAACATTTTTTTTCTGAAATTCTTGTTTAGTTTTAAGGCAATCTACCGAGTGTAACTCTTTACTTTCTAACATATTGCAATACACAGAAAATATCGTAAAAATTCTGCAATGTTTCAGTATGAAAACTCTTTTTACCAAGTCTTAGAAACAAAAAAGTGAATTAATCATGTACCTATATGTAGTAAATTACTACATCACGTTGCGTAATCAGAATCCATGTCTAGTGGGTCCTTGATAACGAAAAATCAATTGACGGCAATACGCCTGTTTGTCTGTATGTCCGTCCGTCTGCCGGCCGGAGGTCAATTGATTACGCGTTTAATTTATTCACTTCGTTTACTTTTAAAAAATGTGTGATCGCTGATTATGACATAATTATTCAAAAATTGGAAGCTCACATCGATGTAATCAAAGCAAGCTTGTCTCAAAATTTCCCTTGCTTGATGTACAATGTGCTGCAAATGCTGTAATAGTTGGTGTCCTATTTTCTCAATACGATTTCGAGAAACTTCTAAATGCGGAGATTATAGCAACTATTAATTTATACATTTTGCTATGCCTCTCTTCAACAGCATCACCACTCAAGAATTCGTTACTTAGCGCATTCCCAGCTCCTGGAGAAAACGTCGTACCGATTGCTCTCCTTCCTCGCGCACAAATTTCCCACACGAAAACTATTTACGACTAATCTATAACTTCTTCAGTTTCCACAGTATCCCCTTTCACTATACAATCGAAAACTTCATCTACATCTCGCAAAGGAACGAATGGAAGTCCAAACAGCATTGCTACATCTCAGCAAAATTAATAATCTGTAAGGGAATAGTCTTTGCAACACTGCGTGGTCTATTTTACATCAAAAACTTCGAAATGAAGTAGAAAAAAACATCCTTTTACTCTTGCTTTTTCTTGCTCATTCGAAATTAGATTCCAGCACGAAGTTTCTTTCCTGTCTAAAACAGTAATAATTTTATCTAGTGAGGAACGGTCGCACGGATCCGTAGTTATCGACGCAGCTCATTATTGACAATAATAAATATTATTAAACTTTCCGGAAGTGCGTTGCTGAGCAACCAGACTCGGGAAAATGAGAACTAGTGACGGCTGTACAGCTGGCCGCTCTGCAAAGCTGAGTTCCTCCCAGTCTCGAAAACGTCGGCATGCATCACAATAAGTGCAAAGTGAGAAGTGGATCTCCAGGTATCATTAACTCGCACCAAAAATATAAGTAGAGAGAGTTAAAAGTTTTACCAGGATCATATAGTAAATTAGACTGAAGAACACATAAGAATTTAATTATCTTGATTTTATTTTTAAAAAGATTTCACAACGTATGAGGTTAGTGGCGCTTAAATGTGATAATGCAGTGGTACAGATTTCTGAAAGAAAATGTTCACGATGGAGTTTTAAAAAGTTAATCATTATTACTACATCGTAGTGTAGAGAAAATACAATGTTGATGGAAGTGACGACAATTTTTTGTAGAAAAACTTGTTTTGAAGATCTCTGATATCGAAATATTGTAAATTTCTTGTCGCCATATGTCCTGGTAAATTACTTTCTGAAATACACGGAGTAGTCAGAATTCACGTTTTATGCGATTTCGATATTGTTTTCGTGCTTGTCTGCTACTATTATATTATTAAAGACAGTTTTATTAATGGAATAAGTTCTTTAAAATTGTCTTTTTAATAGTCATGAATATTTTTAAAAAGTTTTAAATCTTCGCATAACGTTGAATAAAATTGGGACAAATAAAAAAATAGAACAGATAAAAAAGATTCTCAAAATTTATTTCAAATTTTTCCTTCAAAATTTTGAGCGGAATGATCAGTAAATATGCAGTAAATCACATTGTATTATCATCATTTATGTTAAAACTTGATGTTTAAAAAACTACACATTTTTTAAATGTCACTCATATTATAAATTAACGATAATTTTAAATTAACGATAACGATACATTAACGATATATTTCATAATTTAATACACTTCTGAACACATGATTTTTTATGACAATTCTCGAAGTCTTAAAAAAACTTCGTTTGTAGACGATCTAAAAATTGCACATTTCTACAAATACCTTTTTTTATGATATTTTTCAACAACGGCTTTAGTTTTTCCCAAAAATTTTTACTTAAAACAATATTTGGCTCTCTTATAAGATCCACAAGGATTCATTGTAATGAAATAATTAGAGTAACCAAAAATTGAGAAATGGATAAAAATATAAATGTTATTTGGTAAAACACAATTATCTCAACATAATTGTTTCAGAAATGAAAACGAAAGAATCTGTATCTTAAATATTCCATTACCCTTGCCTTTACCGGCAATGTGTGTGACATCTGCGTACAATCTGGCTGTGTAATTTAGGAACTGGTTTCCTAACCTACCATTACCAAGATACTCCAACAGGAAACCAGCGACATAAGTACTGGCTTAGGAGACGCCGGGCATCAATTGATGTCAGTCGGCTGGGCTGTTCGGTAGCTTTCCGTGCTTTCTCCGATTGCCACCAGGCGAGCAGAAGCCCCTATCAAGCGGGCCATGGACCGGGCGCGTTACTTTCTCCCTCTCCCTTGTCCTCTCCGCGCCCTCACTTACACACACACACTACCACACATGCCGGGAGCTTAGAGCGTGTCCCGGCGGGGCGGTGCGCAGCTGGCGGGAGGCACCTGCTTGGGGAAACACCCGAGAGTCGACGTAGGTCGGCGCCGGATTTCGTCATCCAGAGAGGGAGGATCACCGCCACCTCCCGCCATAAAAACATTCACCACACGTCCTCGAAGTCTCACTCGGCCTCAGCAGTCGAGGCTCCGATCATGGGGAGGAGACTCTTTCTGAAAGTTATAGGGCTGTTATGGTTTTTGTTGGGTTTAGGTATCGGAATAATGTTGGAGAACTTCCCGTTCAAAATATGAAAATTGAGTTGTGCATGTTCCTTACAAAAGCTATAATGTTTCATGAGAGATTTTTGAGGACGATGTGGGAGATTTAGTCGTGCTCTGAGGGAAATGGGTAGCAATTTGGTTAGGAATTTGATTTCTTGAGGGGAAGAAAATGTAGTATTGTCCGGAATGTTGAAAATTGGGGTGTAGGGCACATTGTTTAATGAAGTTGTGATTATGTCTGAGAGACGTATGTGGAGAAAATGATTGAAGAATGTAATCTGCCAATACTTCGGCATTTTGTAAATCGATGTAGAAGTAGCCTGTGGATGTAGTTAAGGGAGGGATAATTAATCTTGTTTTTGAATCGTTTGTTAAACTGCATCAGTGTATTAATCTGGGTATTTAACGATTGGATAATTTTATCGAATGCGACGTAAAAATTCCTAATAGTTGTTTTCAGTATATTTGTTAGTGTATTTAATTAATTTGATTAGAGCATATTTGGTTTCGATTTCGATGCAGAACCTTGAGGTTCTGCATCTTGCTGTATTATATGGTATTTGGTGTCGATTATGAGAATTCGCTATGTTTTGTTTATTACAGAGGATGAGCTTTTATAAATGATTTAATTGTGTTACACTGTTTAAGGTAACTACCGATTGTTTTTTTTCAATTTGTTTAGAATTTTGAATTTTGTAGTGGAATTATTAAGTACAGATTTGAAACTTTTCCAAATGATGTGCTTTGTATTTAAGGTATGGAAAGGTAACGGTTCTGACTTGCGTTTCTTTTTCTTGCGACTGATATTACTTTTATATTATTTTGCTATAAATCTCATTCCCAATAGATTTTTGAAGTCGCCGGCATGTATACTCACGGCCGATCCAGGAACTCACGTGATCTTCCCATCGCTCCGTGTAGTTTGTCCTAGGCTTTGAGCCGTACACGTAGGCTTCCGCGGCTCGAGTCCATTACTTCTAGGCTGTCCGGGTGATGCCGCGTCGTTGGCAGATAGGCCGACGTTTCGCCTGTCATGTCGCAGGCTTCTTCAGGGTAGTGACTACCTCACTACCCTGAAGAAGCCTGCGACATGACAGGCGAAACGTCGGCCTATCTGCCAACGACGCGGCGTCACCCGAACAGCCTAGAAGTAACTAGGCTTTGAGCCGTCAGTGGATCAGAATCTCCTTCCCAGTCTGCAAGGCTGTGTGTTCATTGGCTCTTGGCTCTCGCTGGCAACTGGGTAGGGCAGGGAAGGGCTCGACTCTAGGCGGCGGTTGCACAGGGCTTGCAAGGCGGCCACTGCGAATACGCCAAATATTAATGGACATTTCTTACTATTGGGATACGGCGTGTTCCAGGCCATGAGCGCCATGAAAGTGATGTGAGTCCCTCGTGTGACCGTTTCTTTTCGTGCCAATGTTGGTTAAATATTGTGGATCCGTACCAATCCATGAATGAAAATCATTAATTGAGTCATTAGTGATTGAGGCGCGACAACTGCTGATGCCATTAGTCATGAAAGTGTTGTGTTTCATCGCGGGAGGTGGCGATGATCTTCTCCCGCTGGATGGCGAGATCCGGCGCCGACTTACGTCAGGTTGCCGGGTCTTCCTCAACCAGGTTCCCCACTAGCGAGGCACCGCCCCACCTGGGACAAGCAGTACGCGCCCAATGGTCTCCCGTCAAGTGTGCTAGTGTAGTGCATGTGAGTCAAACTGTGTGGAAGGAAATGACAAAAAAGGAAGAGGAAGGAGGGTCGCGCGCGGTGCATGGCCCGTTTGTTAGGATACTGCTCCGACATTCGCCTGGTGTTGATCCGAGAAACTACAAAAAACTACTGATCAGAACAACCGGCCGTTAGAACCCCCCCCCCCCCAGGCAGCGGTCGAATTCGACCTAGTTGACAAGCGAGTGTCGACAATGCTGCCACCTTTGGGACTCGAGCCCTAAGATCTGCCCCCGTCAGAGTCAATGCAAGGACTTGAGTGCCACCTTTGGCGGTGAATGAAAACGATGTTTTCTACATTGCTCTCATTTCCCCGTCCAATGAACTCGTCACACATGTGGTTGGAGCCGTTGCTTGCGCTGCGCAGTGCCCGACCGCGTGAAGGCGCAGTGCCCGCCGCCGCAGGACCCGCCCGGCGGCTGCCCGCCCGCGGCGCTCAAGCGCTGCTGCCAGTACGAGCAGGAGGCGCCTCCCGCGCTCATGTGAGTCCCCCGCCCGCGCCCCTGACCCCCCCCCCCCGCCCCCGCCCCCGGCACAACCCCTTTTCTGTGCGC
The DNA here is from genome assembly GCA_038098605.1 of Gryllus longicercus. NCBI lineage: Eukaryota > Metazoa > Arthropoda > Insecta > Orthoptera > Gryllidae > Gryllus > Gryllus longicercus. The sequence goes on from JAZDUA010000297.1 coordinate 1,403,889, forward strand.
AGCTGCCTGCCCCTGCTGCCTGCCTTCTACGAGACGGACAAACAGCGGCCGGGCAAGAAGGAAGACAAGGCGTGCCCCTGCTGCCTGCAGCCGCTCCCGCCCCCGAAGCCCGACGCGTGTGGAGCCCCGTGCCCCCCGGCGCCGCCCATGCCCAGCACGGGCCACGACTGCCACCACAAGGCCCAGAACCAGGCGCCCATGGCGGGCAAGGGCCACGACTGCTGCGGCAAGAGCGCCCAACACCAGGCGCCCATGATTGGCATGGGCCACGACTGCTGCGGCAAGTCCCAACACCAGGCGCCCACGTGGGGCATGGGCCACGACTGCTGCGGCAAGTCCCAACACCAGGCGCCCACGTCGGGCAAGGGCCACGACTGCTGCGGCAAGACCCAACACCAAGCGCCCACGTCGGGCAAGGGCCACGACTGCTGCACCAAGAACAAACAGCACCAACTGATGGGCGGCTCTGCCTCCTCGAACGCCCACTCCTGCCACCACCACGACGCCGGGGCGAAACACGACGAGTGCGGCCAGAGTGCGTAGTTCCCCTCCGACACTCAATTTTTGTTTTTTTGCCTCATTTGGCAGAAAACAACAGAATAGTAAGGGTCTTCTGCACCACTCTTTAGTAACTAGTGGCGTTACAACACTAATTTCTCTCCCTTAGTAACGTTAACATAATATCGCAAATTCTCTCAATATTAACACATCAGTCATTACTCATAAAACTAATTACAAATTGTAGAATATTAGGTTGGAAAACATTTCAAAGCTAATATCATCGTTGCGTAGTATTGTATTCTCATATCTCGAGAAAGACTCTAGTAAACGAAACGCGGAAAATTCGAATTTGCCAATTTCAAACATTTACAAAAATTATGCTAAAGCTCATATTTTCAAATAATGTACATAATAACTCCTGAAAGTTTCTAGGAAAAGAAATGCAGGTGCGCATGGCGTTTGCTAAAATTGTCTTCGTTCCTTCAATCTATCGAACTTTTTTCACCCACCCGGTTTCAAATAAATATTTACAAACAGTTTACTTTATATGATACTTCATATGTCTTAACCAATGTTGAAAATTCTTGAAAACAAGTAAGGGATGCGTATTTTTCTTCCAGTCCACACAAATATCATATATTATTCGGTCTGTACATTTGTCAAAAAGTTAGGTGATAGAAATTAAAGACAAACTCATTATTTACGAACCTAAAAAAGAGCACGTTACTAGGAAAAATTGTTTTCATTTTATAGGAAATATTGCTGTGTTATTTTTTTTAAAATAAACTGCATTATTTTAAAACTTGAAGGCTGACGAGGCAGGTTTATCCTTATCTGATCGAGATGAAATATTGAGGCTCATTTTGTCTGGCAACTTCTCAGGAGTTCCCATCAAAGAAGTTTTGGGACCACTCCACTCCTCGGGTTAAACGGTGGCGATTAACACTGTGAATTTGTATTGGTTTAGAGATTCCAGTACCAGCAGCAATATGCTGTCCAATGCCTGAGCACCATATGGTGTGTCCGCCGTTCGGGACGGATCTTCCATGCGCTCACGAGATAGAAATGCAGTGCACTGACAGGTGAGACATTCAACTCACGCCCTCAAAGTTTCTAAAAACGCATTTTGGGGAATCAACTTAATGATGAAGTACTAAGAAAAATGCGATTGAGAGGTTTGACATATCTTTTTAATTACATTTAAAAAGATAAAATAGAAAGTGGTGAGATATTTATGCTTTCTTCAGTTGATAAAGATGTAGTCTCATCATAGCTACTGTAAACACTGTAAACTACTGTAACACGTACAGCTCCCTTCAGGGGCACCGAGTGATCGCATACGTGATCCATTGTATATCTAACACAAAAACACCAGCATGCTCAAAACATTAGCAATAAATTGTAATTCCATTGCCTTTTTGGCCTCAGATGCGTAGATTCTCGAAGAAAGTGTTTTTTGTAACTTTTCAACTTAGTCATTGCCTCTATGTCACCAGAATTATGAGAGCATTTCCCAGTATAGTAGAGCTGTTGTTGACTCCAGAGGTACTCGGCGTCAGTTGTAAAATGCGAGAGCACTGCATTCTGGCGGCCGACTGGCTGTGTACTCGTATGGTCCTGGCGGCTTAGAATCACGCGCTATCACAGACTTGCGCGTCATTTAGAGCTGGCGTAATTTGCATCCCAAGTACGACAAATCACTCATTTGCATTTTTCATCTTTAATACACGGAAAAAGTAGACTTTTACCAAAATTATTCTCTAAATTATTTACAATATATACTTAAATTATTAAAAATGTTAATAAAATAATTTTATTTAGGTACATTATGTAAAATATTTAATGGTAAATGTACAATGTTGAGTTATGTTTTCAGTTAAGGTGACAGTAAACTTGATTGCGAACCGAAGTCTCTTAAGTAATATTTACTTAATACAGCGAACAAAAAATAAGATATAAAAGCTTAGTGCATGTTAAAAACGTGCAAAAACCTAAAATTCAACTTAAATTGTAAATATAAGCACACAAAAAGTAAATGAATAATCTACAGGAGTAACATCGCAATAAATGTTGTTTGCGGTTGCACGGCAGCTGCGCCCCGCCGCCACCGCCCTGCTGGCAGCCGATGAGCACGGCGCACGGCAAGCAGAGCGAGCGCTGCCCCACGCCGTGCCTGGCGCCGCGCCTGCCGCCCTGCCCGCCAGCCTGCACGCCCGGCGCCGAGTGCCTGCCCGACCAGCGCGGCGCGCTCCGCCCCGACCAGCGCGACTGCCCGGCGCTCGGGCGCAACTTCTGCGTGCACGAGGCGGCCGCTCCGCGCTGCCCCGGCGCGCCCCCGCACGGTGCCTTGACCCACCCCCACCCCCATCCCCACCCTCACACCTCAAATCGACACGGAAATAAAACCATTTTCAAAAGCTCATCACCGAGGAATTTGGGTTCTTATCCCCCATCGTGCCCTTCGTGAAGGAATCAACTTACTTCCGCGAGAACTTCCGCGAGAGCGATCTTTGAATAACCCTATTTCCCACTGAACTCCAGTAAACGTGCACAGACAGTGAAGGTACATTTTTTCTACTGTCTCCGCACTCTACTCCTTCGCGCAGGAATACGTTACTCCAGATTACCTCCATAAACCACAACGTTTTATTATCTTGAAGTTATTGTTCTTGGACTAACTTATACTCTTGTAACGCTTGTTCTTACACTTCAGTATCACTTTTTAATAATCTAGATCTCGGGGATTACTCGCTTCCTTCATTTCTTTCAATATTTTCTAGATATCCCGCCTTCTCCACTTTCTAAAACCTCTTCTTATGCTAATTTTGATCCTTCCGCCTGGTTCGTTAATTTGCTTCTTCTTGTTTCTGTTCCTAAAAATATACCCTCCTGTGGTTCTCTCGAATCCCATAATTATAATTTTATAGAGTTATTATCATAGGTATTTCCAAGAGTGCTTTGAAAATTCTCGAGATAAATCCACGAACCATGAAGAGTTGAAGTGAATTTACCTGAGAATTTTCAAAGCACTTGTGGGATTTATTAAGACTATTTCACGAATGAAACCACTAATTAATTAAAATTAATATTTAAAATTTAATTTATCACATTTCAATAAACGGACGCGTTCGGACTCTGTAATACTCTGATGGTACAGGTAGCTTTGGAACAAGACATCACAATGTACGAAAGAAACTAATTTGTTTTTAATTCATTACCTTCAACACTTATTAATCACACAATTTCGAAATCTATGTGGATGGGTTTTTTCCTCTGCTTTTGCCATCCCGTCAGTTTTTCCGTTATCCATGGCCGCCTCATGGCCTGGGATCCATACCAGCTGAATAGCTATTCCAATTAATGTTGATGTAAAATGACAAAGTCCATAAGGTCGCGAGAATAGCATACGTTATACCAGCACATATACGGCATGAGTCCACCAGCCGATACTCCGACCATAATGTATGAGAATCGTACCAGAATAGTGATTTTTATATCTTTCAAAACATGTATGTTAATAATATATAATAATTGCATCTCTACTCACAAGAAAACAATCGTTACCCATTGATTTTAGCACACCAAATACAATCATCCGTTCAAGTAAAAGTCAATTCTGATGTTCGTATATTCCCCAATTTTAATAGTTTGTATTTGTTTAGTGTCTTACTGCAGGCTTACTGCTGTCACTTTCTGAAATAAGGCTTATTGTACTCACAAAGAATTTCATTACAAAAATCGTAATATTTAAGATCACGACTGTTGTCCCGGTGCGTCTCCCTCGCTGGTGAAGCACATCGCAGTACCATGCCCCATAATTTCCACACCTGGTGTAACTTCGACCCTTTGCTCTGCACAACCACAGCCGGTACACAGGCTGATCCGTCTTTTGTAGTTATGAATATAAAACACGCTCGCCTTGTGATAATGTGGCGTCTCCGAGGGTGTTCTCGCGTTTTCGGGATGCAAGAGCGCCTTCCGTGCAAGCCGATCGCAGCTCAACCATCCTGGTTGGGTCGTGTCGGAAAGACTCCAGGACTCTCAACTGCGTTGCCTCTTGCATCACCCACCGACCTCGACCTGCCATTGGACTGGGAATGGAATGTGTTCTACGCCTTTCGAAAATATGGCGACGGCCTCTTTTTCGATTTGTGCATAGTTTACCTGGTGATTGTTTAATATTTCTGAAGTGAAGGCTATTGGTATCTCCACCACGAGTCGTCCTTCTGAGAGAATCGTGCGAATACCGTATTATGACGCGTCACGGCAAGGTACAAAATGCCCGTGATTTTTTCAATTCCGCATTTGTTTGAAATACCCTCCCTCGGCTTCCAAACGCTTATTAATCCGCTCCATCAATAACAATGAAACAGGACTTGACGAAAAAAATTGAAGTTTGGCCAAACTTTAAGGTTGAATGTTACTTTTTTGTGCTCCAGCTTCCCCTGGAATTTTTATTTGAAGACGTGCTCTTGACTCTAGAAGCGTTCGTGGCTTCATCAAGCGAGTTGTCATCACAAAGTCATCAAAGGGAAAATGACTAATCCCAAAGTTAGCTACATCATATCTTAACTGTATCAAGTAACGTACACACATATCTAACAATAACAGCATTTTTATTGAGCACACTATTTTTCCTTATCCGTACGCGATCCAAAATCTTGTCAAGAGTCGCTAGATCGCCAGGAGAGAAACACTAAGTCCCGTTCCAAGTCGCCGTTATCCAGAACGAACGCTTAGCCACTGGTGTCCATGGAGCACAATCCAAAGGGCGTGCACTCATTGTCAGCCGGCTTAACAGTACAACGCTAGACGCGAACGCTTACGAACTGATATAATCACTCGACTGGTTGCGGAGGCGCGTGCGGTCCCTTGTGCAGAGCTGTTGGCGAAACTCGCTCCGACGCCTCCATGCGACTTACGCGAGCGCTCCAATTGCAATCATCACTTCCTCTCCCTTCCTCCCTTCTGCGGAACCAACTCCTGCCTCTTGCCTCAAGTGCTTTCTCCAAACGCATACAGTTGTCAATGCGTTGTGGTAGTGCGTGTGAAGCCTACTAACTTGTGCGCGTGAGGCTTGATTCAAATGGCTAGCACCACCTTCTTGTCCGTGGGTTCACTGTCAGAATCACCTAACGCTGACTCGCCTCTTTCAACACTACATTCACATGTAGATCGTTAACCTCATGTCTTCGCTGAAGCAAATTTCTTCAAAGTGTCCCGATTTCTCACATCCATCACAAACTGCTGCTCCAAACCTGCAGCTGATCAGCGGGTGAATGTTATGACATCCACTAAACGATTTCAAATATCCGTGGGTATCCTATTTGTTTCCGACTTTGCCGTCAACATCCATTTTCTGCTTGATCTGACGTGTTACTGCAAAGTTCACGTAAATTACGCGGGTACTCGCAATTGAAATATATTGCCTTTCGAAGTACATTTCTTCCAAGTGTATATTTTGCCGAATTATTTGCATGACATGTGTTCCTTGATGGAAGTTTCGTTATTCCGCATGGTCTGTATGTGATTTTTGTCCCTTCTGCTTGATTTATTAACTTGAAATATCTGAAATTCTTCTGCGATTTGGTTACTGGTCACCAATGCTGGCTAACTGAAATCGTCTAATGAAAGATCACTACTCTTTACTGTCTCAGACCAAATTTCCGCGTCTTTAGTTTTGATAATCAGCCTATCTGCAATCATTAAATTCATGTATCTGCCCCGGTGCCCTGGGCTGAAAACTGACGCTCTGACGCGAGACGCCCTCAGCGTGGGGCTGCACTTCGCCGGCAGCGAGGAGTAAAAAAGGACCCGCGTTGCTCCTCCGTGTGGCGTTTTCGCCTCTAAGCGACTGAATTCGGCTTTGGTTTGCTGCAGGCTTACCTGGCTGAAATCGTGCGCGCTTAAGTAGCCTCACTGGTGAGAAAAACGCCTTCTTGATTGGAGTGTTCGCCAGCACATGCAAAGTTGTTGTGCGTCCAATCTGCCAGTTGCGACTGCCAGAGAGCGGCTGAGGCGGCGTTCGCGTTGCTTGGCCTTGCGTTGGAAGCTTAGCTACTGCTGTTGTTGATGAAGACCCAGCCATCTCCTCAAGTCGTTTACCTTGTCACCAGCTTGCGATAAAAGCTTATTCTCTCACTAAAGGTTTTATTTTCAAAGATTGCATGTATTGGTGTTGGCACCCGGAATCTAGCCTCCAAGATCACTCACAATCGCAGTGTGTAACCGTAAAATCGTCCTTTTTGAAAAAGACTGTCCCACATATTTTGTACTCATTAATTATGTTCATATTTTATACATTTCGCAAACCCGTTTAATATTCTACCAATTTTATTGAAATTGATTTCAAGAAACTGTGCCTAGGTGGTGAAAGGTAAAAGTGTAACCGCCAAAGGGACCTTACCTCCTGAAGGCTGTTCGAAGAGTTGACTGCTCAGTAGTTCAAATGGTTAGAGTTACTTAGCGTCTACCGGGAGATCCGCATTCGATTCCCCGGTCGAGCAGTCAATTATTTGAACAGTCCAACTTCATTTGGAAAAATAATAATCTAATGACAATACGAGGTAGGCCATTGCTTCCGTTGTTCTTTTTTTCCATTTTGTCATAGAATACATCCCCTTTGTCGCAGATTCGAAAGGCAGTGGATGCATGTAAAATAAAACACCACCGACGAAGACTCCCAGGCCCAGGAACGTAGTATTGATTACTGAAGGTTGGTTCCAGATCGTTTGATAAATACACCACTGTGTATCATAAGATTTTAATAAAGAAACTGGAATGAGAAATAATAAATTATTTTTATTCCTACAATTCACATTTAATGAACGCTAGTCCATTGATTTATTGTAAAGATGCTCAACACTGCAGAGTAAATTATTCCTGTTGCCTTTGGAAATTGTCAACCGGCTCGGAAAACAGATTTCTATTTTCTATCTCTGACTCACAACAACAATGCATTATTCACTGCGTTTCTTACACACATACTATAAGTACGAATATGTGAGGATTCTCGGTACTGAAGCATCATTTCGAACATACATTTTGAATTCTTCGTGAAATAGTCTATTTAATTTAGAAGGCCACAATAACATGTTTCCAATTACAACCTTTGGAACAATCTATTTTATAAAATTAAGGTGAAATGGCTTCATGATATGCATCTCATTATTGGTGAATTTTGTTTTCTCTGTATATTTTAAGGACATCCGTGTGTTAAGTTGTGATTTGACTAACAAGTTAAGTGTTTAAAGCGAGCCACGCGACTGTTGTGCGCAGAGTCGTCGGAATGCGACCACAAGATGGTGGGCATGCTGGAGAACGCCGCCGCCTTCCAGACAGCGCTGCCGCCCACCCGCGCCAACGCGCCCTACTGCGCGCCCTCCGACTACAACGACATGTACTGCGGCCGCGGCGGCACCGGCTTCCCCATGTACTGCGCCGCGTCGTGCGGGCTGCAGAAGAGCGCCCCTGGCCACGCGCGCCCGCGGCAGGTGCGGAATGGTCTCAAGGCTTCATCAAAGTCTCCATCGAAATTCAATTCGATTGACTGTCAACGCTAGCACAACGTTCAGACGATGTGTTTGTTCTACGCAACTGAAATTCCCCGACAAGTCACAACGAAGTCGAGTCCCCATCGGACAGTTTTCTATTTGAGCGAACTTTACATGAAGCCTCAACATTTACAAAACTCGCCCAAAAATAGCTAAGTTTTTTATAAAACAGTGTCAATAATGCTTTAAACTACCGGTCTCATCTCATAATCTCTGAAGTTTTGAAAATTGTAAGAGTTCAAACTCTTTTCAGCGATTTCTTGCAACAATGTTACATATTGAGATTCTTGTCCACGGTGAAATGCGTTGCTCAAATACAGACCTGAAAATAAGGTCATATACAATTTTCCAAGAGTATGGCCTTTGTGAGTTTTCACGTCATTTTGCGAGAAGTATAGATATTTCTGGAACGACTATCTTTCGACTCACGAATGATATCGTAGGCTTCCGCGGCGACACCCGGACAGCCCAGATCATGACTATTTTTTCAAAAACGGTTCTTTAATTTTTTTACTCGTATGAAGCAATAAACGATAATGAAATTAGTGGTCCCACTTCCCTCACACTCTCTCTATAGTTTAGATTATACTTTTAAAAAAGGTCGGGTACATTTTTTTGTTGCAAAAAACAGTATTTTCTTGTGATTTCTGCTTAAAAATAATGCAAATACCTTAAACAGTTCCTAAAAAAGAATTCAATTTTTTTCTTTGAACTTATTCTCTTAATAGTGCAAAACGTGGACAATAAGTACTTAACTATTGTGATATTGTAATTTTCGTTCAACTTTCTTCTAGTAATTTTCTTCCCTGCAAGTAATTTTACTGAGACAACTGAATACTGTTGTAATTAATTGTGACAACTGAAATCATGGATGTCATTGAAAAATATGCAGAGAAATAACAAAATCCAACAATAACTAGATACATTTCATGAAACCATTTCACTATTTTGTAAAATAGATTTTCCCAAAGGTTATAATTGAAAACTAATTCCTGTGGACTTCTAAAATAAATATACTATTTCCTGAAGAATTCAGAATATATGTTCGAAATGATGCTTCAGTTACCGAGAATCCTCACAAATTCGCACTTTTAAGTGTGTTATAAACGTAGTGAATAAAGCAAATTATGCCAAATATTACAATGACCAATAAATTGTTAGTTATATTTTCATCTACCTCTCTCATATTTACCCACGTTTCGTTTCATATTCATTGTTGTTGTGAGGCAGAGATAGGAAATGTTTTCTGAGCCGGTTGGCAATTTTTATAGGCGTACACGTAGGCTTCCGCGGCTCGAGTCCATTACTTCTATGCTGTCCGGGTGACGCCGCGTCGTTGGCAGATAGGCCGACGTTTCGCCTGCAGCTGTGGCAGAACATATGTCGGTGAGACCGGGCGTACAGTGTCTGAACGACTTAGGGAACATATTAGTTATTATAACAGAAACCAAACCCACCGTTCGGCCATAGCACTCCACTCCGAGGTCACTGGACATGTTATTGAATTCGATAAGACCCGGCTCCTCCACAGTGAAAATCGATACTGGCCTAGACGCGTAAAAGAGGCAATTGAAATTAGTAGACGGCCGCACAACATCAACGCGGATGCAGGCCTTAACCTAAACCACGCCTGGAAGTATATTTTTCCACCGTTTCCTGACGGCGCGGGGACTGTTCTCCACCGTCCGATTTCTAGGACGGCGGCGGGTGCGAGGCCCGGGTTGGCCCAGACCGCGAGCCAATCAGAGGGACCTCTCCGCCAATCACGGCGTACTCGCGTTACCCGACCCCTAAGCTGAAAAAGATACAACACCGGAGGAGGAACTTTATTGTGACTACCCTGACGAAGCCTCCAACAGGACGGGCGAAACGTCGGCCTATCTGCCAACGACGCGGCGTCACCCGGACAGCATAGAAGTAATTTTTATAGACAACAGGAATAATTTATGCTGCTGTTATAGCACCACTTGTTTAAATTATAAAATATATCTAAATATCACAAACTCGGGTATAATTTCATATATCTAGCAAAAATGATGAAAATAACTGTATTCAAACATTTTTGAAACCGACAATTATTCGCTTCCTTGGGGTCAGACTGGCGTAACTTCAATTTTTCCAATTGTTTATTCAAAACCGGAACAGAATCAGAACGCATTCCTGCAACATAAGAGCGAACGAACGAATGTTAATATAAATGTTAGGAGTCGACTATTCTTCAAAGTTGTGTATCGTATTGGAGTGGAAGGGGTTTTATTTGTGTGGCAGGAGCAGCCGCGCGGGGGAGAGGGCGCGGGGGCGGGGGCGGGGGCGTGCCCGGCGCTGGAGCCGTGCTGCGCGGGGGCGGGGCTCGCGCCCACCTTCGTGCTCACCGCCGACGGCTGCTGCTCCCGCGCCTGCCAGCCGCCGCCGCCGCGCGACCCCGACGTGCCCCGGCGCGTGGGCGGCTTCTCGCGCAGCATGCCCAGCCCCGCCTGCTGGATCTGAGCCGTCCCTCCCACACTCCTTACGCAGTAAAGGCAAGCAAAACTCAAACACTCTTAGACGTCTTATTGTAATGCAATATGTTCATCAAAAACAGGTCTTCAAATATGATCATGTTGTTTTTTCTGTTTGTTGGCAGTTGCAGAGGACTGTCAACTCAGAGAAATGGATGTTGGTATTCTGTGCGATTGAAAACAAGGGTTCGGTGGAATTCGGTCGTCGCATCCAGTCAACACGACGCACTCTTCAGCGAATTCAGCATCGCCATATTGTATGCTGCCGGGCGTTCTTCGTTGGGGGAATATGGAAGCAAAAAAGTGTAAACTTTTCAAATGATGGCGAACGTTACGTACACAATGCAACCACGTGTCATGTTTTGTAACGTCCCGTCAATAAAAAAAGCCCTTGTACCCCCAGAAGACACCAAGATGAAGCTCGGCACGAAGAGTATAAAAAAATAAGCCAAATGTCAAATGTATATAAATATTGAAAATAAATAGCGAAAATGTGATATTGATTTTTTATTATTAAAAATATTGTTATAATCACAAGGTAAATTGAATTATCTCTAATTGATATGAATGTTTTACCAGTGATTAACAGAATTTACACATCCGCATTCAGTAAATTCACGACTGCCGTGACCGAGGTCGTGCACCGAGGCCGTGACGTCGGGAGTGCTTTACCTCCATCGGTGAAGAAAAGTCGACAACAGAAATTCGCCTCAACAGCCGTCAAGGTAGTTGCAATGTTGAGATGCCACCAAATATGACCATGTCAAGAGACGAGGAAAGCTGAAGCACTGTAGGCCGATCAGAAAATTTTTATATTTTCAACGTCAAAGAACATTTATATCACATATTATATTCTTTTCTTTTTAGTTGTTTTTTCTTATCCAACGGTTTTCAGCGCGTCCAAAGTCGCGAAGAGTATTTTAGGCAGCCATGGCGCAACAAACTCAAGAGCGTAATGTGCCGCATGTTAAGAAACAACATTTCACATTTTTATTAAATATTTGTGTTATTACTTTTCTAAAAATATGCCACCGAACTAATATTAAAGGACTATTGTAGTATAGCACTATAAAAGTCGTACTGCAGAGTAAAATTCTCAATCATATCACACGAAAGCAAAGAGCTACTATATCTAATCTATATCATAAGATATATGTGCCTGTAACTTATGGTTTAGAAATATTTTCAATTAAATTTTTTAGCACATTTTTCGAAAATTAATATCTTTATTTTATATGATTTACATGTCTCAAAAACTCAAATGGTAATAATTAACAACGTGATTATCTAATTTATAATTGAATGTCAACCCAAGTATCTTTTGTTCTTGTGAGTCGATCAAAGGTCTTAATTTTTTCAGAAGAGAGGCTACATTTTTCCTTAAAGGGATGTAGTTGCGCATGTCGAACGTTACAACTTAAATTTTTGGTACCGAAAGTCCTGATTGGATGATAGTGTCCCCCTTTGCTTCCAGATCGTGACTTTGAAGGGACACTAGTGTGTAATCGATGTGTAGTCAAGTGTCAACAAAAATTATACCAAAGGTTAAACACGTGTTGAAGAACTGCAGAGTAAAATTCTCAATCATATCACACGAAAGAAAGGAGATACTATAAGGAACCAATATCATAAGATATATGTGCTTATAACTTATATAATCTACGAATCTAGATAAATTTGCGAAATTAACAGGCTAAAGTACAATTATCCAAAATGGGTGAATAAGGTTCCAGATAGGAATCGCTAACATCCTTCAACGTTTAGCAACGTTTGCAAAATTTAGATAGTATTTGCTAACGTGAGATGGCTGGGGTAGATAAAGATCCTTATTAAGACGAAAAATAACTGGATAATAGTAATAAAAAGGAATCGGGCTGCTTGTGAAAAGTTTATAAGTCTAGCAAGAAACACGGAGTGTAGTTCTGAGTTCTGCTAAGTCTGTCGGAAATTTCTATTTGCACGATGTCAAGATTATTTTATTATTATTCACGTTATTTGCAACGCATCTCATGGCACAATGCATCTAGGGAGCATCCACAACGCCTCATACTCGGTCAATCACCTTACTTTAGTTTGTTCCTTGTAGCTTATGCCAGCATTAGCCGGATGAAGCCCGAAGTGATTCATTGGTTGTCACACATTCAGCTTTATTCAAGTTGTCTAGCTAACGTACGAATTTACAGGCCAATTCGTAATAATATTATTTAATAATATTTCGGACTTTAGCCACTCTATAAGAATCGGGAAGAGGAAGATTTATAATTTCTTCTGGGAGTAGATCACAAATTAGTTGTGAAAATTAACACAAAATGAATTACATTTTAACAGTGGTAAACAATGTTAAGTAAGCAATTATTGGCACATCACCAAGCAACGGTCACTTGCACTTGAACAGAATGTAATCCCAGATAAGAGCAGACCAGCACTTTAGCCCAGAATTGAATGACTTTATGCCACTCCGTCGGGAATATCAAAGAACATTATAAGAAATGTCCGACGAAAGGTTTGTGCCTCTGCCTCGAAGGCACGCGTGCGCGCGCGCGTCGGGCTGCTGCCCCGAGCCTCTCTGCCCCGTTGGGCGGCAAGATATTCGTTGTGTTCTTGTGACACTGCAGTCCCTCTGACCGGGAGGTCCCAGGGGGAGTCCCGACGGTGGCAGGATTTTCGACACTAGCTTGCCAGCAAGGTCGAATTCAGTCGCTGCCTGGAGGACAATTCTAGCCGCCGACAGTTCTGATGGGTAGTCTTTCGTGGTTTCTGCGATCAACACCAGGCAGTTCCTAGTTTAATCCTCGCGTCTTACACTTATACATGCACTACACTACTACATATGCCGGAATACCGGTGGGAAACTTAGAACTTGTCCTGGCTGGGGGGGGAGCCCCACTGGTGGGAGATACATGGGTGCGAAAACCTGCTAGCCAACGGTAGGACGGCGCGGGAACTCGCCGCCAAACAGTGGAGGAAGACCACCGCCGTCTCCCGAGCAAAAGCATGCACTACGCTTACGGGACTAATGGCCTTGGCAATTGACATTCGCGCCCGGAGTCACAATCAATCAATCAATCGACCAAAAGGCGAAATATTCTGACGCGCAGAGTACGTGGGAAGGGCACTGAAGAGTTTTTGCAGAGTGAGAACAAAATTATGGACCGACCACTTGGGTGAACTAGTGCTGCTACATTTCTTCGCTTCATTTGTAATTTTTACTTTAGATTGTTATTCTAGTTGTACCCACAAAAGTGTTTTTCAAATTCGCCAAACGTTTTGGCAGGTCTACAGCGTAAATCTAGGTATTTAGAAAAGCTAAGTTCTGCAGGCGACGTCTTCAACTATTGAACCGCAAATCTCTGAAGTCACAAAGTAGTGCTGCTAGTGGTTCTCTTCTACATTTCATAAACGTTTTTAACCTGCCCAATTTCTAAATGGGTAGGTCAATGTCAGCGATTAAAAATACAAAATCCATAATGTTTTTCGTTCTAGAATCCAATAAACTCTCTAGTAATCAGAAGTAAAATTTAAACAGCAATTAATTCAAAAATGTTGATAGATTTTCATACGTCCAATCACCTACGCCGCCTCCACTTCCCCCTCTCTCCCCTCCTCCTTCTGCCTTCAAAGCCTCTTTTCCTGTCTCTCCGTTTCCCTCTTTCCCCACCTCCAACCTAATTTCAACACCCTTCTGTTGGTTACTAGGTCTCACCATTTCACGTTTCACAGAACATGTTTTCTCTTTTAAAGTTGACCTACATATTAAAGACCTCATTCAATAAGTTTTTATGAATTGAGAAGTGGGTCGCTTATATTGCGTTGCTTAACATATAACCGTTTTATTTAATTAAAGTTTAATGTATTTTTTAATTATTAGATATACCTCAATTGTAATATTCAAGAGCTTTTTAAATAAGAAACTCTCATATAAGTCAAGAATTCTAATAATTAAGCTTCAATCCTTTCAATAAACAAAACTTAAAATGTGTAACATGTGTTCAGTACTTTGAAATAATTGTTTAAAAAGTCTTTCGAGTACTTGGGAAAGACGAAAAACTATCGTCAAAACGAAACGTCGTTGTACTAATTTGAGCAAAGATCATCCCTGTGATAATTAAATGATAATATATAACTGTATTTAAATCCATGGGTTCATAATAAGAATTAAAAAGTAAGTCTATCAGACATTAACAATCAACAAATAAACGGTTTATCCATGCCCAAATTGTGAAGATCTGTGATTTAGGAGGTAAATCATATTACAAGAAAAGCCCAAAAGTGTCTTGAAAACTACGATTATAAATTATGAGACTACAGTCTCAGACGGACCGAACCGTTCACCATAATAGACCTTAACTATAATAATAATAATAATAATAATAATAATAATACTTACAAAGATAAGAATTATTTAATATGGATTCTAATTTCTCATAAAATCTCTGATTTTAGAAAATAATTTGAGTAACTAGATACAAAATAGTACACAAGTGTTTAGATACAGTAATACCCAATAAAGAGAAAAAATAATTTTCCCATTTCAGATTTAATGTCGGTTAATGTAGCTGCTGGACTTTTATTATATTGTGTTAACGCAGTTGCTCTGTCTTGCACATGTTCCACAGTTTGCACATGCGCCCTAAAGGTAAACGCAGATCCATATTAGTTTATTAGTAGAAAAAATATGGACTGATTCTGTCTTGAAAATTGGTTTAGGAATCTCTAATTAAGAGCAAAAACAAATTATGAACAATCTATTTGTTTACATAACATTTTGTATAGAAACAAAAATGCTGTATTCTCATAAACTTTAAAAGAAACTCTTACAACACTTCGCCATCTTCTAAGCATTTATAAGCGGATATCGAAATATGAAAAGCTTACTTTTAGAAAAATGTGACATAATATTTTGCCATCTTAGGGGAGATATACATATTCGTAGAAGTTCCGATATTCATTCGACTCATCAATAACTACGGTGATATTTGTGGGTGGTGCCAAAGGTCCATCTGCCCCTACTGCAAGAAGGCGTGCAAGCCGCCCTTCGCCCCGCTGCCGCCGCCCTTCAAGTGGGTGCGCGAGTGCCCGGCCCTCACGGACGAGTTCTGCGCGCCCGACCACTTCCAGCGCGGCGCGGGGCTCTACAACTACCCCTCGGACTTCCTGCCTCCCTCGGGTACCACACGCCACTCGCTATTACTGTTCAGGCGAGGCTCTACGACTACCCCTCGGACTTCCTGCCTCCCTCGGGTACCACACGCCACTCGCTATTATTATTCAGGCGGGCCTCTACAACTACCCCTCGGACTTCCTGCCTCCCTCGGGTACCACACGCCACTCGCTATTATTATTCAGGCGGGGCTCTACAACTACCCCTCGGACTTTCTGCCTCCCTCGGGTACCACACGCCACTCGCTATTATTATTCAGGCGGGGCTCTACATCTACCCCTCGGACTTCCTGCCTCCCTCGGGTACCACACGCCACTCGCTATTAATATTCAGGCGGGGCTCTACGACTACCCCTCGGACTTCCTGCCTCCCTCGGGTACCACACGCCACTCGCTATTAATATTCAGGCGGGGCTCTACAACTACCCCTCGGACTTCCTGCCTCCCTCGGGTACCACACGCCACTCGCTATTATTATTCAGGCGGGGCTCTACGACTACCTTTCGGACTTCCTGCCTCCCTCGGGTACCACACGCCACTCGCTATTATTATTCAGGCGGGGCTCTACGACTACCTTTCGGACTTCCTGCCTCCCTCGGGTACCACACGCCACTCGCTATTATTATTCAGGCGGGGCTCTACGACTACCTTTCGGACTTCCTGCCTCCCTCGGGTACCACACGCCACTCGCTATTAATATTCAGGCGGGGCTCTACAACTACCCCTCGGACTTCCTGCCTCCCTCGGGTACCACACGCCACTCGCTATTATTATTCAGGCGGGGCTCTACAACTACCCCTCGGACTTCCTGCCTCCCTCGGGTACCACACGCCACTCGCTATTAATATTCAGGCGGGGCTCTACAACTACCCCTCGGACTTCCTGCCTCCCTCGGGTACCACACGCCACTCGCTATTATTATTCAGGCGGGGCTCTACGACTACCTTTCGGACTTCCTGCCTCCCTCGGGTACCACACGCCACTCGCTATTATTATTCAGGCGGGGCTCTACGACTACCTTTCGGACTTCCTGCCTCCCTCGGGTACCACACGCCACTCGCTATTAATATTCAGGCGGGGCTCTACGACTACCTTTCGGACTTCCTGCCTCCCTCGGGTACCACACGCCACTCGCTATTATTATTCAGGCGGGGCTCTACGACTACCCCTCGGACTTCCTGCTTCCCTCGGGTACCACACGCCACTCGCTATTATTATTCAGGCGGGGCTCTACGACTACCTTTCGGACTTCCTGCCTCCCTCGGGTACCACACGCCACTCGCTATTACTGTTCAGGCGGGGCTCTACGACTACCCCTCGGACTTCCTGCCTCCCTCGGGTACCACACGCCACTCGCTATTATTATTCAGGCGGGGCTCTACAACTACCCCTCGGACTTCCTGCCTCCCTCGGGTACCACACGCCACTCGCTATTAATATTCAGGCGGGGCTCTACAACTACCCCTCGGACTTCCTGCCTCCCTCGGGTACCACACGCCACTCGCTATTATTATTCAGGCGGGGCTCTACGACTACCTTTCGGACTTCCTGCCTCCCTCGGGTACCACACGCCACTCGCTATTAATATTCAGGCGGGGCTCTACGACTACCTTTCGGACTTCCTGCCTCCCTCGGGTACCACACGCCACTCGCTATTATTATTCAGGCGGGGCTCTACGACTACCTTTCGGACTTCCTGCCTCCCTCGGGTACCACACGCCACTCGCTATTAATATTCAGGCGGGGCTCTACAACTACCCCTCGGACTTCCTGCCTCCCTCGGGTACCACACGCCACTCGCTATTATTATTCAGGCGGGGCTCTACGACTACCTTTCGGATTTCCTACCTCCCTTGGGTATTATATGCCACTCGCTATTAAAATTTGGGCGGGGCTCTATAACTATCCCTCGCACTTCCTGCTTGCCTCGGGTCCTACATGCTACTTGTTATTAAAAATAAGAAATAGCAGAAATTATTTTTAAAATTATGAGTTTTGAAAAAAAGCGTGCTGCATCACTTTTGCCCTTCCCTTCAGGAATTGTACTCTCAAATTCACCTCCAAATATATCAAATTTTGCATTATTTACATTTTTACGCAAAACGGTTCGTTATTCACAGAAAAGTGTATTTAAAATACATTTACCATGAAAGTGAACGCAGAAAGGGTCATTAGCTTGTTTTATGTGGGGCGAACCGTTTTCGAGATATCGGATTTTTAATATACATAAGCTTATGTTATGGTCGTATTTTCGTTGAAGTTCTTGAAAAAAGATATACAGTTGTTTATTAATCACTTCAGAGTGGTTTCAGGATGTGACATTATGATAGGTATGTTTTTGAAAATTTTGATATTTGAAGCGTTATTTCCATTTTTGACAAACTGTGTTATTGAAATTTGAAACAAAAATTAAGATTTGATTGCAAAGGTTTCTTGACCTTAAAATATTCATTATAGAAATTAAGATTCCAAGAATACATTACAATTGATGAAAGGAAATTTTGTTTTTGGTGAAATCCCTTCTTTACAACGAAATATTGATATAAATTGAATATAAATGAAAATCTCTGAATGATTGAAATGCAAAGTGCAAATGCAAATTATCAACATTTTCCTAGGGTCGGAGAGATTGAATTAAGCCATGCGGTTAGTAGTGTAGCGTTAACTTTAATAGCCTTAGTTCGAATCTCGTCGCACCGTCAACATTTCTGTTGGCTGGAAACACTTTTTCAGGGTCACGTAAGATTGTGTTGAGAGCTAATGATGATCGTACACATTTGAACGCAACGTTGTGAACCAATGAACATACATTTTACATCCTATACCAACTACGTACTGACGTAGAACGGAAAAATTCAATGCAGTGGTAGAAGTCGGCGATTTTTTGGCATAAACATTCGTATTGTCTGGCTGTGGTAACAAAATAGTCGATAAACCTTCTTCCTGTAGTAAAGTTTTTTCTCTAACACGTGCTCTCATAATCCACGTTGTATGAGCTCTTTATACCTCAAAATAGATTGACGTCAAAAATTGTTATTTCTCTATTAGTCCGACTGTGATCTACACCAGCCATTTTCATTAAAACCAAAAAATCTTGAAAATCGCAAAGGTTCAATGAGTTTCGAACATATCTTGTACCTCCATTATTAAAGACGTATTTGTTTCTCATTGCAATTTATCCCTCAATTTTAGATCTGTATGTGATGTCCAGCCTTGCCATACCTACTTATAGGCATTCATAATTAACTCCATGTTTATTACATCATCCTCTCTCATGCATTTCAATTTGATATTCATATTTTTGTGGGAAGAGTATCATAGACTTGAGTACTTCAAAAATAATTTCAAAGATATAAACCGTTTTAGGCTACATTAACTCAGCGAGAAGAGCTTCCAACTTCGTTAGAGGAGATGGAGGAGATAAAAGAGAGCACAGGGCTATAAGTGCAAGTTTACTACTGCTCGGAAAAACTTCACTAACAGTCTGATTTCAAAATTGAACATAATAGCAAAGCAGAGTTGTTAATGAGAAATATCTGTAAGACTTAAGCAAGTTAAAAGTAAAACTTTAACAAGGGGAAGAGAAATATTTAATTAATATAATTATCATGTGTCTGAAACGATGTTTTTAGTTCCGAAGAAAACTTTTCGAAGGCGATATATTCAAATTGTTATGAACTACATAGGCTTAGCATTTCGTATTCGTGATTACAGCGTCGTGCGTTATATATATGTACTAAATTTTGTAGTACCTCAACGTGGATCTGAATTTAAATCTAAATTAAATTTGCTATTCATTTACTTGTAAATTCTTACTTTTTAGGCATCGATATATTCATGTTGAAATCTCCAAATAAAACAAACAGTATTTGGTGATCATATTTATAACATTCAAAGCTTCAGCCATTACTGACCAAGTATTTTCTGATATAGCGCCTCTTTTTCAATAGTGTTGAAACCGGAAACATGTTTTCAGCAACTACAAACACGTTTACGTTGTATCCGCATGCGCATCCGCATGTGAGTACGAGAGTGTTCGGGCGTATTTTAAAATGTCAGCTTGAAACGTTAACTATGAGCGAGTGCTCTTTCGTGGATGTCCTTTTACAAGGCACAATTTTCGTGTATATTCTCATACAGAAACTGTACAAAAACAAGATTACAAATTGGAAGTATAAAATCCAAAAGCCGTATTTACCGCGTTGCACATACACACTCCACGTTTTCTGTGCTAGTTGCCATTAGATACCGCCAGGAGCTCTGCAAATTGAAAAAGATGGCGATTTCCACTTGTGCTAGCACTAATTCTGCCACTAGAGGCGCTACAATCAAATAACATTTTCTGTGTGAGAAGCAATCACCGCGCATTTTGACCTGCCAATCTGCACGGAAGGACTGAAGGGCGGGCGGCGCCTTCCAGGGCTGATGCCGTGCGAGATCGCGAAGCCCCGGGGGATGGTGCGCGCCGCCATCGCCGTGCGACCGCAGCGCCCCGAGCGGGAGCACAAGAAGTACTGCGCGCGCCGCGGGCCGACCTTCCACCCCTGCGGCCTCAACTGCTTCCCCGCCCTTTAGCCCTAAGGTCACGGCCTCCAGGCGAGGGCTCAAATGGTGGCAACTTCAGAAAATGTGCAAGTAAATGCTTAATTCATTACAACAAATAAAATTGTATCGCAGCATGAGATGTGTTTGACCTGCGTCATTCTACATACTAATCAGTAATGTGACACATCTGACACACTCGAAAATTTCCCCCCTTCCCAAAAGAACTCGCCTGGGGATACGCCCCTACCTAACTGCTACATGTGCTGCTACCTGCTATTTTCAGACTTCGTTTCTTGTATTTATACCGTTTGAAATACTAAAATACCCAGAAAAAATAAATCTACAACAATACGGAGTTGCAACTTTTGGAATTGTAACATTTGGACTTCTTTTCGCGGATGAGGGGTGAATATGTAACAAAAATGTGCAAATATGGCCCAAATATGCCAAATATGCAAATATGGTGATATATGCGAAAATATTCGAAATAAAATAGCTTACATTGATTCTAAATGACTCGAAACGTACACAATTTGTTGAAACGGGTAAGAGAAAAAAAATATGCAAATGCATATAAATCTCAGGCATACACATGCTGAAAAATTCTCAACTTGCTTCCCGTGAACCATGACCCCTTCCGCACGGAACACTTTCACACATGAGGAGTGGCCCTTTCTTGCTACACTTCCACTCGAAACCATTACACAACTCCATTCATTTGGCCAACCTCATACGACACTAACACACAACACACTTGAATCCTGCAGCAATGAAACCACGTTTTTGCGCCCATTCAATGACAGCCAAACACCCTCTTCGGCGCAACGCGTATAAAAGCCACATTTATTCTCACTATCGTAGCACAGACACTCGACACACAAAAACAAATCACAAAGAATCTGAAGAACGCAAGAAACTGTACGACAACAACGTAGCTAACCACTTCGACAGCTACTCGATACGGAAAATCACGTAGACAAAAACACCATTTACGTGCCAACTCAATTTCGTAATGACGTTTCGACAAGATATTAGGGTGCAATTGCACCCCCCAAACTTTTGACGTCACGTTCGTGACCAATTACGAACCATTAAAATTATTTCGGAGGTGTATTTTTTACGATTTATTTAAATCCCAACCTCAGCGGCAAAACCGCCCACCCTTTGCTTTTTAATTTGTTCTAAGTTACGCATACTGCTCATCCCCCCTCCCCATCGTAGATTTCCCTCTCGCCGGAGCGGCGCGAAGTGCCGCTTTAAACGTCTTCCTTACGTTGTACCGTATAGTAGGCTTCAGCCATCATATTATATTGTGATTTGAAATGTTCCTCACAATTAATCAGTATTCTACTACTTGATAGTAGATTTTGTAGGAGTTGACAGCGCCTTTGCAATGCAGCTCCAGCAGCTTCTTCCCAATCACCAACGTTGTACACCTCGAAGTTTCGAAGAGCGCCTTGACGCGGGCGCCGCCATCCGGGTTGCTGCTGGGCATTGGGACAACGGGTCTAAGTGCAGGGCAGACAGCTATTTGTAAAACACAACGCAAGGGCCCCGCCGGTGGCGAGGCGAGCTGGAGCGTGCGGAAGGCGGCCGGGGACAGCGCCCACGCTCGGGGGAGCGTTCGGCGGCTGCCAACGTGTCCTCGAAGTCCGTAGCCCCACTGGGTCGACGGCCCGGGTCCAGGAGGGAAGCAGTGAGAAGAAAGCCGGGTGCTCGGTAGATGATATAGCATGGTGACTCCGTAGCCATAAGGGAACGAGAAACACTGCCAAGGGGTCACTGAATACAAAATACTAACTTCCTCTGACTTCTTCACTCGCCCCTGTGCCTTTGGCCACGAGCCACCGGGTGATTGGCTTCGAGGGGAAGAGACCCTGCGTAACTGTTGCGCCCTTGTGGTGGCTGGCGGTAAAAGCTGGTGCGCTGTTCAAATGTGCGGCGCGTCAAACTGAATTCTCACGACTCAGCTCAACTCACTCAAAGAGCGCTGCCGATTCGTGCGCCACCAAAACTTCAGAATTGTACCGCAACATGTCGTTCCAACAGCATCACATTCTGTAGGGACTGATCGGTGTTTAATTTTGTATTGCTTACGAAGACTTTGTATCTGAAAAATTGATAACATTTCCTTAAGACATAATTCGAAAAACACAGTTTGTGTCTGGTATCACTTGCTCAATCTTCACGGATCAATCCCAGGAAAGCAGAACATTATGAAGTAGACAATTTAATGCATACTCTCTACCCTTCACCCTTAGAGGCACCACGTGGTCTAGCAGGCACGCAAGATATTTTAAACTCAAATAATTTTATATCTTATGTTCTTAAATATTTCATAAGATATCTCTGCAAAACTTTCAGACCATGAGCTTCAAATAACCCATCATCAAACGCCGGGCGTTGCAGAAATTTTATAAAAATATTTCACGGTGATCTCCACCAAACAGGACTATAAGGCCCCGTTTGTTAATTATGGCTAAAACACTACAAGGGGAATCAATTGACCGTTGATGTTCCAACCCACAAAATGCCGTGACTTTGTAAGACTGCGTTTAACAGTTTAGTTACTTTTCGTGAATTTGTAATGACTGTTTATTATTATTATTATTATTATTATTATTATTATTATTATTATTATTATTATTGTTATTAGTAGTGGTAGTGGTAGTGGTAATGGTATTGGCGGCGGCGTCGTCGGCGTCGTCGGCGTCGTCGGCGTCGTCGGCGTCGGCGTCGGAGTCGTCGGCGTCGTCGGCGTCGGCGTCGTCGGCGTCGTCGGCGTCGGCGACGTCGGCGGCGTCGGCGGCGTCGGCGGCGTCGGCGGCGTCGGCGGCGTCGGCGGCGTCGGCGGCGTCGGCGTCATCGTCGTCGTTGTCGTTGTCGTTGTCGTCGTTATTGTTATTATTGTTATTGTTATTATTATTATTAATATTATTATTATTATTATTGGTCAGCTAGGATCACGCGGACTTACACCTCAACTTACCGAGGCTCAGTTACATTTTATCCCAAGACAAGTGTATGTAACTCTTCTTGGGGGATCAGCATCCTATACTGAATCCAATTGTTATCCCGTCAATCCAATTGTGAATCCAATGTTTGCTAGTCATGGTATGGGATATGGAATGAAGGGGAAATGACGACTCAAATATACAGACACACAAACACACCCATGCCCGAGACAGGTTCGAACCCGCGATCCTTCCACCCCATATCGCTACGGCACTACTGTCTTATTAAGGTCGGCCATCCGACTGGCATTTATTATTATTATTATTATTATTATTATTATTATTATTATTATTATGGTGCAGCCTTCACACCTACTAAGATGGATACGAGTCTACTGGCCCTTTTGCCAATATTTGTGGGTTTATGGATCTCAGGTTAAAGCACTAAGGTTAAAACGTCCCAGCTTCCTAGCCGCCTGATCAAAATGTACAGTGAAAATAAAACAAAAACACTTTTTCAATTTGTACTAATTTTCTGCACTTTTACAGTTATTTTTCAACATTTTACTGGAAACAAACTGTCACCAACTGTGTTAGCTTTTCTAAGAATTTCCACGAATTTTTCACAAAATTCTATCATTATATACGAGTTCTTTGGTTTAGCAAACGATATAGTAAATGGTAAAGTTTTGTATGCATCGCGGGCATTACTTGATTTTTTTGCCTCTCATGCGACTTCAACCCCTCGAGCCACGGGCCCTTGTTTTTTATGTCGCCTTTGGGTCAAAACTATTTAGTATAAATTAATGCAATTATATTAATATAGATACGCCTGGATATTTATAACAATTTTAATGCGATTTCAGATAAACTCAATTATGCCTCCCTCCCTCCCCAAAAAATGAGTGGTGGGTGGGTTAGATTGTTTAAAAATCCCTTTCTCAACTCAGTGCGAATGAGGAGTGTTCAGGGGGCGGATGCAAAGAGGGTAATTCTGGGACAGAGCAGCGAGTAGCGAGAAGTGCAGGCAGTGTAAGGAAGTGGGCTGTGCTTTGGGTGTGGGGTAACTCCCGGCAGTTCTGGAGACTGCAGCAGCAATCTTGGGACATCTTCCTGGCAGAACGGCGGATAGACTATGTGCACTTCTTCTGTCTCTTCTGATTACAGTAAGTTTTGGTACGATTCTAGTTTACTGTAAAGGGTACTTGAAGTTAAAAATCGTGCATTTTCTGAAGCCTACAATATACATTTCCTTTTTCCACAACACTAATAAAGACAGACTCTGAAATTAACATTGCATCTTTCTGAATGAAATACGGGCTTATATATAAATATCACTTCCTGAAGGTGTTTCCGTTTTAAAACAAACCACTACATCAACTCTTTGGCCAATGCCATGCCATTCATTTCTAAGTATTGGAACAACATGGAGTCCGATTAAAAAACAATTCTCATGCATTGGAGAAATTCAAATTCCGCATTCAAAGAAAAAGTCTCTTTCTGAGAAAGTAATAAATCACACAAACGAGGGGTGCAACTAGTGACAAACTTCAGTTGACCGATAAACAAAACTGAAGAACAAACGAAAAATCTACTACAGTATTATGAGTAAAGTGCTTGCAGCCCCTTTTTATGCGACGCCCCGACGCGGCAGTCGAGAGACTTCGCTGCAAGGCGCGGGGTTTTCGTGTTTGAGGCGAATCAATAGAGCAGCTTCCCTTTTCGCTTGCAGCCCATCTCACTAGCCTCACCACAACCGTGAAGATAACTTGCTAAAACTGAGACTCTCCGGAACTACAATCGGATGGAGGTGCAAAGGCAAGCACATATCAATCGCTACACGGTTTAAGAATCTAATATCACACTATGATCTTGCTCCAGCAAACTCAAACAATACATTACAAATATAACACACACAATACACCAGTCAATGAAATATGCACTTTCATAAAATGCATACAATATAAAAAATAATTTGAGTAAACAAAGCAACAACAAATTACACTCTCTTAGATTTCTTAGACACTACTCTGTGCCAAATATAAACTCCATCCTATTAAATTCTTCCTACCTATAGTTACAGTATATAAAAAAGACACAAAAACAGAAAATACCTCTACATTAGGATAATAATAATAGTTCTTGTAATCTTATGACTTTTTGTTACACAATTTTCTAAATATACAATGTCTTTTATGATGATTTTTTCTTCCTTTTCACAACAATTTATCCCACTTGTTAATTATAATAATTGAAAGCAGTTTCAATAGTAGTTACATCACGCTTAGGTTATTAAGTATATTTTATACTCAAGTTTAAACATATCTTCCGAAACAGAATTTAATACCTATCCCTTCTTTTTTCTTTTTTCCTTCTCAGTCTTAAAAATCTTATAGTAGCATTAAAGAAAATTCTTCTTTCTATTGCTGAATTCTAGAGGAGTTATAAAACCCTTCTCGCTGCTTGTAAGGCGCGAGCCCGCCTCCGTGACCTGACCTGGAATACCGTCGCCGGGCGAGCACGGAATAACGGCTTGGAATATCGCACTGCTAAATTTTCTACAAGCAGTTTTATAACATGCCCAGCTAGAAAACGCGCTGGCTGAATAATTTGCGGCTCTCAAGAACTTGCAGCTTACTGAAAACAGCCTCTGGACGAGAGAATAGTAAGGAATTGCCCACGCGAGAATAATAATAAAATGAATGTTGTGCTTTTCTACCGACGAACTTCCAGGGACGAAATGGAGTTGGGCGTTCTCTTCTCGTCGGCGAATCGCGCGCTTCCGCAGCAAGACTCTTGCCGCTCTTTGGCATTTTCTGTTCCAGCGCCTCCAGTTCAACTTTTCTCCTCCGAGGTAGAAATTCTTCAGGAAGCAATTCAGAGTTTGCAGCATTTTGAGTGCAGTGCTGGCCACGCGAACAATGGCGACATTTCCCAGGTGACGCTCCGCGAGCGGTTTGGGCCCCGACGGCCGCTGCGGTGGGGCGCCGTTGCAATGGCAGACACAGGGTAAGTGCTTCGCTCACAAATGAATTCAACGGGCAAGAATATCAACGGTAAATCTATATCTATTTTTGACCAATACTTATTATTTATATCGAAAAAATAATCTAAAAGAAAAGCCACCAACTTAAGACCAATATACGCTCAATCGAATTCAATCTAAAACAAAAATGCCCGAGACATAGATACTTAAAAGAGGCACTCGATGAGTTTACCTCAAGGCTAGCATTGTCGCTGTATCTGCAGCGACTCCGACAGAGAGGTTCTAGGATTCGAGCCTCCGCGAGGGGCTAATTCCGACACTAGAGAGCTAGGAATTCAGCCGCTATCTGGAGGAGAATTGTAGCGACCGGTTGCTCTCATCGCAAGATTTCCTTGATTTCTTCGATCCAAACCAGGCTAATACTAGAGCAGTAACTTCAAAAAATGGCACAGAACGGTGCGTGATCTTTCTTCATTCCCTCCCGTTACTTACGTACACAAACTCTTACTTGCTCTACCCTACCACCCTCGTCGGAAGGCCAATCGGCAGCTGAGAGGGCGGCGCTCCGCTCGGGGAGATACCTACAGAGGGAAATAACCCAAGCCGACAGGTAAACGGGCGCCGGAACTCACCATCCAGATATCACCGCTATATTCCGAAATAAAATATGCACTATGCTTACGGGACTAAACGGAATAGCAGTTGACGCTGACATGAGTCAATCAAAAGTGTTGAATCCTGGGGGGAAATTTACGAAGTATTTTCTCACCGAGACCATTTTTGAGAGGGTTGAATTCAAATATTATGTTCACCCTAAAGAATCCTCGTCTTTACAGAGAAATGCCCAAAAAATAAAAATGTTATTCTTTTTTAATTTCTTCCCTTACCACTCTATTTTTTGACAGAAAAACCGTATGGCGGACTCTGATGGGGAAAAGTGAATAAATTTGATTCCTATTTCGACTTTGGTCCATTTCTTCCTCTAACAGGTAGTGTATGTTTATTGGGTCCTTGATACCGGAAATGAATTGACGGTAAAATACATGTCTGTCTATCTGTCTGTGGTCAACGCTAAGCCTAAATCGATTAGACTATTTTCTTTAAAATAATAATAATGATAGTAAAAACAGTACAAATAATAATAATTTTCTTCCTGTACATGAGCGTTCTCTGTGTCAGTTAAGTAAAAAATACAAATATAAAAATTAAAAGAAACACAAATATATTATAAAACAAAGATATAAAAATAAACAATAAAAACAAATTGACAATACATCGCGCATACTTTCGCGTATTATTTGTAACAGCTCTGCAATGTTTTATTTCATGAAACTGCAAAATTGTTTGCATTTCCCCAAATTTTCTACGTAAAATTAGTTTTACGTGAAACATAGGCATAATATAATATTTAAACAATTATTTTCTCAAATAGAGCTCCAACTGTTTTATAAACTTTCCCCTTGAATGTATCAAAATACGGAAATAGAGGTGCTGGTTCCATTTTCTGCGAACTGCATTGTCTCTAATGTCTCTATTGTGAGTCGGGCCACAGGAGAAGAACGGTTCTGTTCGGTGTAGTGACTTGAACGCACGGGGGCGCGGAAATGCAAGATATAAATAAGTTTGTAATGACACGAAGTGAAGGAGGACTTTTCCGCGCAGTTGATAAAGATCGGAACGGAGGGGAAGGGCACGAGAGTCGGCGGTTGCAGCCTCCGCGGCGCGTGCCGGTGCTGCGGCCAGCGGCTGCCGGCGGAAGCAGGCGCGCGGTTCGTCGCGCGGAGGCACGACTTCTGCGACGCCGGCCTGCCGCAGCACATGAAGGGCGTCCTCAACTACCCGGGCGAAGTGCTGCCGCCCAACACGGGTGAGCCTGCACACACGCTCGAGCACAGCAGTTCAGCATTGCAAAATAAGAATATTACTGACATTATTATAAGAATCTTGTAAACTGAGTAGATTTACTGAGTAAAGTACCTCGACAAAAAAGTCCTAATGAAGCAATATTTTGTACTTTCCAATATTTTGAATTACTTTAGAGTTTGGAAAAGTTTTTCAATACATTTTGCGAAACAAATCCCAGAGCTCTATAACAATAGGGACGCAGTTCCCCTTCCCCTAAATTCGGCAGATTTCGATAAACAAACTCTTATATTTAAGACTTTATTTTTCCCCTGGGTTGCAATGTCTGATCGTATAACAGAGAAAACATCTGCAAGTAAACATGCTTATTGCCATTCTCTGAAAAACAGGTGTCTTTACCATATTAGACAGCGGGCAAATATAATTACTAGCAAAATACCCGGCTTTGCCCCGTTTTTTTCACATTTAATCCTTGTAGAAAAGAAAACCACTCCGTGCCTCTCCGAATCTTTCTCTATTTGTCTCTCTCTGTGTCTCTGTCTCTATCTCTGTCTCTTTGTCTCTCTGTCCATCTTTGTCTCGCTACCTGTGCCTCTCTGTCTCTGTCTCTACTTCTGTTTCTCTAAGTCTCTGCCTCTATCTGTCGCTGTTGTTTCTGCCTGCCTCTGCCTGTATCTATCTTCCTCTGTCTCGGTCTCTCTTTCTTTCACGGTCTCTCTGTCTGTGTATCTCTGCCTGTGTCTCTCTCTGTCTATTTTTGTCTCTCTCAGCTTCTCTATGTCTGTGCCTATCTATCTCTGCATCTCTCTCTGTCTCTTTCTGTCCCTTGCCTATCTCTGCCTCTCGTTGTCTATCTCTCTGTCTATCTCTCTGCGTCTCTGTCTATTTCTGTTCCTGCCTCTATCTCTGCCTCTGTCTGTCTTTGACTCGGTCTCGTTTGCCTCGGTCTTATTCTGTCTGTATCTCTCTGCCTCTGTCTCAGTCTGTCACTTTCTCTCTCTGACTCTCTCTTTCTCTTCGTCTCTCTGTGACGCACTGTGTCTCTGTCTCACTCAGTCACGCGCGTCAGTCCGGATCTCCTGGGCTTTACCCTGCGTCTCTCGGCCAGGCAACAATGGAGCTCGTGTCGATCGCAGTTTGAATGGAAATTGAATAAAATGAAGCGCAATTTTTGTTCTGGGCGCCAAGTTACAACAAAATTAACAGCACTACTCTGGCATACACCAACATCCAATTATAAATACATATATATATAATTGAGAGAGAGAGAGAGAGGGGGGGGGGGTTTATTCCATATCAATGAAAATTTTTAACAGTCTTCAAACTGATGTTGCTTCGAAGACTGTCAAAATGAGTTAAATTTTAATTGTTACTTCATATGGAATAAATTAATTGTAAAATGTCTGCTGTCTAAAATTGTGAAGGGGCGTGTTCTCTAGCGAAGCAAAAGCAACAAGACAGTATTGACGCCGTCGGCTGCGCGGGCGCGCGCGTGTGAAGGGCTCGAGCCGTGCGCAGAGCTGCGGCCGCGGGGGTTGCTGCGGGTGCCGCAGCCCTTCGCGTGGCGCTGCGAGCAGCCGCCCTCCGCCGCCTCCGCCGCCCGCCGCCGCTGCCCTTGACGGTTCGCACCCTTCCTTTTTCTTGCTTGGTGCAAGTTTAGACTGTCTTCTTATAGTAGTATTTCTCTTATGAACAGCTTACTTTAAAAGATTAGACAGACAATTTTTTTGATAAAATAACGGGAGAATTGCCTGCTGTCTAAAATTACTAAGAGAAGAGATTTTACTAAGAGAAATGATTTTCTTTGCCCCTAGCTACGCACTGTGTCCCTTTCGGGGTACACGTTGTGACTAAAAAACGTCTTTTGTGGAACCCTCGCATCGAAAAAATGGATAACTTACATGTATGTAGGTAGTACCATGTATGTAGGTACTACATCATGTACAAGGATGTAGTAACTTACATCCTCTGATACGTCGTGTGAACAAATTCCACGTTTGGTGCGTCCTTCATACCTAAAAATTCATTGACGTCAAAACGCCTCTCCGCTTGACCGTTCGTCTGGGAACAACGTTGGAGAGTAAATCGTACGCAGAATATTCACCAGAATTGATACTACCCGATAGATCTGAACGACGTCGAGGTCCTGCGAATTTGAATAAAATACTTTAATGTTGTAGGTACGTCATGTAAACGTCAAAATTTTCTCAAAAACAGTACTATTTTTTTTTAACTTTTTTTCTGATACATCAAGAAACGCTTAGAAAATTGCGAGGTCTCATTTTTGTGTGCTATGGAAAATTAAAATCAATGAGAACTTTCAACATATCAATTTCTGTAGTGCATTAGAAACAATCAGGTGACTTTTGCAAGGCCTCTTAACGACGTTATCAGAGCTTATTCTTAAATATCGAAATTAGTTATTTCAAGAATCTGAAAATTATGAAGCTTTGCTTTTTATTGTTATACGCAAGAATACATCAACTTCTCGACTTCATCAATGAAGTTTATACTCAAGAATCTGTATAGTTCGAATTATCGACCGAAGCATCAAAATGTAATAAAGTATTTACGCTTATGTCACTTCATGAAACAGTTAATTTAGTCTACTCGGTCTTTAATATTTTTACTACTCTCTAAACAGTGAAGGAGAGTCACGACACCCTGCTGGATCCAGGTATTTGTTTCTGAATATGGATCTCAGAATGTACATAGAAATTAGTTTTTTGAAATTTGGTAGTAATATTTACGACTCTGTTGCAAGTATATAGAAGATTTATTACATACAAATAATATCAATATTCGGTATTTGAAAACTGGAGGGGCAGAGTGCAGAGGACCTCTTATCCAGTTGGTTTCCTCTTCGGTGCTCTGTGTTTCATGTGATTAATTTACACATCAAATGATATCACATAATGAAAATTGCAGAATAAATTAAGCAAGAAGAAAAATCATAAGCAATGGTCGTATTCCTGCGTTGTAGCGAGGAATTATTTAGAACTTCTGATAGGAAATTGCATGAAATCTCAATATGGAAGCGCTGTTCTTCATTCAAGGATTAACAAGATCTTACTCTTCAAATATTTCTCCACTTTAAAATTTAAAATCCCGTCCTTTATTTTTGCATAATGTTCATCTCGGTTTGACAAAGCAAAGATGTAAAAATATTTCGCTTTATTGATCATGAACGTACTGTATTCTCATTTTGTTTGGGGGTGCCCCCCCCTCCCAAATAGTGGTGAGCAACAGTGAAGGGGTATTCGAGAGTGTGAGCGAAGAAAGCGACAGTGGCGAGTCTCGAGGGGAGCTGTGTCGTGTAGAATGTGTGTGTGCGTGTGTGCGCGCGTGTGATGTCACATCAAAGATGCACACCTCGCGGTGGTGCAGAAGAATATCGCCCTGCACCAACTGGAGCCTGTGTAGACGATACGCGTGTGGCCCCGGTGGCATCGGGGTGGAAGGCGCGTCATCACCACGTATCGGCTGGTATTGCACACTTCTCCTACATCCACAGAGTTACTACTAGTAAGTCAAGTGTAATCACGACGATGCATATTTCATCCAGCATACACGTGAAAATATCAGTCTAGTGACCTTATTGCGTCAACTCCTCTGTTTTTCGATTCATAGGAGATTGCATACAACACGACTTTCCCCGTGATGTTGTCTGGGTGTACAGATAGTCGCGGGTAGAGACGTATTTGAGACTATTCTTTAGTTAACATCGAATTGCTGCACCTCTGCCCGAAGCATCCTTTCTACGGAAGCGTTCGCCTATGTGGGTGCAGGTGTTCAACAACGGCCAACGTGTCCTTTTCAAAAGTGTATCTGTAACGCGTGTTGGAGCGTATCGACAGGTCGTTCACTCTTGAATTGATGCACCGTGTGTCGTCGACTGACCGACTATCGGTGACAACCCTTTCCTCCGACGAAGACCGTCGTGTTGCGTGGAGTCGAGTGATTCGGACGACCACCGCAGAACGGAAGCGCCAAGCCGCTGCCATTCCCTCTGCACCCATCAACTTTCGTCTCAACCTCGACAGAGGCTTGGCGCTCTCGGTTTGTGCCCCCCATCACC
Source organism: Gryllus longicercus (assembly GCA_038098605.1). Lineage (NCBI taxonomy): Eukaryota > Metazoa > Arthropoda > Insecta > Orthoptera > Gryllidae > Gryllus > Gryllus longicercus. Next base: position 1,436,027 of record JAZDUA010000297.1, read on the forward strand.
ATCGCCTGCCGCCGCCCGCCCCTGGTGTGTGTCGTGGCGTCCTCGACGTAGGGGACACCCTGATTTGCCTCCCTCTGCTCCACGAAACGGCGTTGACATCAACCGTTCAACGTGGATGTGAGGAAAAGTTTTAGTTTTGTTGTAACGGATTGTGGTGGCAGTGGTGTGGGGTTTTAGCGACGAATCATTATGATGATGATATTGTCTTAGGCAGGTGACATCCGCTCTCTATTGCAAAGGACGGACGTGTTGCGTAGTTATGGTGGTCGTGTACAGGACGGCGTACCGCACAAACAGTGGGGTTCCGCGAATCGATCTGCTTTCTAAACGCGATATACGTGCCTCTCGTGCTGGCAGGCCTGCCACCCTATCACAAGCGAATGACTCAGCCACGTACGAAGCAGGGCCCCTGCCACGTGACTATGTTATATCAGCGTTCCCAGCCAGGCAGAGCGGAGCAGGTGCTGCGCAAGGGAGCAAGCAACTCTACGATACACATTCCCACATCGCTTAGTTTATTCGACGTATTTTTTTCTGTTTTCAGACAAACACTGCTCGCGCATTGTCGTCCGTGAAAGGGCGTCGCCGCGCGACGGGACCGCCCCCCCCCCCTTGGAGGAGCCGAGCGCCGCGATGGCCCAGGCCGCAGCCGCCTGCCCGCCCCCGCGCTCATGCCAACTAAGTAATCACATACCACACGCACCCTTGCAAGGGCTGCCATTCACCCTCGCTTACTTCACATTTGCATCTAAAAATTATAACAAATCAATCATTAGTACATAATTGAAATTATGCCGCCAATACATGCGTAATTAGATAAAAATGAAGCAATTGTGCATTTATTGAAGTCGCATTAGCGTTTGTTAATATTGGTGCTGCCTCCGCACGTGACTCGGCTGTGCTCCGCAGCCGCCCACGCTTCGTACGGGCTGGGGTGGCTCCGGCTCTCAGTTGATGGCAGTGCTGAATCTCTGACAAGTCCTACAGTTCGAATCGAGCCGGTGCTAGGATTTGCCGCACTAGCTATGCGTAGTAGACAGACTTACGACGAGATCGTAGACGAGAAATCTAGCAGCCGGCTGTTCAAACCGGTAGTTTTCCGTTCAACACCACTTCCTCTTTCTTTAAATATTGCCATACCTTACTTACGCACACTAACATTTACATGCACTATTACACATGCTTACAGAGCAGTCGAGAGCTTAAAAATTGCCCCGGATGGGGCGATGCCGCATTTGTGGGAGATACCTAGTTGGGAAAAACATCGTAATCCTACATGTAGGCCGGCGCCGGATCTCTCCAACCAACGGGAAAGAACACCGCCAGATCTCGCGATAGAACATGCAGCACATTTACGGGACTAATAACCTTAGCAGTTGACGCGCACAGAATTACGAAACATTCAACCCACGCCTCGCCTCGCGGCGCTATCCGCGCTGGCGCACGCAAGCACCTCCACTCACGAAGGAAGAATTTGTTGTTTGAGCACGGAAGATGACCCACACACTCTTCGAATGGATATCTCAAACGTTATGATCATTGTGGTAGTAAACTACTACGAATGCGATAGGTTAACGTCATTGTGCAACAACTGACACTCATAAAAAATACACTCGTGATCTACAGAATTTACCGTATTTTATGTTTTCCTTATCTCTTTAGCCTAGACTTGCTTTTCGGATTTTCAGTTCAGCTGCTGTCTATTGGGCCTAAAACATGTTAGTTCACATCTTTTCGGCTCTTTATGGTAGAACTGAAGAATTACTCAGGGAATATTAGAGAAAAAATAAAGCTAATACTACGGGCAAATTTTCTTTGTAAAATCGTTTCTGAGGAAATGTTCGAACGTTTCGAAAAATGTGAATGTTTAAGCTCATTTTCTATGATAACTTTTGTTTTAGAGAAAACTATGAGATATCATTTGAAGCATTTCTGCTCGCAAATGCAATCATGTGTGCATATTGCCCGTAATTACATATTAACGAGGAGAAATTGATACATCAACAAAAATTAAATTTTTGGAATTTTTAAATAAAAGAATACTGCAAAATAAATTTATATAATCTGATTGAAAGCATTCACTGGTATCTCTAAAAAGTATTACGAAACGATTTGGAGGCGTTTTGTATTACTTAAGTAATATTATGAAGAGAAGAACTTGGTACTACGTGCAAATTTTTGCAGAAAAATCTTAGATGTTTATGAGAAAATGTGGTTTGAGCTTTCCTGAAAATGCAGAATTTTGAGCTCATTTTTACAAAAAATGTTTGAGTTTTCGAGAAACTTCACTACAAATTATTTGAACTTCTACATACAAATGCAATTATGTGTAAATTACGTCCGTAATATAAATATTCAGGATGTGAGACTATACCAAATTTACAAAAATTACGCTTGTGTCTTTTTTATAAAGGCGTAAGAATACGTCGAAGTGGCGTTAGTGATGTTATTCATTGCATTTGGTAGTATCACAGAGGAATATATTCTGTACATCGGTAGATGTATATGGGAGGATAACTGTGTATCAGCTGTGTAAAGTTAAATAATGTGGGAGAGGACGGCTCCCTGAGGTACTCCTGCTTTTAGGTTGAGAAGTGATGGACGAGCCCCATAGGGGCGGACTGAAAAAGATCGATCTTCGAGAAATCGTTCTAAAATACATGTGGGAGTGCTTGCGATAATGAGTTCGTTTAATAGTTCTGACTACACAACATTCTTTACTACATGTACTCACGTAAATATATAGTCTCGTAAGTAATTTACATTTAGGAACAAGACTTTTTTGGAATAAGGAACCTACATTTGAACTTTTTCTACCAAAAAACTGCTGTTTTTCACAGCAGTTTTACAAAATATCTGTACTATGAAAATAGTAATATGCAAGAAAGGAAAAACAATGATAATTTCGGAACCTCGCGGACCTATCGTCTAGCTATCTGAACTAAATAATAGTGTGTCAGTTAATATCTCGAGATTATATGAAATTACAGCGTAATATTGAAAAACGAAAGATAGCAGCGATGCTAGCGCCACGGCAGAGGCGCGGTGAGAAGTGGCAACGGCGTGGGTCACGATGTGCAGGCGCGGAGCCCTTCACGGGCGGAAGTGGCGCTGCGACGCGGCCGGAGCCGGAGGCAGAGGCTTCGGGCGAACGCCGCTGCGCGTGGGCACGCTGCCTGCACCGCTGCCCGCCCTTCAGCTGCAGCGGCACCTTCCACCGTCAGCGAAACACATTTTGAAAACACTTCGCGAACATTCCTCGACAGAGGGGTAGTAGTACAGGGAGCCCAAAAGTTACTATGCTTTGTAAACTTTAAGAAAACCTTGGTCAATTTTAATTCACAAGGCTTTGCTTTGTGTGCGACAGTGAAGACTACAATGCAATTATTCACTAAAACAGCTCAAGTTTCTTTACCATTGTCGATTCATGGAAAGGGCAATCGCTTTAAAAATCTGGAACAAAGGTGAAAGCGCGCTGCGGGGGAGGAATGGGTTAAGCCTGAACTTCCGGGATTTTGCGCTCTGGCAGTTGACGCAGACAGCGTGGCAGAGCCAAAAATAACCTTAGGCTGTAAACTCCTAGGAAGCTAGCTAGCGAGCCCTCGCTTGCCGACAGCAGGCGAGCCTATCTAGGAAACTTGTGTGGTGGGGGTGTAGGCCCCAACTATTTAACGCGGCGCCATCTGCGCCCGCGTTCTCATTCAGTTTACATCGGAGAGCGTAGTACGAGTAGGTACAGGGAGCGTAGGAATGTGGGCGAGATGTTCGAAGTGTAAGTGCCAGACGATCTCGGGTGCTGTAGGCACGCGATCCGCCGGACGGCGACCGGTTTTAAATTTGGCGTCAGGCCACGTGACGGTAATAGTCACGGGACGGAAGGCCGACAGCTCGCATCACGCGTGGCTTTTTTCTGCGGTTAGGCAGGGTACTGGAAATAAAAGGTTGCCGGAGGTTAGCAATTTATTGTAACTTGTTTGTAACTTTTCAATATACTTATTTTATTATTGTTATCTGAATTTAATCTTATTTCACTACGTCACACTAGCCACGTGGCAAGACGAAGTCAGCTTTTTCTGGTGTCAAACACTGGTGCTCTGACCACCGTAATTCTCCGTGGTTTCTCCGATCACTACCAGGTGAATGCCGGAGCAGGCACTGCACTACTTGACCAGTCGGGAACTTAGAGCTTCACCTGGCTGGGGAAGTCCTTGGTTTAGGAAAACTCCGCAAGACGACATGTGGGTCGGTACCGCATCTCACCATCCAGCTACGAAAGACCGCAGCTATCCAGGGAAAAAAATGCACTACATTTACTAGGGACTAATGTCTATAGCAGTTGACGTGCCCGGAAATACGATAAACTTAATCGGTTAATCAATCCACTACCCAGTCCCAATACCACAATCAATACCACTATAACAGTTTTACGCAGAAATATGACGTCCAAAATCTTTTGAAGTTTGCTTTCAGTCTTTTTTCATAAGATGGAATGAGAGTAGGTCGCTTCTCTTTTGTGAAGTTTCCAAAGTTCTTCATTCTCAGGATCGACCCTTACGTTAAGCGCGTAATGGAGTTGGGGTACTTTTTTTTCTCCTCAGCTCTGCGAAGTATATTCTTGAAGTTGATCTTCCCTGCAGCGATGGAAGGAAGCAGTGTTATTAAAAAAATGATCAGTAAGGTGGTATATTATAATTAAAGTGTATACCTTTTTAATCTTATTTCTCCAATATTTTTATTTGAGTTAATTAAAGTATTTACGAGGAACATAAACATTCATTGCGAATTATCGATAAATCCTCAGGTCGAATTACACGAGCCAACTCGTGCTTGTGAAGAAGCTAATACACTCATTATGACTTGATCATGCAGCAAAATTAAAGTGCAGCAAATGTGATTCGATACCGAACTTCAGAACAAACAAAGAGGGCGTAACTGACTTATCTTCTATTTCATTTCTCGTTTGCTTTTCTCCTTTACAATCTTTCTTTCTACTTTCTTCTTCACCTTCACATTTCTCTCGTTTTTTCACCCCGTTTTTCTCCTTCGTCTTCTCTTCGTCGCATATTTCTTTTTGTTTTCTTTTTCCATGTTACTTTCTTACTCGACATATTTTTTCACTTCTTCGTTTCTTCTAATTCTTGTTAATCTTCATCTTGTTCTTCTCCTTATTCTAGTTCTCATTTTCTTTTTTTACTTTTTCCTATCTCATCCTCTTCTCCTCTTCCTCTATTGTTCTCCTTCTTGGAATTCACATTCTCATTCTATTCTGACTCCACGTTGAACCGCAAAAATTAATGTAACTACTATTAAGATCACTGAAGGAGTTGTTATATCACGAAACCTTAAAAAGCACTGACATCAAGAGAATGGCCCCAAAAAACATTCAAAGAAAACAGATTCACGACATCCAGCAATTTTTAATCCCCCAGCAATGAATTCAACAGTTACATCCCGACTTATGTCACTGTGTGTCCCCGTAATGTCACTCTTACCGTTCATTATGTGGAACACACAACACCCACTACAATATTAAATCACCTTAACAAATTTTGCTTGCAAGACAGATAAAAACCAGAATGGGCAAAAAATGATGAACATTTTCTATTGTACAATCATTTAATAACAACATTATTTCAGAATATGTTCAGTTCAATGAAAATATAACATTTTTTTAAGGTGTCTCACTCCGGTCTTGTAAAAATTTCTTTAAATTTTAGTTCATTTTAGCGCCGAAATATATTTAAAAAACCGCAATTCCATTGAAATCTTCTTCGCAGTTGAAAAATACCGCCTGACATGCAACGAGCTGACGGCGTGCATTGAGCCGGCAAAGAAGGAGAAGAAAGACTGGTGCTGGGAGTCGGAAGGGCAGCTCATCCCGTACTGCGCCCACTGCCCGCGCCCGCCCTACCTCTGCCCAGCCGCCCAGCAGCCTAAGCAGCCCTGCCCCACGCCCACGCTCAAGGACATCCCGTTGCACACGTGGAGCGCCGGCCACCCCACGCCCAACTACGGCGACGCGCCCTTCCCCTACGCGTCGCGCCGCCTGCGCCCGCCCCGCGCCGCCCCGCCCACGCCCCTGTGAGCGCCTCCCACTCAGACACCAGCGCCAATTACAAACACGCTACACTCATAGCGTTCCATGGCATGAATGAGGAAACTAGCTTCATTTAAGGCTATCACGTAACGTCACCCTTATTTTCTGAACTTCCCAGTTTGTGTATTCAGCCCAGGATGAGAATTGCGCTGGTTTTCCTCAGGCGTGAACACGGCGCTTGGTGCTGCTGCAATGTCGTAACACAACCAGCTCACTGGTGTATAGTAAAAATGAGAATTACACTTCTGTTTATATTTTCCTATTAAGGTTGAGAAGCGTGGAATGGTAGGGATTGTCATCAAGGATACGTTGTAAGCTGACTTCCGGTAGCAGCATTCTGTTTCGTGTCGAGGGTGGTATTCGCGTCATGTTCTTAGAGAGAGTTTAAGATTATTGTGCTTCCTAATTGAGAGATTCAGTTGAGTTTCCAATATGCCTCGTTAAGCATGTACGTAAATTCGTAAGGTCTCTTTTGCTAACGTTTATGTGGAGTACACTACTAAATCACAGAGATGCGCACTATTACCGATAGTGGAAAAAACTCACGAATTGTATTTTAAATGTAAAGTTGAAGATGAGAACAAACAGTGGGCAATCCATTTGTGTTGCAGTAGTTGTCCGAGACATTTACGCAAATGGTCGCAGGTTTCACTCTTGCAAGCCACTCGCTGTGCCGATGATATGGCGAGAACCCTAATTCCGAGTATCTGACTCTACTTTAGTCACCGATCATACGAAATCAAACAATGACTCGATGCAGACAGAGATGATTCTAAGGAAAAATCGATTTCTATTAAGGGAGACCCTGGCTTTCAGACGGAGAGAAAAAATTCTCGTTACACCTGAGAATTAAATGATTTAGTTTTAGATTTCATCACGCTGCACTGTTAGAATCCATATTTCAAGGTTGGTACCTTGTAGAGCAATAATAGAAACGTACAGAAAACATCAGCATACATTTTCTGTCTGTACAGTATCAATATAAAAATCCTCAAGGCAGGATTGAGGGTAGAATACGTTTTGCACGAGATTGGCGGGTGTTCATGAAGACGTTCCAAAAGCAAATTTGAGGGCAGTGATATTAAATAATGTAAATATTAACGTTGTGCGAAATATTTCAAAAACAAGCGTGAGAAACATTTGTGTAATTTTTGAAAAATCAAATACATTATTATAATATAATAACATGATATGTTCACAATACGTGTTTTTCTGTAAACAAAATAGATGTTTTTGCGATTTACATAACTTTCTCTGTACTACGTACAATAATATGTATTTACGTACGTATACAAAAAAGGAAAACCTTGGAGCTGTTTTTTAGAAAATGTGTTTTTTGTTTTTTTTTAAATTGCATATATCGTGCGTCATATTGTGCAAAAACTACGAAAAATTTCAAAAAATGTACAAGACCTTAATGAAAGAAATAATTATGGACAGCAATTTTTATATCTTCAATTTTGTAGTTGTTGGAAGTCGCCAAAGAATTCAAACTTATATAATTATCAAAAATTCAGAGTTAACAGTAAAAATAGAACCTATGTCACCTTTGATAATTGTATTTTACTCTATTCTAACAAAAAAATTAAAGTAAAAAATTAAAGCCGTTTTTGAAAAAAATGATAATGTCTGTGGGGCGTGATGTAAAGTACCCCCAAAATTTAAAGTACGTTTTTCAAAATCTCAAAGCTTCGAGTGGAGCCAAATTGACCGGGAATATCCATTTTGATAAAAAAAACCTACGTATGGTATAGGCGCTAGTGTTCACAGAGGGACGGACAGACGGGCGGACCGTCGGACGTTTCGCTATAAATTGATTTTTGGTAACACGCTTCTTCAAAATAGGGATTCTGGCTACACCCGTGTTAGAGAACCTTCTTTTTATCCACTTACTCGTTATCAGGGCACGGCAATGAAAGTTTTTCTGCCGAAAATCCGACATTTTCTCGCGCAGCATTTCATAACTTTCTCTATACTATGTACATTACTCCGTATATACGTATGTATACGGGAAAGCAAAAATCAACGCATGTTTCTTGAATAATTGTGGGTTTGTGTGAATGGTGCTTGCAGAGAAGTGGCTCCGTCATGCCAGACTAGTTTCTCCCAGCCCCGCATGGAGCTCTGCAGCGTGGCCCTGGGCGGCCCCGGACAGCGCACGCGCAGATGGAGGCTGGAGGAGCTCGCGTACAACGTACAATCTCTCTCTCTATCTCCCTATATCTCTCAATCTCTCTCTCTCCCTCTCTCTCTCTATCTATCTCTTTCTCTCTCTTTCTCTGTGTCTCTTTCTCTCTCTTTCTCTTTGTCTCTCTTTATCTCTATCTCTCTGTCTCTATCTCTTCCTCTCTCTCCTCCTCACTATCTTTCTCTCTCTTTCTCTCCCTCACCATCTTTTTCTTTGTCTCTCTTTCCGTCTCTACTTTAAGAAACTTGCTCCGAGCAATTTTAACTTTTTTCCAAAAATATATGTTTATACAAATTTATTTGAATTTATATTTTGTTTCTATTCATTACATTTTTCACTTTTTATGATATTCATTCTGTTTTAATTACGTATTATAAAATTTGTATTTAGTAAATTCAAAAAAGTGAACCTACGTGAAAAAACGTGAAACGTCGCATTGTGAAATTACTTTTTTTTCCTTTGATTGTCAAACATATAAGTATAGTATAGTTTTATTGGCAATTTTTTGTTGTTTGCCTTTCCCATCATTCAGAAAATTGGACTAATACATTTTTTCAGTTCGTTGCTACATATGACGAAAAATTTAAAAAGAAAATTTAAAGAGAATTTTTGAGAAAATAATTGTTTCAAACGCCATCTTTTTAGAGATTTCACGCTCTCCGAGGACAAATTTGAATCCAAAATTGCAGTATTACAATATTACGTAACTGTCTCCAATAGCGCGAGAAAATATGTAATGTTTTAGCGCCTCCAATTTATTATTCACACACCACATCGAGTTTGTTTCCTGTATTCCAACAGAAAGGTAATGTAAATGCCATCAATAATTAATCCTCCTTTTATTCCCCGTGGCTAGCCAGCAAGTTGGAAGCACGAAGAGAAGTGCACAATATCTCTGTGTGCGTGAAATCATGGGGAGAAAGTAAAATTACATAATGGGGAGACATCGGAAAAACGGTACTTAGTAAATGTTGGAAAGACCAGATCTGTCTTTCAATTCAGGAACTACATTGGAACTCAAATGGAGTGCACTTTTTGCAATGCGCCGCCAGTTCGTGTTGCGAGGTGAATTGCGGTGCGCAGCCGCAGAGGTTCTTCGACAAGCGCGCGGCTGGCTTCCGCGAGAGCGCGTGGTGCGCCCCCCTGGCCAACGGAGGGGTCCTGGCCCCCCTGCCCCCCGCCTGCAAGCCCTGCGCCTGCCCCCTCCTCTGACCAGAACGGCAGGTATTTGCCCTACAACCATTTTGTACATGAAAGCACGATACAAACGTTTTTGAAACAGTTTTTCACATTTTATCTTTTTTATATTCCAGTTGTTTACTAAAAACCTAAGAAAAGTATTGTACCTTTATTATCATAGGAAGGTGAATGAATGGCTGCCTTTTAAAACGGCGTCGTATGCCAACACATTCCCTGGGACGGATTGCCACCCAGCAGCATTCATCAGGGCAACGCGACGCATTTCCTGTATTCATCTCGAAAAGTGGATATGTTAGTCGTTTTGTAACTGCCGAGTCATGTAGCAACCATTCTCATTGTTTTTTCTTTGGGTTAATTGTAGAGAGAACACAACACGTAAGGACAACACAATGACATCCCCAGGTGGACTCGAACACGCGATCCTTCCGTCCAAGGTCGCCATTGCACTACCGCCTTCGTGATCGTGACTATCTGGATCTGTGAAGACGATGCTTATTGGAAAAGAAAGTCGTCTCTTCATGTAAACTTATCACTTTTCGCTCCTTGACGTATAACCTTTTTAAGTTGCTCCTTGCTGTGTTTCGTTTTGGACAATGAGCCTTACAACTCTTTAGAGTCAGTGTGGTTCGTATGTACAGATATTAAGCACCTTCAACCACTGTCACATAAACAGCTTGTAGATTCCTAACGGCACGTTTCTAGGGTTAACAAGGGGCAAAATATGTAGTTTTCATTTCTACTCTCGTCAGTCATAAATTCTTATTTACGCCATACCTCGAAAACTAACGTTATTACGAGGGCTATTTTTGGTTTCAAGATCCGATCGGTCACGGAATCCGAATCCGTGCGCAGAAGTGTTGCGTAGTCTTCAGTTACCCCTCGACTGCGTCCCGTGGCTGCAGTGAGCACGTACACACGTCTAGGACAGTAGAAGCTCCCGCCAGTGTACAGAACGCGCTGCCCTTCAATTTTTTCATGGTGAGGGGGCAATGCAGCCCATATCCATCGAAGACAGAGAAATGTGTTCGATGCAACTTTTATGACGGCAAAGTGCGGCAATGATGCAGAAATTTTGAAGCATGACGTAGATGTTTATGATGCTGGCGAGCAAGGAAGGAAGGAAGTGGCAACCGATGACCTTTTCCAATTTTTGAAAAGTCCGAGTGAAAATCGGACATTTGCCATCTTTATAAGTGTATTTCACTCATCTGTACAGTAATGTGTTGAAAAACTTTGGACACTTTTTTTTACAGTTGAAAATGTCCAAGGGCCTCATGTAAAGCTCCCCAAAAATTCAAAGAATGGTTTTCAAAATCGGGAAGTCTGTGCGAAGGAAGAGCGGTCGGGCAACATTAATTTTTGCAAAAATACTACAAATTACTTAATATTTCACTCATCTGTACAAGAAATGTGTTGAAAAACTTTGGACACATTTTTTTACAGTTGAAAATGTCCAAGGGCCTCCCAAAAAATTCAAAGAATGGTTTTCAAAATCGGGAAGTCTGTGCGAAGGAAGAGCGGACGGGCAACATTAATTTTTGCAAAAATACTACAAATTACTTAAGTGTTGTTAGCAAACGAACCCAGAGACAAACAGACGCACGTTTTGAAAATAAGTGAATAGGAAAAAAAGTCCCATAATTGTATTTCAATTTCTGCACGCACTGGACAATAGTGATATACGACATCGATGGAAGATGATATTCACTTGTTCTAGGAAACGAAAACGGCTGAACAGCGATCCAAGGGTGCTGACTCAGGGAGAGCACAAGTCAATACGTCCATTGGCGGCCACAGTGGACAGCTGCCGCGGCCCCTCTGCTTATTCCCGCTCGCAATCTGGCCGAATAAAGACATCCGACACACTCGAAGAAAGTGGTTTACATTTTACCTAGTCAACCTCCAAATAGACATTAGCATCCCACACGAATGGCATCGCTAACACATTGCATCATCCTCTGCAGTCAACTTACGTACATTGTGTTCAGAAGGAAACTCGATACTAAAGGCAAAATACTTCGTATCAAACACCTGATAATTTTTTAGAAAATGTGGTGTGAGATACTTTAAAAATATCTATGGGATGGACTTAAGAAGCGTCTTGTTTCTCTGAATATGATAACCTTAACCCTTTTCGACCTGGGATTGTTTTGACGATTAAAAAAAAACGTGGGAATGCACCGCTTACCAAAACTATTTCTCCTCTTTTGGGAAGATTGTATAGGATTGAAAATGTTGTTTATGATACTATCAACAGTATTTTAGTATAGTTCACATACCATCCACATGAGCACTAACATCGGGGTAGTTTGAATAGTTTTCGAAAACAATCACAAACTGCCCTCGTGTAGCACAGGCCATGTCGCTGGTTTTGTGCACTTCACAAGCCGATGAGACGACGAGAAACAGAAGCAGGAACTGGAAAATATAAATCGGCGTAACGCCAAAGAATAGTTTTCCTTGTGCGTAGCCTGCGAAGTCAAGGCCTTCTGTTGGCTCACGCCTTTGCATGTACGTATTGGCCGTACTTTGGCTTTTGACAACATCGCTGGTAGGGTACACAGACTATGTATTGCCGAAAATCAAACTTACTCAAGAAAATGCTCATCTAACATATGACAATATATATATATATATATATATATATATATATATATATATATCATTGGATTTATCTTTTTACGCTCATCATAATACACTAAAATGAATAGTTTGATTTGAAAAAAATAACCTCATCTCGTAAAGAACAAGGGATAACATCAATTAGCCCCATTCCCTCACACACGTCTGTGAAAACTGCATTGAAATAACTTCAACCGTAGAAAAATTACAGAGGTGCTAAAGTTATGTAACTCTCTCTCTCTCTCTCTCTCTCTCTCTCTCTATATATATATATATATATATATATATATATATATATATATATATATATATATATATATATAACCTACAAGTAAGTAATCGCCATATTGGTGATCTGAAAGTCAATTTTAACATGAATGTAACAGAGAAATTACACTAATCCACTATCTACTGCCTCCACAAAGCACAAGCACTTTCTAAAATAGAAGAAGAGACTCCAGCGTTGGAGTGGAAGATAAAATTCTCGAAATTTCATTTAGTGTTCAGACGAAGACCATGAAGCAATATTGTCGGAAGTTGACAGTAAACAAATGTTTCTATGTCTTAGTATTGTGTTCTGATGTTCAGTATTGCAAGACGGTAGAAATATTATTTCGATGCAATTAAAAAATCGAGTAAGATACCTTGCAGAGGCTTATTCGTAATGTGGTCAATTTAAATATAGATTGCGAACATATTTCTATTCTTGGCTCACATTATATAGAAAATTAATTGTGAACTCACCAGTAGGAAACACGGTAAGGCACAGGTTCAATGAAGTTGCCATAATCCACTCACCTGAAACAGAAAAAAATCATAAGAATAAGACAAAAGAAATCAAAGAACTATCAATTTTCACAAAACTACGTCGTATTTAGAATTTAAACAAATATCTTTAAGATCTAGAGAATGATGCATGAGCAAAATTGCGAAAGAAAATGTATCACATATCATTAATAAATATTTGTAGAAGGCTTACTTATCTCATTGCTTAATGTTCTATCCACACTATTTGGGGAAATCTTTTCATAACCTTAGTGAATTAATACGCAATATCTTCACCCGTGAGAACGTTGTGCTCTTTGTAAATAGTTTTTAATGAAAATAACATTCTTGTATCTTATATACTAAACTTTGATTTTTCGCGTTTTTCTGGCGGTCTTCTGGTCCGAGACCGCTACGGCACTACTGCCCTGACGGTATCAGCCATCTGACCGGCAAACATTAATAGTAATGCCCTTCCCCTTCTACATCCTCTTCCCTCCCTTGCCGCATCGTCCAGCCCCCCACCCACCATTCCACCACTAGGACGATCCCCGTCCTTGTATGCGGAAGAGCTTCAATTAAGAGACAAGGTGGACCACCAACAAAAGCCGTGATTTCCGTTCTGTTGATAATAACGAAACTGATTTTTGTTAATGTCGCTATCACGCACAACATGGCGGTAAGGCGGGTGGTATTTGTGTAAGGCGAGGCCGCAAAGGGCGAGACCGGTGGCAGGCAGGAGGGTGGGTTTGGGCAGGCCGCAGCGGAGTGCGCTAGCTAACACTACGGACAGAATGCATTTATTTTCCTGTCTGAAGAGGTGAATAAATATCCAGACAGATAAAGAGATTCGGCATTAAAATTCCCGTGCGATTTAATCGCACGATTTTCATCCACTTTTTAAATCTTATAGGAGCAATTATCCTTTTGGCGCTCTCTACTTCACATTCTAGTGCAAACAGTGCTGGAGACTTTCCCTGAGAATGTCAAACATTTTAAAATAATATTAAATAAATTGTATTTGTTAGTGTATGTTAACATTAAAATATTTTTTGAATTATTATTGTTATTTGATATTAGGTCACCTTTACCATGATAGGTTTGAATATAATAAATCATGTAAAATTGTATTAAGTAATATGTAAATATTGTAATTTTCCTTTGATTGTGTTGTGTATTTGTATTAACTACTTAGAAAACGCTACCACTGGAAATATTCTATGCATTCCTAAGTAGGAAAATTAATATTTTGTTCTATCCTATTGTTAGTTCTATTGGAAATTAATTAGAAAATGTTATATGATAAGACGCATTGAATTAAAGTTTGATGGTAGAAAAGAAAAATGAAAGTGGTGTCAGTCCGTCCTCGTGAAGGCGGGAACGTAGCCCTTACCATTGACTGCAAAACAAATTTTACTTTCACATAAAACACACCGAACCATGCATGATATTTGTTTCGGTGTTTGGTGATATCGCAAAAAAACAAGCATTTTCATCTTATTGGATTAAAATCCATTTTTCTCATTTTCTAGGCTGTTAAACTTACCAAAATTTTAAAAAGATAAAAATTCTATTTAAAACCAAATTGAGTAGAAAGAGTATTAAGGCTACGAAATAACTATTATCTGTTTTGAGGGAGCAGCATGGTGAATTTTCCGCCACCACGTGCCGAAACACTGTTAACGTCCGCAGCAAAACGATTCTGGTTCTTGAAGTATAACACATACGTTGAGAGCATATACAATCGTTAGACTCTCGATGCAAACACTACCTCAAGGACAGTAAGGCATGCCCCTGCTTGGCGTTATATTCGCGGGCTCTCATTAAGCCTCCGCGAGGGAATCTCCATCAACTGACCTCGCCTTCAAGGCAGAGAGCGGCTCTGCCGCGCTATGCAATTTTTGAAAGCGTGAACTACATCATTTTTAATAATGCACGCGCATTGTGTCGCGCAGAACGGCCTCTTGACACTAGGTGTAACTCTCTTCCAAGCACTAGTCTTGGCTCGAATTTCAACAGAGCTCGTTTGGTGCCTTCCTTATCCTTGAAGCGTTTTCTTATAAGGACCAGCTGGCTGGCGATCTGACCGGCCGGGTAAGTGTAACACCGTTTCGGTTAGTTTAAATGTTTAAAAATTCAGCGATTTTCTTTATCTCACACCGTGGATTTGGAGAAAATAACACTCCAGATTCATTCGAAAATCCACGAGCTTGGGCTGAATTGTCCCAAGATGGGCTATAATCTCACATTACAAGTTAGGTGCTAATAAAAATCTAAAAACATTTGAAGACAGAATGTGGTAACAAATGGATAAACCCCCAATCGTGCAATGATACGTGTATACACTGTACATTACCTTCATTTCATTCAATATTTGGTTACGTTTATTTAATTTATAACTAGGTGAAAAGGCACGAATTTTGTGAATGGTGTGTCCCTGCCCTGAGCCACCGCAACGTGCTCTGGCCATTACTCACCCCTCGCTTCCCCTGCGCGACCCACGTTCACTGTGGGCAGCTGTCAATGTAAGCCTTCATACATACTACCGGCAAACTTATTACACATTTGTCCTTCAGCTACTCTGAGCATTGCAGTTTCTGTTTAGATATTTCTAGATATTTATGTTGAATAAGGTGTGTGATTAATTTATCAGTGTTAGTTAACAGTTTATGCACTGTTTATTTATTTGTGCATAACCTTACTTTTTTGAGTTCCTTCAAAGTTCCAATGAGCCTCGCTGCAAAAGCAATATTACAATGGTATCAAAGTTAAAATGTTTGGCTTTCCAAAAGACACGGAAACAAAACTGAGGGAGAGCGGGCGGCGCGCGCCGACGCGCTCGGGGCCATGGATTCGCATTTCAACAGGGAGAGGGGAGTGTTGGCTTTGCAGTGAGAGGACGGTGAACGAGGAAAGGTGAGTACGATTTTGTCAGTGGTCGAGATTCCACGCTCGCAGAGAGCAGCGACTTGCCTAAGGTCGAGCAAAAATCTCTCGCGGAAGAACTTGTTTTTTTGAAGTCGAGGAAAGATGCTCGCGAGGATTAGGTTGTAGATCGTCATCGTTCGGCATAACATAGCGCACAACTCGTCGATGTAGATGGTGCAGTCACGCAGACCGTCTAAGGACAATTAAATCGGTAGCTACGCAATCAGACCCACTCCCTCTGAGTATTTAAGGCACTGGAGAGGCATTTCCCGAAGACAGAGACCGCGATCGGGGCGAATGAGCTCCGCTTGAGCGGCGCTGACGACTTCACGACGAGTGGAGGGCAGCTCAGGGCGCCGAACAATGTGTGATTATGGACGCGTGGGACGCAGAAGGGGCCCACAGTGAGTGCCTCACAAAGGCGTCCTAACTCTCCTCAACTGTTTGGCGGACGAGACAGGTACTCAGCAACCCGACGAGGAAAGAGACATCACCAATGGTAAGTGTAAACAAAACCATTACCTAAAGACAGTGTTCAAGAAACAAGAAAATTTCAGTATATTTGTAGTCAAAATTGCACTAGATTAGTATACATCCTATTTGTCAATTGCAACCTCAGCTTTCAAATTACCACCTTAAACATCCAGTAGTATAGTACTTTTTATTGTCATTTACATAATTAAATGAACAAATGTTCAATAAACACGCCCGTATCAACCAGAGAGCGTGCAGCCGGACAGCTATCGCGCGACAGAATTGAAGTGCAGAATAGTCACAAGCCAACTAAACATAATAATAATAATAATAATAATAATAATAATAATAATAATAATAATAATAATAATAATAATACCAGGGGAACGAACTCATGAACCCGATGATAACTAAATTTCTGAGTCACAATTCAACGAGAATAGCAATTGTCTACGCGGCTGCACATGGCCACACGCCAAGCTTTAATGAATAAAAAAAAGTAGTTATCACGTTAAACAAAGGAGCCTCAAACGTGCAACAAAGGAACCTCGAGATACGACATACGAAGTTTGATTTTCTCAGAATAACTTCACATTGTTGGGTGGTGCTTCTGGGTGTATGAAACTAGACTTTTCAATTCTCCAAGGTGCTGATATATTGCCTTTAAACAAATTAAATTTACGCGCGTAATTCGCTACAATTGGTAATGACTTTTAGAAGTGATGGCTGATACGTGTTTCTGACCGAACCAGTACAGGCGTTGCCGCGCAACAAACTAATGCAAGTGGGGTGGCGAAACAAATGGGGCCTCTTTTAAATACTAAGTCACTATTTTCATGGATGACATCAACTCCTTATGAGAAAACGGCGTCAACGTTGTGCGTGCCCCTTCCCAAAGAACAGAGCAAGTCAGCCGAAGAAGAGAGAAAGATCGCCTGAAATGCCATCCCGTTTCGAAATGATAAACATGTAAATGCTGCACTGCATAATATTTTGTTCTTATAACGAGATAATTATTTGGCTAAGTAGAAGAGCATTTCTATATCTAAAGTTAATTGCCCATGTCTTGCAATGAGAGGAATTGGTCAAAAGATGGCCTAGATCACATGGACTTTCTCCTATATCAGTGAGTATAGTAAAAACGAAAAACTGAAAACTTTGTGCACTTACATTACCTCAGTTCAAGTGCATAATGTATAATGGGCATTCAAAGTGCCAGCGAATTTAACTTTAATATTTCAGTAAAACCTAAATTGAAAATTTTTGTTGAAAATGTTAATCACGCTCGTACTCTTTTCCGAGAGTAACGGAGATGATTGACAAGATTTATTGAATGTGAACCAAATTTGAGGTCAAAATTCGCGGTCGAATGTTATTTTGTGGATAAAAAAATGTCATAACCCATGCGGTTGGTCGCAAGGAGGTCGCGTTGCGCTTATAAATTCGTGCAAACTTTGAATACCCTACTTAACCTAAATAACCTTTTTTGTGGAGATAAACGTCGAATAACGTGGAATAAGAGCAGCAGGAGTGACGGAGACACCCATGAATATTTAGAAGAGTTTTTCACTCTTCTCAAAGAATTTCTATTCACTGTGTATTTCACGTCACGAAAAGGAAGGAAGATTTCCAGATTTTGTTTTCATTGGCATGGCAAAATTTTACAGATGTTTCGACTATCCAAATCTAAAGATTTGCGTTTGTTAAATCTCATAAAAGTTTGAAATACGTGACGGAGAGATAATTACTAATCTACATTTGATGACTATGTGTAAAAGTAAACTTGATTTTTAGTTAGCAATCTATAGTAGTGTTCTAGAAAAAATGACTGCATTTTTTCTGAGCAACTTTGCTGAGCAACTTTTCTGAGCAACTTGAGATTCAATCGAGTAAAAATCATCATCATCATCATCAGGGGGTGAAAATGTATATACAAGAAATTACAAAAATATAATGTTGAGTACTTTGACAGATGCGTTAGGAAAGTAGATTGTACATATCATGCAGCGTCTGGCCGAAAAACAAATTTCTTCTTTACAAAATATGACTTTAATTTTGTTAAAATTATTTAGTTTGGCACTTAACATTTCACTGTACAATATTTCAAATTGACACACGGTAGGCTAGTTTTTGACGATTTGTAATGCGAAATAAAGAGATAAAAGATCTTACACAGCAATTATAAAAATCGTACAAAGATTAGATAAATTCAATGAAAATCCTCTAGTTACGTAACACTTTTTGACATTTCGTGAAGACGTTTCTATGGAAATACTACACTGCTCCTTGACTCTTGAAATTCAAAAGAAATCCACAAAATTATTTCCAAGAAAATGCAAATATTACTACTATATCCTTGCAAATATCTGCCTAAACACAGCTATTTTAATAGTAAAGTTGCTATTTAATGACTGCAAAAAACGTGACTTTATATTGCTATATTCTTGTCTAAAACAACTTTATTTTTATTAGGATGCTAAGAATCACATTAATATTGCTTTAAAATTCTAAATAACAATGAGATACGAATTACGAAAACTGATAAATCATTCTCTAAATACTCTGAAACATTTCGCTGTCGATTTGTTTATTTATAAAAAGTATGTTAAACGAAGGTAAATCATCATATGTTTAAAGCAATGAAGCATTCCTCGATAAATAAGTATATAAAAATTAAAAATGTATTAATAAGCCACTTAGCTAAGTTTGAATGATCTATGAAATAATGTTGATCATAGACATTTTTTAGACAAAAGAAAATAGTCTTCTTAACATTATTGCATTGTATGTATAGTTAAATTTGTGATTTTTCAACTAAAAGGAAGGAATTACACAATTAACAGATTTTTAAAAATAAAACACACTACTCTTTTTCGTAATAAAAATTGGGGGAGAATTGTTTTTACTAGATGACTTTAAAACTTGTAATTTATGTGAAACAGAAAATCAAGCATTCATTTTTGAAAAATTGTTGAGCTTATTAAAATTCAACTATTTTACTACATAGATATGACATGACTTGCATTCGGCATACATTAATTTATGGAAATCGAACCCGAGTAGCTTTCAGTTGACGTTAAAGATTTTTAATTTCTGAGGTATTACGTGACGTTCAATATGCATATATATATATATATATATATATATATATATATATATATATATATATATATATATATAGTTGCCAAGAAATATTATTGTACCTTCCAAATACCACAAATGGTCATAGTATCAGGATTTCTTCGCACACATTACGAGGCCATACAAACGCATGTACACAGGAATTCACAGCGATGAGCAGAGGGGAAATATTTATAGGCAAGCCAAGAAGCAATATTTCGACAAAATATTATCGAAAACTACCTACTTTCTCTTTCAAGGAGTCTTCAGGTGAGACATCGAATACTATATACATAGAATATTGATACTAGTACAACTAGGCGAGTCGTCGGAAAAAGCAGTTTTAGAAATACTATTCTTAGATTTATTCCGGCATTGTATAAAGAACCGGCAACTCACAATTATAATACAGTATATAATAAATTATTTACTTTATTATATACTTTATATAATAAATTATATAAAGTCATCCATAATTTTATCTTATTTCCAGATGGTAAAGCTCTCCCTGGAGACAAAATGGCTGCTCTGAGAGAGGTGACAGATGATTGCGTGATTTCGGAAAGAAAAGAAGGAGTTGATGTTTGCCAACCTACAGGGTTATGTTGGGAAAGTAAATCTTATATTTGTGACCTATTTACCTTTACTTATGGCTTACTTAAAACATCGCACATTACAAACATCCATTATGTTATCTTAAATAAAGATACATGCTACCAAGAAATAGGGAAAAAGTCATTGTCCAAATATGAGTTTATTTTGAAGGAAATGTACAATAAATTACATTTAAAAAGTGCCGTGTGAAAACATATACACAAATGTCATCCTCTCGCACATGCCTATCAATTTGATTCATGTGCCCACATCCTTGGATAAAGTTCTGTTGCAAGGCAACTAGTTTTTAATTCCGAATTTGATAATCATAGACTCTGGAAACATCATTCGTGAATGAGCCATTGACATCTTTAATTTTGGCAACACTAAAGTTATATTTTGTCACCATTGTAAAATTATATACGAGTAAATTCCTTCGTTGTGTTCAAGTCACATCTGAGACGTTGCTCCTTTTACTTGCTGACTAGTGTCCTACTGACTTAACTTTTTAGTTGTGAAATATCTGTATAAATACGAGTTTGATTTCAGGATATTATTGGTGATATACCAGGAAGCGCAGAGTAAACTTATTGATTTCTATTTAGAGATTTTAACAGAAATACACATTATCGGGTCCTCTCATCCCAAACAAGTGTTTCTTCCAAAAGCTCAGTCGGTCTGTCAGCCCGTCTGTGTACAATACTAGCGCTTAAACTAATCGTAGATTTTTCCAACAGAAATATTTTTTAATCTGGCCAGATTCGAATTCCTGCAATTTAAAAAATCTATTTTATCATTATAATTTTAAGAATACTTCAATAGAACATTTTCTATATTATTTTATAGTACATTACTTCATTTTGTACTTCTTGTTTTTCTATTTTACAGCTTACCCGATATTGAACTTCTCTTGTTATCGAAAAGTGTCTTGCGGCAAAACATCAGTCTATCTGTCGGTCAGTTCGTCTGTGAACAACAGTAGTGCCGAAAACGTGCACAGAATCAATATTATTACTTTCCAAAGTGGATAAAATTGAAAGAAAATTATATAGCCTCTCGCCAATTGAAAGATGTTTATGGTTTTGTTACCCAAGAACTCGGAAAACAGTAAAAAAAATTCTGAAACACTTTCGATTTTGACTGAAAAATGCAAATATTCGATTAGTATTCCGGTGATTCTCGCAACCACTAATTTCTCATACTCAGTGTGTAAGAGGATAGGAAGGCTGCAAGGAAAACCGCCTCGCGCCATTGAAATATTTGTACTCACGTGTTGCGTTGTGGAAGAGCACCTTTATTGACACTGAAGGACGATTGACAAAGACCTGTTGACCAGTTTGATGCTGCATATTAACTGAAGGCGGTGTTGGCCAGGGGCGTCGCCGTTCACGGGGGGCAGCGTGCCGTGGCGCGGCGCGGCAGGGGGGCGCGAGGGGGCCGAGGGGGCCGAGGGGGCGGAGGGGCCCTGCCGGTGGGCGCGCTGCCCCTGGCACTCGTGCCCCCTCTACAGCTGCTCCGGCGACTTCGAGCGTGCGTACTCGCTCACAGCACCACAAACCCCTTGGACATTTCACTTTTTTGCTTTCTCCTTACGAAGTAGAGAAAAATATGCAGCGAGAAAAACCGAATTTTCGACAAAAAAAACTTTTATTACAGAGTCCTGGAAAGGAAAAAGTGGACAAATCCGTTACTAAATTTAGAAAAAATCCTCTAAAATGTGGTATAGGGAGAATCCATGTTTCGTTGGTTCTTCATTCCGAAAAATCTAATGTCGGCAAAATGTCTGACTATTCGTCAGTCTGTGAATAACGCTAGCGGCTAAACCGTTCAGGTAATTTCTTCAAATTTGATATTCTCTAATCAAACTGGCTGAACTTACAGCCCTTTGAATTTGAAACAGTTTTTTAAAATTTTTGTGGGGTATTTACATGAAGCTCTTGGAGCATTTTCCAAATTTTCAAAAAAATGGATTCATTTTTTTGATTAAATTTTGTGGTTGAATAGTGTAGGTCTCATGTTCATAGAAAAAATTGTTTTTGGAAAATTGCAAAAGTTCAAAATGTTTTCGGTGTGTTTCCACAATTAAAATATTAAAGATAGATATATTTCCCTAGTGAAATCTCTTCCTTACAGATAGATTTTGAAATAAGGTCAGGTACAATGTTTCGAAAATTTGAGTATTTTCACCGAACTTATGCGTGAAAACACGGGGGATAAAGTACGTGCTCTGTTAGCGCCACTAGTTTATTTACATACGACATATTCACAAGTATAAAACCTACTAAAAGGATAATTACATTATAACTGGAATGACACAACTTCGAGTTTCGTATTACAATATCCCAAACTTAAAAAGGGTAAAACAGAGATTGAACATAATAAGGAAAGGAAAATGTTCTTCCAAATTTTTCACGAGGGCCGCAGCCCCCCTGGAACCCTCTGCGCCCAAGCCGTACACTCATTGATCGTACGTTGACCTCAAGTGTACACAACCGGAAAGGGCGCTCTATTGCGTCCAATGAATTGCAGTAATAGCGTACAATTAATGATTCTTGGGTGAAGTCTGATATGGTCATACATAAAAGCAGTGTGTTTTTTTCGATTTCGTGTAAACAAAGTATTTTGCGTTAATTTCCGAAAACGTCTTGCTATTTCGAATGTCTTTTGCTTTATTTTTAAAAAGTATTGATAGCCATTCTTCTTTTTCCCTTCATTGTCGATTTTTTGGAGTGACAGAAACTGAAAAGTAATGTGTTATTGCTAAGTTTTTCATAAAACTGAAAAAATTCTCATCATCATGAAAATATATTTTTATAATTCATGATTATTATTTTTTGCGAGATTTTTGAGTTTATTGTGAACATTCGCCACGCTGCTTTAAAAGCACTTTGCCTGAAAATTAACGAAGAAAATAATTTAATTATGAGTACCAAAAATGAAATTCGGCAAGAAATTACTTTAATTTCGTTTTTTGTCGATATTCATCATTAATACGGAACTAGTGATTCAAGAACAGCAAAAACTTTCTCGCATCAACAACGGTTACGTAAAATTACATAGAGTTCGCCGAAAATGAATTCAACACCATTTCCTTTGCCGTTCTTTGGTTAATCGTCTTCTTTTTGAGGCTTTCATCCAGCCGACTTCCGGTTACCCTTTACATCTCAATGGCATGCACATTCGACCACACACTAGACACCAACTCCCTTGCGGGCTCCTCTGATCTGGGGTGAGCAGAACGCGAGGCCCTCCGCGACACGGCAGGAGACAAGGGACAAACAGCCATCCCCAAGGCGCGACTCAAACACGCGACCCTTCGGACCGAGGTGCTGAGTCAGTACAAGCTCTTAGCCACCTCGGCCTCGAGGTCGGCTCGTCGCTTCACACGAGAGGGAAAATTAAACAAAAATGTTGGAGTCGTTTTGACAAAACAATTTATTCAAATTGTTTAAAAATTGCCTGGTAACCCATTATTACGCCAAAACTATTCATATTTTCGATAAGATATACGTGATCTTATTTCAAGATCTATCTTTCTGCAACAGAATTTATTCACTATTTCGTTACCAGAACATGGCACCAAGAGTTTTTCTGCCGAAATTTCGCCTTTCCTGGCGCACGATTCCATAACTTTCTCTTTTTACGCAGCCTCTTCGCTCTTACAAAGCACATTCGCAAGGGAGAGAAAGTAAAACCAGGTGACTGAGCAGAATCTTCAACAAAACATTTCAATAATGTGTTACACGTTTTTATTAACAGATAATCTTGTATAATGTAATGTTTGTTTAGTGTAACAAATCATCGTATTTAAATACCCGTTTTTAATGAAGCAAATAACATATCAAGTGTATTGAACAAATGGTAAGCGGAAATTTATTCTAAGAGAAATATTTTTATTATATTATTTTCATTTTAAATATCAAGTACAAACCCTTTTATTTTCTTGTTTGATATACCATTGTTAATGTGAGACAATCGTCAAGACAAAATGAAATGAAACACCGAAAATAAAATAAAAAGACCGCACGTCATTGGTAACGGAACGTAGGTCACCAGTTAACTCATTATGTTGCATTTTTGACTGAGTCCTCGCAAGCGTAAAACTAACGTTTTCTACACAAATCGAATTCATATTATTTCTTTAAAAAAACTTGCAATCAGAGTTATTCGTTTTGTCTGTTTGGACCTTTTAAGGTGCACTTTCAATTTTATCATCAACAGTTCATTGCTCTGCCACATGGTTTACATGATCTCATGCAGTTAATTGATGTGCTCCCTACACTTTCCGTGAAACATTAATTAAGTTCAAGAGAAATCGGGGTTATTCCAATCAATATAATGTAAATCCCTTGGTCTGGAAAACCTCAATATTGTCTTATCTGGCGTTGAACTACCTCGTACTGCATTTTCAGCCGATAGGCCATTTGTCATACCACTGAAAGCGTAATAACGATTGCGCAGTGCGTAAATTCCGCCCCATTTGCCGCGAGTTCACGAGCTGCCCAGACAAGAGCGTGAAGCGGCGCTGGTGCTACCCTCTGGAGGCCAACATCCTGCAGCACTGCGCGCCGTGCCCGCGCGGCCGCTACGAGTGCTCTGAGCCCGAGGCGGAGGGCGCGTGTGCGGCCAGGCCGCCCCAGCTCATCCCGCTGTTCCGCTGGCAGCACGGCATCCCCTACCCCAACACGCGCAGGGAGCCCTACCCGCACCTCCTGGAGGGGCTGCACTGGCTGGAGCAGCCCCCGGCGCCGCCGCCCCCGCGCAGGTGCCGACACTCTTGGGACACGTGGCGCCCAGGCGGAATTATTTTCCTTTCCTCTACAAGCACCACATGGCAGTCAAAGCGGGCGTTACAGAGGGATACACCAATTCATAAAAGCACCTGACATTATCTGCCGTTCATGCTTTATGTTGTTCTATGAATAGCCTTCCGTTTAAACCAACCGATGTTGCCAAGCAAGGACAGTCGATACAATCCTCAATGCTGAAATTCACAGATATTAACCCTGACTTTATTCAATTTCCCCAGAGCCAGTATTTCCTCCACTAGCCGCTGGACTTTTTCTGTCTTCACTTCAATTATTGTTTTAAGTTGTATTGAAAGGGTACAACAATGACTATCAAAAATTGTATTCCTTTTTTTTTGTTCAGAAGCACTATGTCCGATCGGTTTGGTGGACCTCTGCGGTCTAATTTCCCTGTCCCCATACTATTCAAAACAAATTCCTCTGAAGATCAACAAGTGACCCTTTGTCCGTATGAAATAGACAACTTCATAAAGAATTTAGTCTACCACTTATCACCCAATACACATAGCTCTCCTCTCCAATAACTTCTATTTAAACAAACATGCAATAGCTGTATCCGCCTACTATAATGTAGCATTAACCATTTCCCAACTCGCATTAAAGGAATTCTCTTTATAAGCATTTCTGAATATTTTTTCGAACAGTAGACAAGAATAGTACGTGCTCTATGAGTAGTATCCTGTGCCAGTATGTACTTAACATACTAAAATGTTAAGTTAGAATAAGAATAGTTTTATGTCGACACAATAAATATGAAAAAGTTAATGAATACAACTCTGTACATATCAACAGTAAATTATAAATAAAAAAACAAATGTCTGGCTCTAACCACTAGTTTCAATTTCGAATCCAGTATTACTATGTATATTAATCTTCGTTGTTATGTATGTATCGGTGTCGTAGTGCACAAATATAGTATGTGCACTCAAGGTCGTTTTTGGAGTCCGCAGGGAGAGCGACGCGTGGGCGCTGGGGTGCTGGCGCTGCGACGGGGCGCCGAGCCCGCCCTGCCCCGGCCAATGGCAGCGCGTCTCGCCGCTCTTCACGTGGCGCAACGGCTACGCCAAGGAGAACTTCTCGCGCGCGCCCTACCCCGGCCGCGGCCCGCAGCCCTTCGACGCCTGCGCCGCGCGCCTCCGCGAGCTGCAGCGCCGCCGACAGGTGCGCCCTCCCTCGGTTACACTGCCCCATGGACAAAAGGAACGCTTTACAGATTGGCCGAATTCTCATTTTCTATAAACTCGCTGAATTTTCGAAATTTGCATATATAAAAATAATGTGAGGAAGTACGTGCTGTTGTAGTCACGTCAGTCGTTACTAGTTTACTTTCTCGCGCACTGTTACGCATTATAGAGAAAGTCATTGTCATGCGGCGGGGAAAACAGCTCTGTACGTCCGTCCCTCTGGTGTCAAAGCTTGTGACTAAACTGTTCAGCCTATTTTCTTCAAAATTGACATTTCAACATTTTCTCAAAACTGCTCCAAATTTTTGGATTAAACTTTGTTCTCGAACTGTGTAAACGACGCCTAAGACAATGGTGCAGATCTCATTTTCCTTGAAATCCCTTAATTTATTTATTTATTTATTTATTTATTTATTAATTTATTTATTTATTATTTTATTTTTTTGAAAAATGCAAAAGTTCCATTTTTTGATTCTTTCTACAATTACAATCTTGAAAATAGAAATTTTCTCTTTAATAAATTCTGTTCTTTAAAGATAGATCTTAAAATAAGGTCATGTACAGTTTTTTCGAATATAAGTGTAGTAATTTTGCGTCATCTCCGGTAACACAGAGACAAAAGTAATTTAAAACAATTGTCCGTGGCGCTACAGAAGATTATTATAACTTTTAATTTTGTTTTATTATAGTAAATGTATCTTAGGTGGGAATGCATACTTTCTCGAAACGCTATTGTAATGAAAATGTAAATATAATAAATATGTAATAAGAAGAAAAATCCTTGATTCTTCCTAATTTTAAGGAAGAATTAGATTATGATGAGTAATATTCAAGCAGCAGTCCATGGGCACTAACACCACTGGTAGAGCTGCATCAATATATCACTATTTAGAAGCTGAGGCGGCTTCTTGGTTTGAAATACCTTCGTATCATATGACTGCCGTCACTTGTATTCTTGGCACTCATTTTGTAGTCAGCTAACCGAGATTTCATAAATATGGAGTACATCTTGGCGTATAATTCGCAAAAGGTAAAAACTTTTCAATCTATTGAAGAGAATTCGGATTTTGTCTTCTTAATACCTCTGATCATTTCCGTATCCACTGCAAGTCAATTTCCTGTTAATTTATGTTCCATGTAAACAACTTCTTTCGCTTTTCATATCAACCTTCTTTTCATTAAAATAAAAGTTAAGGTCTAGATCTTTTCATAACTTGTTGCATTCTTGAGAATCACCACATCAAGAAACTGACTGCTATGACTTGTATTCATCCAGTAAGAACTTCTATCATACTTCTCTAAAATTTATGTGACAATTTTAAACCGGAGTATCCTCAACCCTGTATTACAACGCGCAAATGGACTCGAAACGTATCATACCTGGACGATATCTGGCATATCTGGACGATACATCCAACAAAATTTCTCAAAAAACATCTTTGATATTAAGAAACGTTTTGCATTAGCTTTGGTAATATGCCATTTAACGTAAGAATGAGAAACATTTCACACTCATATTATACTTGCATAATAAGTTCCATAGCATTTTATACCTCTTCCACATCATCAATATGTTGTGCCCCGCTCCAAAAAGACAATTGAAGCCTAGTGTTGTAGGATGTTGGGGGATTCTGCAGTGCTTGCCTCGCGCCGGTGAGCGCCCCGCGCCAACGCCATCACCGCACGGGCTAAACAATCGCTTTTGCGCACTACACACTGAATTTGTTTTGCAAATATGTCTCCAGGCTATCATTGGAAACTGAAATGAAAGCCTTCTGCTTCCTGCCAGAAGACCTCCAATGCGTCGGAATCGCGGAATCTTGCAACTGGGGGTTTAGGCTCTCTGAACTTTTGCTTTTATCTCCGTAAGAAAACTTTTACATAAATGGGTCCCGTAATGCCACCTGTGATCTAATGCTGCAGTCTGCGGTCCCGAAGTCAGGGGGCCCTGCCAGGGCGGGGTGCGGCCCCCCTGCCCCTGCCTAGAAGCACTCAGACCTCGCCTGCGCACCCACATGGAAAGGAGACGTTAAATTATAAACTCATAATAACAATGGATTAAGAAATGGAATGTAATTCATAAAATTGTATTAAATTGTGGTTTGAGTAGTCTCTTGTGATCTTCAAACGAACTCGTTTAAATGTTTTTATTTATTGAGAGTCAAAAATAAGTTAAATGTATGTGATATATGGAGAAAAAGTAAAATCTGAGCCCGTTTTCTTGAGTTCAATTTGACTACACATAGTTGAATGATGAAAAAATAGAAACCTAGTACTGCTACAGAATGGCATATTAGTTTTCTATTTCTTTTGTTCTGGGCTAGCTATTCGAACTTGCCATATACTCTTGCCGGCAGCCATCTATCGCCGCCCTGAGTACATTTTTTTGAACCATCTGCGCACAGCTGGATTGATATGTGACAAAAAAAGAAACAGAATGGACCCAGAAAGAATTATAATGTTAGTTTTCCTTGATAAGAATTTTTAAAAACTTAAAAAATTCCGTGCGTTTGTTCACAACTGGGCTTCTAACCTGATCGTACGCGTTTTCGGTAATGCTCCACCTGCTGCTAGTGTCGGGTGTGGTGAGTGTAGCGTGTTTGCCCTCGCTCGCACCGGGTGCTTTGAGCCGCGCTGCTCAGGCGCCAGCCGCCCCGTGCCCGCACTCGCTTCGCTTGCCATCGATCGGCAACTGTTGCGAGCGGCTGCGTGGCGCGGCGCGGCGCGGCGAGGCGCAAAGACCGCGAGCGGCGGAGCGGAGCGGGGAGCCTGAAGACAAAGCGGGGGCGGTCGAGCGGAGCGACGCAGAGCGGGGAGGGATCGAGAGAGAGTTTCTTAGATAACAGAAAAACTTTAGTCAGGCCGGGATCCACGGAGGTGATCTAGGATTTTTGGAGTTATTATAATTGTCTAAGTGGTTAATGGCACCTTTCCGTCAACAAGGACTCTAAAACACGTACTCAAATTCAATTAAAAAGCACTTTACTTATATTTCACTTGCCTCGGCTTGGGATAAAAGATCAATTTTAAACTTTTCCTCACAAATATGTGCGAAGAAAAAATATAATAAGAATGTTTTATGATGCGGCAACAGATTGAAAGAATGGGTGTAATATATACAATTCCCCCAAAATAATATGTGAGTACATTTATTTTTTTAAGTTTAGATTTGTTTATTATTTTTAGTCATAAAGTCAGTGAAGTTTGGGAGCGGGAACCCCAACTTCAAAAATATATAAACATTTTTTGTGAGAAAGTGAATGAGGAAGACACGGTATTTCCAAGCAAGGAAGAAAGATATTCAGCGAGATGTAGCAGGGATACAATAGAATAGATTTCTCACCCATGTGATTCTTGTAAGCTTCTCTTTATTAATGTGGGTATCTTACCATTGTCTCTTGATATATGAATCAGAGATTTCGTCAAAAATTACTTACTTAAGGGTGGGAATATATTTTCCACAAACGCTATCTATAACTACAACAATCAACGTCGTAATCACATTCATCAGGTGAGAGTATTAGCAGCTCACTACAAAAAATCACACACAATACATGTACATTATTTTACATCTTGCCAGATGACATTAAACGATTAAATTCGATACAAAAGTTTAAGTCCCAAGTAAAATATTTTCTGCTGCACAACTGTTTCTATACAATTAGAAACTATACCGAGCATTTAAAGGGCAGTTATATTAATTTTAGCAACGACATTTAGTGCCATTTGGGTTGTATAATTCTAAAGAACCTGTAACAAGTATTATACTTCAGCATCTGGGTCAATGACCCCCATTTCGTTCAGGTTTTCGTCAAGTTTCCCTGATCCTTGAGCAAATGCTGAGTTGGTCCGTTGTTTTGCTTCTGAATATAAATGTAACTTCAATTTAACTTGTCCCCTAATTTAACTTTGTAACACATTTTTTAACTGTTTTTGACGTAAATAAATAGAGTCAAGTAGGCTCCGAGGCAGGGCGGGAATAGTTTGAATACCTTCTTGCCTAATAAATAATTGTGATAAATACGCGAATTACTTCAGCTAGTAGTCTTAGAGAAGCCAACACGTGAGGAACCGTATTACGCCTTTTTAAAACAAATTAAACAGGAGAACGAGTTGCGAATCTTCTTACATGCTTGAGACATGATGACACTATGATTGATAGGGTGTAATCACAAGTTCCAACATTTGAAGATCTGAGGCGCCGCATTACCGCATCTTGTCATGCCATTTCACGTGGAACTCTGAATTCTGTTCGAAGGTCTCTTAACAAACGTCTTCAAATGTGTATATCCGTTGATGGTGCACATATTGAGTACATGTTATAAATCAAGCTATTTATAGAATTGTGAACTAACCTTTTGTTTCTGTATTTAAAAGTATTTTTCTTACTTTTATTTACACGATATTTTTGTACCGGCTGAGGTTTTCAGTCTTTCAAAGAGTAAACGTTTTGTTTCTGACAGCATTTCTGACACGCGTTTATTAATTCAGAACATGTTCACTCTCTAATTTTTCCTTGCTTTCTCTACGGTTAACAATTCAAATATTTTCTCAAATCTTGTAGTATTTAATGAAATAAAAAATAGTACCTTGTGGCGTACAGATTAGCTCAGAACATGGCTATGGGTGAATACACTGTCTCCAGGACTAAGAGGGTGTAGTCTTAAAGAGCAAATCGCGGGTTTTCGTGAGCTCCTTTGCACATTGCACCACTACATTTACCGCAGGGTCGACGCAACGGAGGAGAATGGCCTCGCCGTATATCATCCGGAGTTTCTCGTTTAGTTCAGATTAGGTGAAACCAGCAGTCGGCGTGCGTCTTTAAAACTCATTAATTTCCCGATAATTTTCTTATGTAACATATGGCGATATGCATATTTATGAACTCGTCTCTTCACGCTTGTTATGATGAGCTAAAAAAATTTATAGAGTTCCATTTAAAAACTAGGAAATTGCGTCAATATCTCTGCAATAAAAAATGCAAGAGAATAATATTATGAATGACCATACTCTGATTATATTCGTCAATATATACTCTGATTATATTCGTCGTACAACAATTGGCTACAGCGTTATTAAATTTGTACGAGAATTTGTTTATAAGCTAACAACACATAAACGAACTCAAATATAGAAACAGAAGTTTCATTAATATATTTAAAATAAAAAGCAGCATTCACATTTTACTTCAACGTGATAGCTCCCGAAAGTTTATAACAAAGTCACATTTTCGTTGTGCTCTCACTTTTTACAAAATTATTTTTACTAGTCTTACGTAAACGTCAGTATTGGAGATTTTCCCTTCATACACTTGTAAACATTTTTTAGTGGATCTATTCTTAGTACGCTTTTAATTATGGCGGCGGTCCCATAGTCGGCGGATTTTGTAAAATTGCAAAACTACAATATTGATGATAATTGTTTTTCCTTAATCTAATATCAAATCACTAGGAATATACCTCTGAATTACATCATCTGCAATTAATTGAAATTTACAGTTTGAGGAAACTTGTTTTGCTTTAAAAATAGCGATAAAAATACTTACTCTCAAACAGCTCCAATTTTTTCTGTAATGTTTTTTTTTTTCAAAATAAAGTAAAGTATGCTTATAAAATTGGCGCAGGTAATAATTTGCTTGATCTCTATGTACTTTAGAAACTTGCATAAGTTACCATTTTTTAAACATAAACAACTACAATCCTGAAAGAAGAGATTTTTATCTTTATGAAAATTTTCCTTTTATTCTAAATCTTGAAATAATGTTTTAGAAATTTTCTGAATTTTTGAAAATTAAAAACGCAATTGTTCAACTCCGTCTTTGAAGCTTCGGAAGATTTGGGTATCTGGGAGGGTGGTAGTTTCGTGAATGGCGTTCTAAATCTAACTTGTGACGCTACAGAGCGGTACAGACTTTTTCGCACTATACTAGTTAGTTTTCTAATATTTTTAGTGTGTGCTAACTTGCCATTTTAGCCCCACCCTCGTTCAAGCTGCAACATGTCGACGCCAAAACTAAATTTTTCACATTTTTTCAGTTTTTCGGTCCCCTAATAGAATTGAAATTTTAAGAAGATTAAGAATCTTCTTAAAGAAGATCTTAAGATCTTTAAGAATATTACAGAACAGTCCTAAATGCAAATTTTCATGAAAACATTTGGAAACGCTCTTGAGAAAATATCGGTTGTGAGATTGTAAAAATACGTAATATTAAACTCATTTTAACAGAAAAAAGGTTCACTAATGGTAGAACTGAACTCTGTCCCAATGAAGGGATATTATAGTAGAGTGAAACCTGGATCTACATGAAAATTTTTACTGAAATATTTTGAACCGTTTGTGAACAAATATCGTCTAAGCTTTTCTGAAACTATCCAATTTTGAGTTCATTTTCACAAAGAAGTTTGGAGATTTCGAGAAACCATAAGAAATCATTTAAAAAACTTGTGTTCACAAAACCAATGTCATTTAAATGGCCGTAATGTTAATATTAATGATGTGAGAAATGTTTAAAAAGTATATTTGCATAATTTCAAAAGAATAAATCAATATGGCTTTGATGCTATTTTATTAAGCGTATTTGGAACTATCTGTAAATAGTTAAAATAAAAAAATTGCTGTCGTTTTCGAAAAAAGTACGTTTGTCTCTGTATATACGGAAATTTGAGCTTGTTTTCACAGAAAAGTTACGTTTTTGAGCATCTTTATAATACACCATATAATGCACAATATTGAAGATATATTCCGGATGAAATATTAGAGTAAGCTGACAAAACCATGAATGTATTACTTCCCACAAAAAGTAGCCGATAAAAATAAGTACGAGGTATGAGAGAAAATATAACACGTCTAAATAATGGAATATGAAAAAAAATCTTTTGACACAAAGTTTGCTGGTATATTTTTTAGAACTGATGAATACAACCAAGGTTGTTGTTTTTTTCTTTTTTTTTTTGCACATTTGTGAAAATGCTATGTGCATTTGTGAAAATGTGTAACATGCTAAGACTAAATGTTTTACATGTAAAACATTTAATTTATTCATGTTACGTATTTGATGGTTTTTTTCGTTAGTCAGCTATTGTCAAACCAACGTATATTCATCAGTTTTGTTTTATTCATTCATTGTTTATACAAAGTTGATGTAGGGAAGAAATCTGTGATTTTTGTTTCTTGGCAAACGCGAAATACTGTGAGAGCGTAGGCTTCCGCGGCCGGAGTCAGTATTTACTAGGCTGTCCGGGTGACGCCGCGTCCATGGCGAAGGTGCCGACGTTTCGGTCGCCATTCTGCGACCTTCCTCAGGGCGTATTGCAGGGCAATGCGACCTTCCTCAGGGCAGGGCCTTCCTCAGGGTAGGGCCTTCCTCAGGGCAAATACTGTGTCCACGTCTGTGACCTAATTAAATTCTTAGTGACTTCATTAAACTATTTCGATCGTTTTTCTAAATTCTGATTGATAGTTGGGAAGTTTTAATTTCATGGAGGTGTTTTAATTGCACCTCTCCAATTAATATAGTGATTATCAACGATTTCTTATGGAATTAATGAGTATATTAAATTCATTAAACGAAAAATCCAATATGTATTGTATACAAATGTATAATTTAAATAATAATGACGTGGAAGGCAATTTAAAAAAATTCGTTAACTAAATATGCTCATTAATTCCATGAAAAGTCGTTGATTATCACCATGTTAATAGCACGCGTGCAATTAAAATTCCTTAATTCTTGTAATTATAGTAGTTAACGAAACGAGTGTATAAATAGGCGTATAATTGCACTATGTGGTATGATTAAAGAAACGAGCGACGATAGGAGCGAGTTTCTTTATTTACCACGAGTGCAATTATACGCATTTTACACGTGTTACATTCAATATTTTTTCGTTTACGTTCAAAAATATTTTTTATTTTGAATAATAAAAATATATCGTTAGCGTTCCATATTTACTTTGATGATGTCATTTTCATTCCGAAGAAGACCAATTTTAATAGGCCATGCCTGTGTATTACCATGGTGACTTAATGAATTTAGAAAGCATGGAGGATTACAATTATATTCCAGTTGGAATTTAATTATATTCCAGTTGAAATATTAGAAGAAGCTGACAAAGCCATGAAAGCATTACTTCGTACGAAAAGTAAGGGCATGTATGAGAGAACAGCATGTGTTAATATTGGAAAGAAGAAAGACGATTCAGTTCTGACTCAGACATTTTGCTGGTGTACTTTCCAGAGCGGTTAAATACAACTGACGATTACATTTTTTTATAATTGTAATACGCTAAGACCAAATAATTTACACGAACACATTCATTCATGTTAAATATTGTATGTTGTTCCATTAGTCAGCTAGTGTCAAATCAACATGCTTATGGTTAGGCTTGTTTATTTTGAAGACCTGGGGTATAAAGGAGAATATAGATATTTTAAATTATAAACAATTTACATGATTTTTTAAAACAAATTAAGAAGTTTTGCCACAATAACTGCTCTCTCACTCTGTGTCCTCATGTTCAAATATATGAAGTAAACATACTGCAAAATAGAGCGACTTCTAGGTTAGGATTATTGATGCCAAGTATAAGTAGGTAAATCGTTTTTAATTTAACTTATTGCACTACAAATATTAACATGATTGTCGAAGTACTAATAACTATTCGTTTATAGTTTTGTGTCATACGTACATTGATAATATGTTTTTTGTGTACGTAATATGTGATCTACATTTTTGTTCATGTTTCGTGGCCGTCTGGAAAGGTCTATATTAAAGATACATAATTAAACGATTTCGATCAGTCCTCTCAGTTCTGTTTGGCTGTTGTGGACTTTTAATTGATCGATTAAGTTTTAATTGTACGCATGCCATAAACACAGTGATAATTAACGACTTTTCGTGGAATTAATGCGCATATTTAGTTAACTAAACGAAAAATACACTAACACATACGTAGCAAAGATATTTCCAGTCGGTCATGAAGCATGAACAAAAATTTACATCAGAGATTACGTATCTACAACAACTGCATATAAATATCGAATATAAAGGCGAAGTAAACGTTAAGCTAGCTGACTCATGGAACAACATAAAATATTTAATGGGAATAAATTAAATGTTTTACATGAAAAAAATTTGATCTTAGGATTACAAATGTAAAACATGTAAATGTCAGTTGTATGCTATAGCAAAACTGTCAGAAGTGACTAGTTTTTTACTTTCCACAATTTTGTACATGTTGTATACTCTTTCATACCTGTCTTTACTTTTCGTGGGAAGTAATGTTTTCATCGGTTTGTTGGCTTCTTCTAATATTTTATCCGCAATATGTTCAGTACCTTCCATATGCAATTTTTTTCTTGCAAACAAACGAAACAAGGCCCTCTAAACTAGATCTTCTCAGAAGCAATACGTCATCAAATGCCTTATACCTCGAAAGGTAAAGATGTGCTTGAAATTCTAAAAATTTAAATTCCATTTATTCTTAAATGGAAAAGAAAAAATACTTAAAGTACCATGTGTCAGAAGGCCGAGAGATGCCGGTCAGATAGCAGAGATCTTTGGGGCAGTAGTGCTGTATTGGTCTCAAACCGCGTCTTCGAATCCCGCCTCTGGTATGAGTTTTTTTTTTTATGTCTCTGTGTACCGTCCTTACACTGTTCATTATCATCATCTCATCGTACATACCCCAGGGCTAACAACCATGGGGGATAAAAAACAGAATTCAGCTAAAATTTTGAGAAAATCTTGTTTTTAAAATGACTTTCAATTCACGCAAAATTTTTTGAAAACATCATATTTTGAAAAAATCTATTTGTTCTGAATTAAATATCAAAATCTGAAGAACAGATTTTAGGCAGAGGAAAAAACTGTATCTTTAAATATTGTAGTTGTACGTAGGAAGACGCCGAAAAAAATCAACTTTCGCAATTTTCGAAAATTTACATATTTCAACGAAACTGAGACTTGTGCCAGTTTTTTTACATCCTTTACACTACCCAAGGACTAAAATTTAATAAAAAAACATGGAATTATTTTTGAGAAAAAAATGAAAATGTCAACTTGAGGCTTCATGTAAAGTACCCCCAAAAATTAGATATGGGATTCAAATTTAACGGATCGGAACGGTAGTGAGATCTATTGGGCAATATCAATTTTCGTGGAAATTGTGCTCGCGGTTTAGCTACTATCGTTGTTTACGGACCGACGTTTTGCCGTCAGCCAAGTTTTTTGTTCCAAGGATCTACAAAACGTGGATTCCGAGTACCGAATGTGTCAGAGGAAGTAATTTGCTTTCATGTAGGACCAGGAATTATTATTATCAGGGCCGGTAATAAGACTTTCTGCGAAAAAATCGCCGTTTGTCACTACAACATTACATAAATGTCTCTATATTTCATAAGTAGTATGAGAGGGAGTAAAATTCTGAGTTGTAATCCAGGCACAGAAGAACATTTTGCTGGTTGGAAAGAATGTTCAAGAATTTTTGTAATATTGCATAGCCGTTACAAATAATGGAAGAAATCATGAGCTGTTGCTACATCAACTCCCAAGTTCCTTTAGGAATGTTTTGGACAGAAATTCTTCTAATTAATTAATAGAATTTTAAAACATAAAAACTTGCAAAACGACTGTCTGCTTCCATGCAATTTTCGCTAGATGTATTCCTCTTCAGCTTGCAAGCAGCTGTAGAACTGAACGTATACTGTCTAACTTCACGTGCAAGTGAGTATTATGGTCGCGTCAACAACTTTGGTTGATATTCACCTGGGTGAAGAGCACGTTGTATCCCGACTGGTGACGGCGATTTCCTCCGCTGGATAGTGACGTCCGGCGCCGATTTCACATTGTCTTTCAGGGTTTTCCTACCCAGGTGCCTCCTCTAATAACACACTGCTCGACCCGGGAGAAGATTTACTCTCGCGACACGTGTGGTGTGAAGTGGATGTAGGAGTAAGTGGATGTAGTGGAAAGAATCGAACAAGGAAGAGGAAGGAAAGATCGTGCGAGGCCCGTGGTCCATTTTTTAGGGTTCTGTTGCGGCATTCGCCAATTCTCTCATAAGAGAGAAATCATGGAATTCGCTTGATTCAAGGCCGATCAGAGCTGGCGGCCTCTCGAATTCCTCTCCACACAGCGACAGACCTCGATCCAGCGATATAGGTAGTATCGAAAATCGGCCACAATCGGGTCTCGAACCTTAGAACCTTCCAGCCTGAGACGTCAGTAAAAATAACACGCAGCGGTTGTTGTCGCGAGTAATCTCAGCCATTTGCTAGTGTAGATTCATGTAATTAGGCCTTGAAGCGTCCACTGAAACGCCCCTCGACCAATGTGCGGGCGCCAGGGGCGTCGCGTCCCCGCGCGGCGAGGCAGTCACGAGTTAATGGCTTAATACATAAGTTAGTTCGTTGAAGACAGAGCCCTCCCTTCGCCTCAAAGGAATGAGAGTAATGAGATTAAGCCCAATCGGCTTCATCTCATTATTTATACCCAAAATTGAATACACTCCCACCCCACCAGGGCTACTGAAAGGGGGAAATCGAAAAAAAGAATGACAGTGAGAGCTGTGCATCTGCAGCGAACCAGTTTAACGACGTCAGCGTAGTAAGTGAACGTTTTGGAATTCGTACTTTTCGTTTGGTGATCCATTCCCGGCAGTAGCTCAGCATTTTGGCGGCCGGGCAAATTCCTTCGTAGTTTCTCTTTATTGTAAGAAGCTTTACAAGTTTTAAACAAAACTGTTGATTTGAAAGACTTGTTCATATTTAACATTCGCTTTTTGTATTATCCTAAAATATTAAAGAAACTTCTCTGTA
Source organism: Gryllus longicercus (assembly GCA_038098605.1). Taxonomy (NCBI): domain Eukaryota; kingdom Metazoa; phylum Arthropoda; class Insecta; order Orthoptera; family Gryllidae; genus Gryllus; species Gryllus longicercus. The sequence goes on from JAZDUA010000297.1 coordinate 1,473,824, forward strand.
TTCGATGTTTGGAGTATTATTGCCCGCCACTTACATGGCCGACCGTAAGATGGTGTCCCCAGACGGTAGCGAGTATTCTGCCCACCTCAGACAGCACACTAAGACATCACCTCAGGCAGCATTCGTAGTGCGATAAGTCGTTTTAGAGGTATTCTCTTATTGCCAGCCGCCTTATAAGAATCTATATATATAAATACTGACATATCGACTTATCACCTACGTCCATTGTACTAAGTACATCGATCGTCAATATGTTGAAACTTTCCGACTTTAGCCATCGTTCGGACCGGAAAAAATATGAATTTTCTTAAATTTATGAGAGATTTAACGTCTCTCGACGAAATATCCCCACGCAATGAAATACGACGAAGAGAAAGTCAATACACGGATCGCTTGAAAAGCAGAAAGTGAGAAAAAAAGACTTCTTTGTTATATGAGAGATGCCATTGCAGAAAGAAGTCAGCTATGGTAGAAAAACAAATATATTACGGCCTAGAACAAATATCATGGATCGGCGTTTTGATTCCGAAATGAGAAGCTCAATAGAAAGAAAAACGGTAAATCGTAGAGGCGTTTCAGAATAAATGTCACAATCTTGTAAGGCGTGTACAGGGGTCGAAAATCATCACCTTGATATGACGTCAGTTTAATGAACTACAGTGGTGTATTCTAAGTTTAAAATCTTAGCTATCTCATCGCGGATGCAATATAAAGTGAGAGTCTAACCCAACAGTTCTATTTCTAGATTATAATGAATAATCGCAATACTTTATATAAAATTTAATATATACTTAGTGTGTATAAAAAAAGTGTCGTTAATGTTTATATTTTTAAATTCGAACCCTTAAAGAGATCCCTAGAGTTGTGCGAACTCCGATTCGCGCGGAGCAGCGGTGGGTGCGGGGGAGAAGAGGCCTGCAACGACACTGTCAGCTGTCGACTGGCGAAAGACTCCCTTTGTGAACGGCAATGATTCTCTTCAATGCATTTTCCAGCTCCTGCACTAAAGAGTCCGACACCCACACAGCTTATCTCTGCATTTGCGTGAGAGGCGTACGAGTCTTAACCTACAGATGCTTCATACAAAGGATGGGTTGACTGGTTAACGTTCCCGGGTACGGCGCTATGGTCATCAGTTTCTTTAGTGCGGTGATTGTTTATTCCGAGAGGGAGTGGTGTTCTTACCCCACTGAACAGCAAAGGATTTCTCTCGCCAGGTATCTTCCCCAGCCGGACACGCTTTGTATTGCCAGCATGTGTGGGAGTGAAGTGCATGTAAATGTGTGTGTGTACGTGTATAGAGATTGAAGATAGGACAAGGAAGAGGAAGGAAAGATCGCGGGCGGTCCGTGGTAGGGTACTGCTCCGGCGTTCGCCTGGTGTTGATCGGAGAACGCATGGATAGGGCCGTCGGCCGCGAGACTTCTCCTCCGGACAGGGACTGAACTCTACCAGTGATAAAGTATTTCTTAGAAATAAAAAAAACTACTAGGAAATATCGCTCGTGAGTTGCAATCGTGGCACCACTCAAAAAAGACTAATTTTGAGTAATTAAATCCAGTTAGAGATTGGTCTACCATGCAGCATATCTTACTATACAGTATTCCATCAACAATTGCTCGAAGTGTGAATGCTAAAATGATGCATGTCAATACAAGGTGGAAACTTCAAACTCATTTATCTCAAAACCTACTTTTTGAGTTGTGCCACTATTGCAGCCCACGAACGATAAAACATTTGCAATATTAAAACTTTTTGAAATGTAAATAGTCGTCGAAAACTCAAGAATTTGTATAAAATCTACACAGCAGCTTGAAAAAACGAAAATTAAAGGTAAATTTGTATATACAACCATCTTGATACAATTTAGTTACATAAAAATAAGATTTTATGAGAACAATTCATTACCAGAATGAAGTAAAAGATCAAAAAGATTATAAAAATATTGAACTAATTAAACCTACTTACAAAACAGGCAAATTTTGCTAATGTAAAAGTAATTAATTTTCTACTTATAGGGATGCTCGATTTTTCGTATTCCTTATTTGAATCTCTTTCCATTCTAAAGTACTAAAAGAGGGTGTGAGAAACTGCAGCGTTTCAAAGGGCTCTGCATTCATTTCCCTACGAACCGGAACTGTCGCGGAGTGCATGATCAATACTACTCTAAATGCTCCGGCGAGGCCAGCCGAATGCGTGGGCGCTGTGGGAGCACTCACCGTGCATCGTGGCCTCCTTCGCAGGTGCGCGGGCGGCGCGGGCGACGGCCGGGGGCGAAGCGCTGGCTTGCAACTCGTCGGCGCACTAAAGCGGACTGATGGACGCGAGAAACACGCGTCGCACTATTGTACAAACACTCACTATTGGCAAAGAAATATTTATCAATAACGTGGACAAGAATGGTCCAATGTAACGATATAATACGCTCTACGATATACGAACAGACGTAGGTTACAAGCGTTCGAACATTCAACTGTCAAAACAAAAGCAAAAGTTCCGCTCGTGGGAGGTGACCGCGGCGGCGCTCTTTGTTTGGGTCAGTGGGTCGCCGTCGGGAGCAGCCGCTCGATACGCAGCCGGCGCCGCTGAATGGAGCGCGCGATGCTCTTCTTTTGTCTTCTCCGCTCCGCTGGCTCCGCTGCACTGGCCACAGGCGCCCAATCGACTGCGCGACGGCGCCCGGAGTCAATCTTCCATGTCAAGAAGAGGAGTGGCCGGGAAACATATTTCCACCGCTTTCTAATATAATGGACATCAATTCGATTAACTTCACTTGAACCCTCAAGCTCAAATTCGCCTCATTTTCATAACATCACGCACGGCAGCCGGCACTGAATCTCACGGTGCGACCTCTCGCCCGGAACGCCACGAACACGACACATGACGCTCGGTCTTGCTTCACGTGATGCTAATAATTGTGAGAAACGCCGAGGAATGCTGCGGCAATCCAGTGCCGAAGGGCGATAGAGCCGAAGGGCGGTTGGGCAGCGCGGAAGGGCGCTGAGACCACTGCGGCCCCTCGTCAGGCTGCGCCACCGGCGCCCGATCAATAGCTGCACTGCGCAGGCGCGCCCTGCCCGCCGCGCAGCACTCGGACACGCAGCCTCCGCCGCCGCCCCTCGCCTCGCCTCACCCATTCACTAGCATCACCCATTCACTACCATCACTCATCGCTATTAACTATCATTTACTATCGTTCACCTTTCATCGCCTTTAACTCATTCCCTATAATTTTTCATCGCTCATAATTAGTAACGCATACACTATCATCGCTCACAACCATACACACTTCTCATCCCCATTACCCTATTCACTGTCGCTCTCCTCCACGCTCACATCTCGTCACTATTAACATATTCACTATCATTGCTTATCGCTCGACATTAGCTTATCGCGCATTCATAGACATCGCTGACTCTTCATACCCATTAACTCATTCAATATCATCGTTCACTAATCATCTATAATCCATTCACAGTCATCGCTCAACTCTCACCATTAACTCAAATACTATCATCGATCACTACCTATCACCCTCAACTCATTCACTCTCATCGGACACCTCTACGCTCACGTGATCCCTCACCTCCGCCCTCCACCCTCATCATACCCGCTTAGGCCGCGCACGGCATTTACTAAGGTCACTCAATGCCTCTGACCGGGAGACCCTACGTTCCAGTCCCCACAAGGGAAAGTTTTTAGACACTAGCTTGTCCGCTAGCTCGAATTCAGTCGCTGGCTGGACTGCTCTCAGTCGCTGGCGGCCGACTGCTCTCATCGGATGTTTTCCGAGATTTCTCCGATCAACACTGGGCGAATGCTGGAGGAGTTCCCTAACAAACGGGCCACGGACCGCGCGCGATGTCTCCTGCCTCTTCCTTATCGTCTTCTCACCCCACACTTAACACATACTTACACTTACATGCACCACACTACCAATCATGTCGGGAGCGCAGACGGGGGCATGGGGCTTGTGAAAGGTGCCTGATTGGAGGAAGCCCCGCACGCCGCCATGTAGGTCGGCCCCGGATCTCGCCCTTCAGCAGGGGACGTCCCCGCCACCTTCCGCAACACCAACATATACTAATCTTGTGAGACTTATGGCCATAGCAGTTGAGGGTCCCGGAATCACTGATCAATCTATCAAACTCAACACTCATCATTAACCACTTCATTGTCATTACTTCTCTTCACGATTAACTCATTTACGAATATCAGTAACCACTCATCACCCTTAACCTAATAATTCATCACTCACCACCACGCTCAGTTATCACCGTTGATTTACCACTCTTAGCCATTAACCCGTACCCAGTCATTATCTCCACCTTTATCTCTCATCCCCATTAACCCATTACCTGTTTTAGTTCAACTCTCGTCGTCCTTGATCTATTTACTGTCATCACTCACCTGTACAATCAGATCTACTGAATCTGACTAGGATCTACTAGACGTTGAATAGGTAGTCGGGTGTTGCAATGAGGCGTAGTTTATATAGGAGGCCTTCGTGCCAAACTCTGTCGAATGCTTGAGAGTAGTCGAGTAAAATGGCCTTGGTGAGTTGCTCCTTTTCGAATCCTAGGGCTAGGAATCTACCAGGCGAAGGCGTTGATGGGATGTTGAGTAGAGTGGACGGAAACCAAATTGGGCTGGAGGGATGATTTTTTATTTGATTAGCAAATTCGTTCAGTTTGGAGAGAATCAGCTTTTCGAATATTTTTGCGAGGGTTGAGAGGAGGCTAATTGGATAATAACTGGCTGGGTTGTGCGCAGGTTTGTTGGGTTGAGCATCGCAGTTAAGATGGAGTGTTTTCAAGCTGTAGGAAAATACTTTAGACGGAGACAGCCACTGAAAATTGCTGTTAAATATGCAATGCATCTTCGTGGCATATGTTTTAGGATGTGGTTACGAATGAGGTCGTGACCGGAAGATTTTTTGTTACTGAGATATTTGAGGATGGAGGCGATATTTAATGGGCTTATATATTTAATAGGCTCTGGAGCTAGGGAGAGGTAGAGTCTGATAAAGTCGTTGATTTTGTAGATAAAAGCTGGGGTTTTGGGTGGGGGTGGGGTGAAGGAGTTAGCGAAATGATTGGCAAGAAGGTTCGCTTTTTTTATATCAGAGACAGCAGTGTTAGAGTTCCAGTATAGGGCACGCATTATAGGGGAAGAGTAAGTTAGGATTCTTGTTATTCTCCATAGGTTGCGCACATTGGGTGCTAGTTTGGAGTTGAAAGATGGAAGTGGGCGTTTTTGGTATTGGCCACAGCTAGGTGGACTTTGTGGGTAAGGTTGTTAAGGATGGTTTTCAGATACGGTAATCTTAAAAGCTGCCAGTTCCTTGTGAGACGGCGTTCAGCTTGTATGAGGTGGAGGATATGAGTGAGGAGAGCGAGGGAGTGGGTAGGTTTGGGGGTCGAATGAGAGGGTTTGAAGCAATGGGCGCCGATGCTATAATGGTTGACGTTAGGGTGTTGATGGCTGTATCTATTTCGATTCAGTGATTGAAAAGGCATGAAGTGCGGATGTAGGTTTTTAAGTAGTCCTGGAAGAAGGACCAGGAGATGCGGCATTGGAATAATCTGGTTGGTTTCGGGGTGAGTAACGGCGAAGCTTTGAAGGAAATGAGGACTGGCGAGTGATCGGAGTTAGATTCGGGAATGGGATGTTGGAAAAGTAGATTGTGAATATTTTGGTAAGTATTATGCCCAGGATGTCGGGTGGTATTCGGGGATTGTATGAGAAACACGTGCGGTCAAATGGGGCAGCAATATTAGTGTTATTTGCATTACAGAAATTAAGAAGTTGGGCTCCCCTTGGAGTGGTTGTGCGGCAGCCCCACGATTGGTGTCTGGAGTTCCAATCCCTCATGGCTATGGGAGAGGTGGGTGCTGCAACTAACAGTTTTATATGGTTGGGGTTAGTCGGGATATTGGGTGGTTTGTAGATGGCTATTATGGTTAAGGGTGGGCCTGCACGTTGGGGGAGGGCAATTGATGAGTTTTCCATACCTGGGGTGATGAATGGGGGAAGTGGGTAGTGGTTAATGGATTTTTTGATGAGGATTACAACACATTCTGAACCTTGGAAGGTCCGTATGGTCGGTATATAGAAAAGACGGGATGGAAATTTTTGAGTTCGAAAGGTGGGTTTCGGTTATTATGGCTATATCAATGCAGTATTCGACAAGTAGATGGACATTGTAAAGTTTATTTTTGATAATGCCGTTGGCATTACAATTGAGAAGTTTGATATTCTGATAATTAATAGGAGCTATTGTTCAGAAAGGGCGTGAGGGTGGATATAATTATATTTTGTATTAGGGTAATCAGGGAGGAGAGTATCTGTGTGATAATGTTGAATACAAATTAATTTTTGGTTTTGGGCTGGGAGGGCGTTGGGAGGGGTTGGAAATGTTTAACGTGAAGCAGAGAGGGGAGGGGAGAGTTAATGAGGTAGTGGCGGTGTGCGGGTGGGGGGACGGACTTGTATTATGAATATGGAGGAAGACTGGTTGGGGAGACTGGGCGAGGTAGCCTCTTGCAGGTACAGGAGGGCGAGACTTGGCAAAGGCAAAGGCTTTTGCTGAAAAGCAGTACAATGTCTGACAGCAGTACAATTCCTTTCCTTTACAGTTCGCACAAATAAGCTCAGCGTTGGGAGGGGGGGGTACACGTGGAGGATAAGTGGTCTTTGCTGCACCTAACACATCTAGGAGTTTTGTTGCAATAATTTCTAGTATGACCAAAGTCCTGTCAGTTTTTGCATTTCACTATTGATTGGTTTTTCTTGAGTTCAACTTTTATAACACACTGTAGCAGAGATTCTATTTTAAACAGTTTTTCAAAGTCTTCATTGTGTATTTCCACGGCACAGAGCGGCATTGGGGATCTATCAGATTTATAAAGGCGAGTGACTTTACTCGGTGTTATGTTCTGAGGGCATTGTTGACTTCATCTGAGGAGGTATACACCACCCTAATTATAGCACATTTACGCCTAATGGATCACTATAGGTTTGGAACTCATGTTTATGCTCTTTTAAGAAGGTCATTGTGTTCCTGAAGTCTGAGTTTATGAAAGTATTTACTTTCACCACTTGGCCGCGATTACATGTGGAGAATCTATTCACACAGATTTTGATCAGTTCACCTACGATATTTTTAAAATTTATTGAATTTACTGCGTGAACAAAAATATGTGGTGGCTTAGTTTGTGAATAGAATGGTAGCTGGGAGGGTTCTGGTCTGTCTGAAGCATCATCGAGTTTGGCTAATGCGGCAAATCTATTCGGCGAGCAATCTGAATTCTGGTACAGTTCGGGGTTCACTTTTCAACACGCCTTCTCTTAAGGAAATTTATTTCATTGGAGGCATCCGAATATTGTGGCTTGGCTGCGTACCACGGAAGTGCGTTTGCGGAGCGAACTACCTGGCGCCAGGTGAGAAAACATGGTGCGGTTGTCCTTGCCATTGCCATTGCCGGTGATTTTGATGTGCAAACTGGTGGTGGGCCGGGGTGGATCCGGGGAGTCACTGTTGAGGGCCCCCGTTGAATGTGTTCAGCACCCCTGAGATCGCCTCAGAGAGCGATGAGTGCTGCGTATCCGTCATTGAGGTTCTGGTTGTTAACACACATCACCGGCACTGAGTGGGTACGTGGACAGAGTTTCACGCCACCCGTAATGTTTTAAACACCGAAAACGGTTCAATCTGCACTCTCGAAAACTCGCTAGTAGCAGAACGTTAGAGCTCGACAAGACGCGAGGCACGGCGCAGGCACGTGAAGTCCGGCGGCCGAGTGCGGAGTGCGCAAATTTCTGAGAGAATTAATTTAAATTTTTAAAGACATTTTACACATAGTGCCTAAAATTATTTTTAATTACGTTTTAAATAATTTCCCCTATTAGTTTTTCAAAACAACTTTGGAGTGCTTATTGCGGTTCAGCCATTCGAAATTTGAAGGAGTTTTTTGGATAGAATATGCTTAAATTTACGTTACAGTTTACAATTTACAAGTTACAATTTACGTTTTTTTCTTTCGAAGTTTCCTTGTTCATTTCTCGCTTCACTCGCCAGGTTCGGTGCGCCAACGGCGAACGCCCCGCGCGCGCGCGGCGGTCAAAATTGAATAGAATTTCGCTTCAATGATTAACACAGAGATACAGCAAAGTACATTAACAACACGAACGGAATTTTTCAATATCTTTATTTGACCTTAAAAATAAATAATTTGCAATTGTTTACTTCGTACATTTTTTGTTAATAATTTCTTTAGATCATTCTCCAGAATTCATGCTCTCTCCATACTTGATTCTGCCTTGTACGATATCTAAGTATCGTAATGCAGTCTTGACACCCTTCAATGCCTCTTGCACTCTTGGAAAACCGTCCCACTCTCCGAAGACCCTTTTTTCGCCTTATAACATATGAGATCACTTCGGTGGTGGCCCGTCGCAAGCGGCTAATGAATCTGCTCACTTTCCCACACGGCGCGGCGGGGGTCGCCAGGCAGTGGGGCTGCGGCAGTGGAATCTCAAGTAACATGAAACTGAATCAAGCAGTCACGCGTCTTCAGTTGAAGCCCACACAAGACACGCTCTTTGTTTCCGCAGTGAAACTGAATGGATAAAGTCATCAGGACGGTCTCCATTCCAGGTCCGTTACCTTTATTTCAGGGGACACTTCACCTATATTTCCACCAAACTGCCCAGTGTTGGAATTTGTGGCATTTAGACGACACATTTTTTTCTCTACGACTACTCCAGAATGTATGCATTCCTGCACGTTGGCGGATACAGTAATGATGACGATTCGAATATTATTCTCGCACGGTTGTCGACCAATCACATTCGTCTGAGTTCATTATACATGAGAGAGGGTTCCCTCAGTTTCCTGTAGAGGACAACAGCTCTGCGCGCTCTGCCGCAGCAGGTCGCAATTGTCCTTGGAAGAGAACGCACACAAACGAAATATCTACCGCAAACACTCCACTGCAATCGGTAGAACATAATATAGCTATCGTTCAAAATACTTGTATACAAGAAAAAACGTTCTAATAGAAATTCTATTTTAAATGACATCGGCTCAAATCAAAAGTCAACTCCCTCGATAATAAATATTACCAATTGCTCTAATTTCACAATTGATTTTCCAAAAAGTAAATTGTAGACTATTTATGATAGTAATACTAGTTTTGTTTCCTTGTATGTAGTTAATGTTATAAAATATTTTATTAATGATGTAAAAAGTACAATTAACGTAACATTATTTCCAAGAATTTTAAATGTTTTGATTTAGTTTTTTTAAAACATCAATTTCAAAAACGTAGAGAAAGTATTGTCTTGTACTTGCATAGATTTGCTCTTATTCACTCGTAGAAATTCCGACACTCCCTCCTACGTCGCTCGTCATAAACACCAACTCAATAATAGCTCTCATTCTACGTTTGTTGAAGAATACACTATTCCAGGAGGAAATTAATTTCCATGACATTGTATTTCTTACGTTCACAACAGCCGAGCTTGAGAGTTCACTATAAACAAATATTGCTGGGTTTATTTTATTTGCAACGCAAGTGAAACGGGACCAGTGACTTAAGTTCATGATAACCGAAAGTTCACTATAACCTTGTTCACAACCGGAGTCGAGTGTATTTTGTTCATAAACTGAAATTATCAAAAGCACTTAAAAAATTTCACTGCATTTTCTATTATGCTGTATCTGCTGGTAAAGTCACATAAAAATCTGAGTGTCTGACATCGTGAGTGTTGAGTGAAAGCTACTTTAGACGCTCAATTCTTCCCATCTTTTTCTTTCACTAAATCTATCAATGACTACTAGGATGATATTCCTAGCTCTGTTTAAAATTACAGGAAGTGCTTTCAACGATTTCGATTATTCAATCGAAAGGAATTTCATCTACTTCCGCCCTGCGACGCGGGCTGCTTCTATTTTATTTCATCCCTGCCCCACACTGTCCCTTCCTGCCCACCCCGCCCCTCCACTCCTCGGCACATCCTTGTCCGCCAGACTCCTCCCCCCCTCCGCTGTTCACCACACCCCGCCACGCCACGCCACGCCACCCCTCGTCCCACCAAGCCCCACTCCGCCACGCCCCTTCACACCCCGACACACCATCCCTCGCCACGCACCGCCTTCCCCTGTTCCTACCTGCAAATACCCGATCTCTCTCACTCAGTTTCCACTAAAATGTTTACATTTTATTTCTTATTGGGAGTTTTCGTCCCCAACTCAACTCATTTTGTCCTAAAATGTAAACAAACTCTCAACTAAAAATAAAATATTTGTACCTACGAGCTCTTTGTGGAGTTTTATAATTTATAATATCAATACTTTTAATGAATTGCCACATTGTAAATCTTATTCATTTTCATATTTTTTCTTCTCACGAATTCAAAAAGAAAGGTTTGAGATTGATCTTTATCGCTTGAAGGGCAATTCTCTTCAAGAACGCGTTTTAATGACCTTGAAAAATTGTGGATGATAGAGACGTGCCAATAATCTTTTAGACAATTATAATACCTCCAACAATCCGAGATCACAGTTGATCTCGGCTTGACGAAAGTTGTTCTACTATCAGAAGTAAACTGTAATATATTTCCTTCTATTCCTAATAATTATATTGACACACTATCAATTCTGAATACTCATTTCCCATTTCTTTTTTACATCATTATATTTTTTTATTTTGCCCAATTTACTCTCATCAATTTAAATAATATTCCCTTAACTACCCATAAATGTGTTTCCATTCTCCAGGAAAATAAAACCCTTCCCTACAAAAAAGCTTTCAATCTGTCCCAGTTTAGCGTCAACAGTAAAACATATTACTTTTCACATGCGTTCGTGCAACCCGAAAATATGACACCCTCATTAATTAACTAAAGCTAAACCAATAACTACTTCATACAGAACATAAGTGTGTATTTATATATTATTCTTTCTCGCAAACTTCTTACACATTATAGAGAAAATATTGTGATTCCGCGGGAGAAAACACGATTTTTGACCTAAAAACTTTTATTTTCAGGCCATGGTAACGGAAAAGCCGATAAAACATGTTCGCGTATGTTTCTATAACAACTTCTTGTGTGGTCAGAACTCATGAATTGTAGGTCATTCATACCGAAAAATCGATTAACGGCAAAACGTCCGTCTGTCTGTCTGTCCGTCCGTCCGTCCATTTGTCAGTGATCAACGCCAGCGCCCAAACCGTTCAGACGTTTCTCCAAAATTGATATTTCTCATTGACCTAAACGAACTCAAGACCCTGTGAATTTAAAACAAAAATTTCAATTTTTGAGGGTAATTGTCATGATACTTCAATAACATTGTCAAAGTTTTCTCAAAACTGGTTCTACTTTTTTTAATTAATTTTTCTCCGGTTAGCGAAAAGAACTCTAGAAAAAAGTAGGTCACAGTTTCTTTGAGCTCTTTGAATGATCGAGAATTGCAAAATATATAAATAATGTGAGAAAGTGTGTACAATACTGTACTGTACAGCACTGACTAGTGAAGTTGGCGCTGCTGCGCGTAATGGCTGCGATTTTGGCATGACCTCTTCGGAGTCTCCTTGACACGGACCAGGTTCTGGTTCTCGATTCGCAGGGGAATTGCTGTTGTACCTTGTTGCTCCTCGCAAAAAACCTCGAAGACCCTCGGACATTGCCGCATCCCAGATGGAATGTGTGTTGTTGACTTTGTAACCGGAGTAACTGATGTTGTAGGTATTCTATTTGTTGTTGTTTCGGCAACATCATTTGTTGATGACACTCTTTTTTTTGGGACGTATTCAATGAATCGTTTAATACATCTATTGTTACTTAACTATCCTGGAGCAAAATGCATCAGTTTCGCAAATGTGTTACTGCTTCACGTCACTGACACGATAATTACAAATAAATTAATATTGGCACTACGTCTATACGATCGAAGGAAGTCAAACTGTGTTAATATCACACAACTGCGCTGTTACCGAACATAATTGCGCACCCATTCTCCCAGAGAATTTCTTATGGGGGACACTCAAATAGTGGAGGAAGGTGATAAATTACTTGTCCAAAGCCGTCGTGACCTCTAGCACCCCTCAGGTTAGTGTGTTAGGGCCACTGCTGTTCTTGGATTTCATTAACGACATTGCAAGGGGAATAAAATCGAAAATTAGACTTTTCGCTGATGACAGCATAATATGGAGGAGTATTGGTTCCCCTTCGGATTAAAACATTTTACAGAACGATCTAAGCAGTTATGGAAATGAGCATGCAGAAGTAAGATGACATTAAATCCAGCAAAGAGTATATACATTTGTTTTAATAAATAAGTCTCTAAACATGACTTAGGTAGTGCTCTACCACGAGTAAATATCTGAAAGTATGTTTTGTTGCGCAAATCGACTTGGGTGGGGCAGGTCAGGCTCACAATGATAAGCCAAAGCGGTCTGGACGGTGCGTACGCATTCTCCAATACAGTAGATTAAACACCTTGTCTTGTTCGCCCCGTTCTCAAATATAGAGCGGCATGCTGGGATCCGTACAAATGGCAAATCAAGGCGTTAGATAAAATTAGCTAGTGTTGCTACAACAGTACATACGTTCTCGTATTATTTTCCGATTTGTAAGTTTCAAAAATTCAGGGGGTTCAATCAAAATGTGATAGCGCCATTCTTTGTATTAATCTTGAAAAAATATTAAGAAACCATGGCCCAGCAAGGAGAGTTTTTCTGCCGAAGTTTCTCCGTTGACCGGCGCACGATTGCAATATTTTCTCTTCTTACGAAGGGCGGGAAAGTAAAAATGATATTCACAGACAAATGTATACAGGTATTCTAGCAACTGTGGACCAACCGCATAATTTCTAAACGGTTTACGATAGCGAAATGCAGATTTCGCCTACCAATGCGGAATCAAGGGACAAGTAATATGACCCAGAGATCTTCTTTGTAGTCTTTTTAATTTTCGAAAAATTTAATAATCTTCGAATTTCTTACAAATGGATAAATCACAAAAGGAGGAATACAAGGAGGTAATGTTTGTTATTGATTTAAAAATTATATAACAAGTGGTGCTCCCAAAGCACACACTTTCTCGCGTTGTTTCTAAAAGCTCCGCACCATTGCACTACTACATAACCAGCAAAAGTGTTGTCGAGCAACTAATTACTTTTCCGTTCCGAGCCTCCAACTCAGATCCCTAGAGCTAAGGTGCCAGCACGCGCACCTCAACGCCACAGAAGCCCTGCGCGGTTCGGACTCTGACAAAGGTATAAAAAGGTAAAGGCTCGATTAATGTAAAAAAAATAATCAAAATATCCGTTAGAAACTCCCAAAGCCTTCAGTCCGTTAAGATCAATCAGGGTTTATTAATTTTTAATAAAATCAGCTAAACGGTACAGGCGCTAGCGTTAACAACAGACGGAGAGACAGACAAACGGACATTTTGGCCTCTCAGCCAACGACGCGGCGTCTCCCGGATAGCCGAGAATTTATGGATTCGAGCCGCGGAAGCTTAGTGTACAAAACGGACATTTTGCCATAGCACGTCACACACTTTTTAACTTTGGACGTAAATACATTTAAAAAATCCAATTTTTGGTATCAAGAACCAACAAAACATGGAATCTGGCTACACCACGAGTTAGTCTTTTTCTAAATTTAGCAACAGTATTTATCCAATTTTTCATCACCAGAACCCGGCAATGAGGTTTATTCTGGCGAAATTTCGGCGTTTCCAGGCGTACGATTACACAACTTTCTCTTCCTACGAAGAATTCGCAAGGCGAGAAAGTAATGATAATTTCTGAACCGTTTGGGACATCTAAGTTGGTCACGTGGCTAGTGTTCATAATGTATTTAAATTTCATGTCGATAGATTCATTAGTTTACTTCAATTGGTTCATGCAGATGAACAGAAACTCAACCATTGATTTGACGTGACATACGTTCTACCAATCGCAAAAGAAAGTTGAAAAAAATGCTTAATAGTTACAAATTGCAAAATTACTCGCGCATTACCTCCTCCATTGGCATTACTCGCGCAAGTTTTCTTGATACACGAGCTCCCTAGTCCTCATCCAGCGCTGAATATCACGGCCCGTGAGATACCCAATTTACAGTGTTGGCAACAACCACCTCGTATTTCAAAACAATCGTAGAACTTCTCATGGCACGTTTTGGCGCGTTAAGTTCATGCCCACAGTTGGTACGCCCATTTAAGCGGTGACGTAGCCAAATCCCTCCTCTCCCCGCACCCCCCGCTGTGGAATATCAAGAAAACGTGCGCGTATAGTAGAGACGTCCGGTTTATTTGTATCACACACTTTTATCGCTTTTTTAAAATTGTATTTCATCAAATTAAAATCGCCCTGTGGGACTCGAACCGGACTTGGTTTCAAGTGATGAACCTGAAAATGCCACTTAACTACCTCGGCCATCCAGGAGGAGGAGAAGAGTACCACACTTAAAATATTACTCAAGACACAACTGTTTACGTTCTAGCATTACGGAGCTGAGAAAATGTGAAAAGACGCGGAGGTTAAAAGTTGCAATTTCGAAAATGAAATACACACTTCAAATTCATTTATCTTGATTGATTTTCGTTGTTAGTAGAAGTGCTTCAAATAATTTTCAATTAAGTTTCTGCAATTTTCAATAGTTTTGTTCGGCAACACATAATTGTGACAAACGCCTATTCCTGAGCGAGGCTCGAACAACCCGGCCTTGCCCCCGAAGCACAAAGACAATGCACATAATTTAACCAACCTCGGTCAACGGGGTCGTACACGGACTACGCACTCCTACAAAAGTCATAAGAGCTTCATGTTTCAGTTGCAGTATTAGGCAGCGGAAAATGAACAAAATGTGAAATAAATGTCCTTTGGGCAGACAAATTGCAGCTTGGCAGGTATAACTCGTCGCGGTAAATAATTTTAGCTGGTTAAAGGTACAGAATTGTGACAAATTATTATCTCTGAGCCAGTCTCGAAACAGCGGCCCTTCTCCACGAAACGCTGAGACCGTACTCGACATTTAACCACTTCGGCCACTCGGTTTATACAGACAGTTGGCACTTCTATATTAGTCATAAGTGCCGAAAGACAAGAATTGATTTGATGGCTCATACGTTTTACAAATCCAATAAGACATGTGAAAAATTGTTTAAAAGTTAAAAATTCGAGAATCACATACAAAAACTTCCAGTTCATTTATCTTCATTGACACTATTTGCGATTAGAATTGTTTCAAATGGTTTTCAAAAACTTTTGTGGAATTCTCAATTATTTCCTGCGTGAACACAGAATTGTCATAAATAATAAATCCTTGACAATTCTCAAACCTTCCCTCCGAAGAGCTGGGCCCGTACCCATATATTTAGCCGCCTCGTCCATTCTGTTAGGAATTGAAATTAATACTTCTATGATAGTAATAAGTGTATGGTGGTTTCTGTTCTAGCATTACGGAGCCGAGTAATATAGAAAATGTGAAAAAAAATTGTTTTTCGGTCGACAAAATGAAAGCAGCCGTGAAGATAATGAGGCTTATCACAAAAGCTAGTCAAGAGTAGTGAGAATAGAAAACTAACTAGGGCGAGAAAGTCTGTGTCATTCTATAGCAATACTAGTTTATTTATTTTTTATTCATTTATGTAAATAGCTACAACGTTTTTAGGCAAACAAGATAGCACGTACTCACAAAATATCAAAGAGCCTGCTCTGTCCATTTATATCATGTTTCCAACCACAATAGACCAACTGTTAATCCAAGGATATACCAAGAAAATAGCCCCCAGCATAAGTTGGCTTATGACTGCAAAATGAAGTGAATGATTTTGATGCGTTACACATTGACCACACCCATTTTGATTTTTCACAATTGAGTGTCACAAGTGGTCAGATGACTAAATAAAATTGCACATTGTAGGCCACAATGCACGTACAAGGGAGGTATTAAAAACTTCAATGATTTTATCTGTCTAATTTACAAACAGTTGACATCATAAATGGGGGAATTTACGGCCGGTTGAAAACTGATTCTAGAACATTACTATTTCTATGTTAATAGTGGAATTTGAAGAAAAAACACATACCAACTACATTGCTGCCTCCACAGGCTCTGCAGGTTGCTCTGCTACACGTGTGCCAGGAGTAACAGGCTGTGCAGGAGGAGACACAGGGGGTAAGGCACCTTCTGCTGCCATCCTAAAACAGAACAAGCAAACATCCCTCCAAATGTGTTCAGATTCAGGTTCTCTTTTGGAACCCATAAACAACAAAAAGACAGAAGTGAAAAAAACTCAGTGAAATTAAATAAAAGGTTTGGCTCTAGACAGTCCTAAATCATGTCGACTTCATTCTGAGAAATAATGAAAATAAAGGTTACTATTCAACATTCCTTATCACAGAGCAAAGCATGTCTGCACAGCAGAGTATCATTTGTTACTCCAGCACTACAATTCTTGCAAAAATGTATACTCAATATAGCGAGTACCTTATTTTCATTAAAAATGTGGCAAAGGACAAAGTAGAGCCAAGCCTTTCGAAATGCAATCGTAAGAATTTTATTTGTATATCTAATCAATATAATATAATATAATATAATTAATACACAGGATTACACAGATAAATGAAAACCTATATAAGAATCGTCAATTGAAGGAAAAGATTATGAAAGGATTGTAAAACTACTACTACTAACTGAAGCACTTACTCTGTTATGAAAACTAACAAAACTTTTAGTAGGGTAAAAAAAATTAGTCAACACCTCACAATTCAAGAACAGAAAACAAGACTGAAGAAAACATGTTACATCTGTATGTACTGCGTCATGTACTGAGCATAAACTTGATGCATTAGTGTCATCTGTTGCATCATGTTGTTGGGATCATACCTGGTCCCATTCTGTTGAGCCATAGCAGTTGCCTATGTAGCGCCTAACGTTTTTCGGCAAAAATATCTTCCATTTTGTAGTTTTGAAATTCTTTTGCAATTTTCGAAAAAAACGAGCAATAATCAAAATGCGACTGCCACCATATTTCTTACCGTTCCCTATTAATATGTGGAGAAAATTTAATGAAAAACATTTGGAGCAGTGTTTCAGAATTTTGTTTCCTAAACTTCAAACGCAAATTATACAAAAACTACTCTTTTTCAAAAAATTGAATATGACATTTTTAAAGAGGTAATTTTGTAGAACAGACTTTGTCTGAGACAAAAACCTCAATCTCCAATTTTGTACTTTTAAATTTGCTTTTTGTAATTTTCGAAAAAAACTAGCAATACCAGAAAATGGGATTAGCGCCATATTTCTTATCATCCCTTATTACATATGTGAAGAAAATTAAAGAAAACATTTGTAGCAGTTTCTGAGAAAAAATCGTAAATTTCAAGCGAAAATTACGCAAAAACTAAAACTTTTACAAGAAATGTGCATGAACTTTTTTAGTCCTAAATTTGTACAACAGACTTTGTCTGAGCCAAAAACCTCTATCATCAATTTTGTAGTTTTAAATTTATTTTTGCAATTTTCAAAAAATCGGGGATATATTCGAAAATGAGACCTGCATCATTCTCTTAAACATCTTTCGCACTATTGAACAAAATTGAATTAAAAAAAATTGTGTTTTTTTTTAATTTTGAAAATGTCTGAGGGACTACATGTAAAGTACCCCCTAAATTAAAATATCGATTTCAAAATCCAGCGGTCGTGACATCAGCCAGATCGATCGATGAATATTAATTTTGGATAATATCAGCTGAACAGTTTAGCCGCTAGCGTTGACCACAGACGGACGGACGTTTTGGCGTCAATCGAATTTTCGTTATCAAGAACCAACAACACATGGATGCTGGCTACACTACGTGTTAGAGGATATTTTCCCCTACAAGCAACAGGATTTATACACTTTTTCGGTACCAGAGACAGAATATAATACTTTTTCTAGCGAAATTCGTCGTTTTCCGCCGCACAATTTCATAAATTGCTCTCCTTACGAAGAATTCGTAAGGTGCGGAAGTAAAAAAGAAATAAAGAAGAGTACAAAAAAGAAAAACAAGATGTTTCCCTGCGGAGGCCGTGGGTGGCCTTAGATTCCCGGGAACGCCACAGCCCGTGGCAATTTCTGAAAATGATATGCCCCATGAGGGATTACTACAATCAGCGTTGAAGTTTCTTTGATAACATTTTTGTACCGGACTTGTGTTTGTGCCTGACGCTGTTTTCACCTGTACCGTTCGACCATTGCCTGCAGAGTCAGGGAAAGTCGGAAGGTGTGTGATAACCACGGAGTGTCGAGTCTTTGATTGTTGATCGGAAGCCAGTGAGATGAGTGAATATCCGTATTTTAAATGATTTGGAGTTATTATGAAGGCTTCGGTATCGTTCTCAGAGCAAGCAGCCAAGGGCCGTAATTGTAACATATGAGACCAAATCCGCCCAGAGGATATATATGGCATTTCTTTCTAACGCAAGTCTTTGAACAGCTTTGACTGGTAGATCGCAGCACCACCTGGCCCTGCAGCGAAGAAGCTCGCGCATTGTAATAACTTCTCGGAATCAGACTTTTGCCTCAGAAGACGCGACGAGATCACACTTTGAGAATCTGGAGCCGAGCAGTTTCGAGGCCGCTCGCCCCGCTAGGGTGAAAAGCTAAGGAAAAGAAATACGCGTGCATCGATTACACTGAAGGTTAATTTTACTTGCGTGAGGTTGGTGTCTGTTTTATAATAACTGTACGATCTATGAAGTAATGTGTTGGTGCGCAATCCTCGGGTGACTTGCCCTAACACAAAAGAATAACCAACGGAAAGGAAAACAATTTCCTCTCGCCCAAACAAGGTAATATTAACAACTTCAATACTTAATGATTCTTATGCCGAGGTGCTAACCGTCCGGATTGCGTGTTGTTTTTCAGAATCTCCTCTTATGACGAGAACACAGAAAGGCGATGAGCAGGACTTTCCTGGTGCAGTTTCCGCAAAATCTCTCCCAATCACCTAAGCAATATTTTGCAGCGTCAACACGGCTGTATCCGCGCCGGCCGTTCGGCGCGTGTGGCCAGAGGAGTCGTTGCGCGTCTGACTCCAAACGGGGCAGCACCTCCACCTGTCGAGTCCTCCCACCGCGGCTACGTGCGACGACAAAGTCGGCCGCCTGGAGTCCACTCTGTTAACAGCAGGCCGTGACGGCTCTTCGAGGCATCGAACGGCTAAAGAGCAAACGAAGATGTTTCTCGAAATCCACCGCGACGCAGCTGTCGAACGCGGCAGGGGTAGCAACCATTACCGCGCACTTAGGTAGGCCATAGAGTTTTTTATTTTCTTTTTTAATTTTCACGGACTTGGTGTTTTAAGAACAGCTACTTTCTCAAAAAATCTGTTTCAACGGGAGGTCGCTACAACTCCGCCCACGTCAATATGCAGGATGTGTCATTTTTTGACGCGCACCTACTCATTGGCCAACCTGTTCTTTGCGAACACAATCTGAAAGGCCGCCGCGCTCGCCAACTCAGCTCTTCCTCGGCTGTAGCAGCATCGCCTTCCGCCGACCGCGAGAAGGGGAAGGGCGCACCCCTGGTGGGCCCGGGGATCAATCACGTCCCCGAAAATACAAAGGCAATTTTTGTGTTCAAAAAGGGCAAGTGAGTATTGCCCCGTCACTGCTCCCCAGAGTTGATTTTGAGCAATCAGGAAGAGACAGTCGCACCAGAGGGGATCATAGGTTTCGTTTTTTCGCGTGCGACGCCTAAAAGACCACGTCTTCACTTAAACTGCATCTTCGGACATTATCTAACTTGAGCTCCGACTGGCACTTAGACTGCGAGTTCACCTTAAAACTTGAACCGAACTGGATGGCACTCTGCCGATCTTGCGCCCATGAGTTGGTCTGGCGCTGTGTGCTCGGGGCTTCTGCTTCGTGCACTCGGAGCTCGTGACGTCTCGTGAGGACAGAAGAGAGGATAACAAAGCCCGTGAAGACGACGGTGTGCGGTCGCGTTGGCATCTGCCGCGTCGAGCCCCGGGGGCCCAGCAGGCTCGGCAACGCCGCTCAGCTACCAAGGCAGGACACCGCACAGCAGTAACAATTGTGGCGATGACTGTTATTCGCGGCTCCTTTTCCCTGCTGAGATATGCGGGTACGACTGTGAACAAAGGGAGTAAGCTAAAAAGGTAGATGCCTCCAAGACGGCATTCGTTGCGGCATATGCTTTTGTTGGTTTTGCATACGTTAGCTCAGTTTAGTAAACTACAAGAGCTAGAGCCCAAATTATAAATATTTTGTAGTACATCATCAATCACTTGCATGTTCGTATTCATCCCCACTTTCACGTTAGTGTTCATTAAATTTGTAGTACAAATTTTATTTTATTTTATTTTATTGAATATGCCGCATCCACACACTTACACTGAGAGGGTTGGAGGGAGTAAAGGAAGTGATTCGGTCTGTTCTCTTAACATACTTAGTACACCAATATCATAAAAACATAAATCAAAATCCAAAATCCTGTAGAAAGAAAATTGCTTCGATCTGCAATGGAAATGGTGCTGACAGAGCTGCGTAGCATCTGCACGCCTCCCTCGCCCACGACGTTGCCACTTCCCCACAGAGTGAGCGTTGCCCCCTGCTCCATCGACTGTATGGAGTTTCTTTGCATTGAATTTGCCCGTCGCAGAAGAACAATGAGGAAGGCACGGCAGCAGACATGCTCTAAACATTTGCCAGAAGAGGACTTTATTTCAAATTGCTACTGTTGAGGCTACGAAAATTGCTTAGATAATTGGGAGAGCATTTTCAGGAACTGCGAAGAAAGAAGTTTTATGCATCGCCTTTGTTCTCATCAGATGAGACATTCTGACTCAAAATAGATCAAGATTATCACTTGCCGTAAGAATCAATAAGTATTGAAGAGATTGTCATGGACGTTCTACTAACGAATTCTATCTTTTAATCATGTTTCTGCTCTTTTGCCGCATCTCAAAGCGCAGGGCACGGAGACAGCATTTAATATGCTGGGAATTGCTTGCCAACATACCGAACTAAACTTTCCATGCACCCAATACACGTTTCGCTTCGCTTCTCTGCGCGATCGCTGTGAAACTGCTCGCGACCCCCTTGATTTTGAAAGAAGGGGCCGGTGGCGTCTTATTGGAGAAGCATTTGATTCCGGGAATTCGTCGAGAGTATACGGGCTGCAGGCGCAGCGCCCAGGAGCAGGTGCAATCTATCGGTGATTTTTCGAAGCAGTTGAAGCTCTGATGCCAAGAACTTACAAAAAATTATCTTTTGTCAATTGTGAAAGAATTTGCGAGGTTTTGAGCAAAATTAAACGAAACGAAACAAAATTTCGAACGCAGGAAGTTCGAAATGTGTGATCTTTTCTTCTTAAATTTCTTCAAAGAGGAGAGAAACAATGTTTGGAGCGTTTCGAGCCAAATTTGAATTAATTTCGCCGCGTATGTGCCAACAGCTACCAATCTAAAGTACGATGAATTATGTCTTAGATAGTATTGTGAAAAATCTTTTTTGTGCTCTTCTCTTCAACCTTCTTGAAATGTTTTAAAACGCTGACCATCCTTCGTAAAAACATAAAAGAATTGTATCCCTGCACCGCGATCTTTCGACAGAAAAACTTTTATAGTCGGGCCCTGGTAACGAAAAGGGGGATAAATCCTGTTCTTATATGTATTAAATTACTTCCTCTAACTCGTGGGGTAGCCAAAATCATCTGTTGGGGATCCTTGATACCGAGAAATCAATTGACCGCAAAACTGTGTGTCTAATGTCAACGCAAGTGCCTAACCCGTTCTGCCGATTTTCTTCAAATTACTCCCCGATTGATGCGAGCAAACTCGAAACTTTGAGAATATCAACTGAATATTTTGATTTTTGGAAGTACTTTAGATGAAGCCTAAACATTTTCAAAATTTTCTCAAAAATTGCTTCCATTTTTTGGGGGGGGGGGCAGCGTAAAGGACCTTTAAGGGAATAAAATACGATTTTTTTTCAAAAACGATCAAAATTTTCTTTACATATGTATCAAAAGAACGGTAAAAATATGGTGCAAGCCCCATTTTCGGCGAACTCTCCGTATTTTCGTATTGGAAAAATTGAGTGTTGGAAACATTTACCTTTTAAGCGTCCTCCCAAGCTCGAGCGCTGGTGTAGGGTATTGGTACGGGTGAAGGCGAGTATACTTTGAGGACCCGAGTACTAGTCTCGGCGCGGAAAAAAATTAGCTGGTAAAAATACTTTTGGAAGTTTAGGTGGCAGTATAATATTGCGGAGCAGTTAGAAATAATGCGAGAAAGTCTGTGATTTTGTAGCAACACTACTTTTCTAGTCATTAAATATCGAGGCAATGCTCAGGGCAACATATGACACTGCAGTTCCTCTGACCGGGAGGTTTTGATGTCAAGTCCTAACACACCCTAAATGCTAAAGGCGATATTATATTGAATTACCCAAAGCAGCGCATAAGAAAATGTGTTTAAGAATTCACTGACAGCCATGGGCCCGATGTGGCAACGTCCAGTAGTCAGCCGTCGGTGTGCCACCGGCCGTGCTATCACACGATTCAGCAACCTTGTGAACTAATGTCTTACTGTTCTCTGTAAGCTGAAATTCGACTGCGATGACATATTACACTCTGACTTAAATGTGTCACTCTCTGCTAACACAAATTCTTTAAGATATTTTTCAAATTTATACTGATAAAATCAATTATTTTAACACTACGCTTCACTTAGATGTTGTATGATATAAAGTCCAAGTACCCCCACAAACAAAACGTTTTTCTTTCAAAACTGTACTGACTCACGTGTCTACTGACTACGTGTCTCCTCTCTGCGCTATTACAATATTTCGTGCAGCAATCGAGAACTTTGTGAGATGTGCTCTTCTTTTGTGGGAACTGCACACTCGCGCGGCGTCATAACCCAGAGGGAATTGTTCGAGTCCGTGCGTAGAGGAGTTGGCATTCAGAATGCCTTGACGGTAGAAAAGAAAAAAAGTCATTTATTTAATTACATCATACTACACTTGTGACGAAGTCTCAAAGTAAACTAAGGAGAAAATTCACACGAAAACTAATCTCACAAAGAGTTTGAAACAGTATCACCGTATAGAAACAAAGCTGCCAAGAATTTTCTCTGCATGGCTTGGTGAAAAGTGCTAAATATCGGAACGTTCGAAACATTCGGTGCGAAACGAATAAGGCTTAAGAAGCTCTTTCACAGAAGCAGAGAAAAGACACGAGGACCAATGCCATGCTCTCAGAAAGAAGTTCCTCTGGGCTGTCAAATGACGTTCAGTGTAGTTTCTGATTAAGGGCCAAAGACAGATTATTGATGGCATAGAACAGATCTCAACTAGTACTCCTAGAACACCGAGAAGAATGAAGCGCGCAGCAGATTCCAATGTATCACATCCGGAATTCTATTCTTCAGGAGAAGCAATAGGTTTGATATTGGACGTAAAAACGACTCATAACGTGAACATGTCTCAAAGAGAGAGTGCGCTTAGATAAAATGTGTATGGAAAGGTGGGGCATAGTGGAACTACGGGACAAAGTGGAATTTGCATTTATAACCCACAGATTTGGAGCCTTTCAGTTCTAGAAGAAGAATTGTGTCGAGAAAAGTGTTGGCATGACGAATCATTGCTGTTTTTCTGACTTTGCTCCGTGCTTTACAAAAGCGTAAGTAATGAAAAATATTGACTTTCGCATAACAATGCAGAAGCACGAAAGTATTTGTTTTAATGCCTTAGTTTTATAACTTTATGGTTAATTTCTTTTGAATTTCTCTCACAAAATCAAGGCTAATGAGATTATTTTGAACCTATGTTGTGCTAACATGCAGAGGAGCAAAGTGGAACATTACTGTTCTATTTTGCCTCAAAATGTTGGACTGCACATTATTACTACTGTAATTGTTTTAGGAGTAGGTGAGTTTTATGTTACCCCTAGGTACCGTTTACTCACAAACTGTGAAGAAATGGCTTCGAAATTACCTACGCAAAGTGGTGACGAAAAAATTCTCTCTTTGAAGAAGCATTTGAAAGGGCAGCCACAAAACGAAATGCTTTTTCTGAATTTAGAAACACAGAATACCTTCAAAAATTTTCCGATGATGCTTTCGCTCTAGCAGAAGCAACAAATTATGAAGAATCTTCAAAACTACATTGTAAGCTACACCCATTACGTCATTGGTGGAGGCAGAATCTCAGACCCTGATAATTTCTTTTGAAATTCTTATTATGCTAAATTCAGCATAAAAACCAAGAAACTCTTCCCATAGAACTCCCAAAATATCACCTTATTTGAGAGATTTAATAGGTTCTGCCAAGGAACCCACTTCAAAAGCAATAAAACGGTCAAGAAAACCATGTACGTGGAGATAAAATAAATCATTACATTAGCACATGCTTTTTTAAACTTTTGATCTACATTATTTACCAATATTTGAATAAGCTTTAAACATTCGGGAGGTTAGAGCTTGTCCTGGGGAGGGGGTGCTCCGATTGTGGGAGATATCTAATAGCTTTGTACCACTTCGCCCAGGTGCCAATACTGAAAGCAGCACAAACTTTTTATTTTATAGCAGAAGATACCTAAGATTTTTTTTTATGGATGTAATATTTTTAAATCAAATTGTACGTTGTCTTGTTGCTGCAAGCTTAACGGTTCTACTTTGCCCAACATTTCAATACTCTATCCTTCTTATTACAAAATACTTGGAGCAAAATCTCAATATTATCCGGATAAATTGGGTGTTGCTATGACTGATACTCGGACTCAAATTAAACTTCAGGACATTCTAGTTCTCACTTTAACGCCTTTGTTGAAAATCAAGGAAATCATTACAAATATTTCGAAAATTTGTGATGGAAAAACGGACAAAAGCTTGCTGATGATTTGGAAGTGGAGATGTGGTTGCAATGTAGATCACAGCAACTAGAAGCAACATTTATCGGAGGGAGAACTAAAAATATATATTTCGAAGGCGTAATACTGAATTCTGCATGCGCCGTTTGTAGGAGTATACGTATGGTTAAAGTAAGATATTGTTAAAAGATATATTTAGTATTATCTCATTTTTTTTCTTCAAAAAGTAACGTGCTTACAGTTACGAACCAAAATAATATAAAAAGATAACACTTTTTTTCGCTTTAATATTTTTACAGTGCAACAGTTAGTATGATCACACTCGCAGAAAAAATTCAAGTTTTTGTCCGTTAAATGGAATAATGGGTGATTTTTATGGAACATAGTGCTCTGATTTCAATTTTGCAGAGTAATTATTTGTAACGGGTAAGAATTCGTGGTAATAGGCGATTAAAAGTTCAGTTGTAAAGTGATTGGTTTTATTTAGATTAGATTCGATTTATTAATAATTCTGCAATTAAGTTTGAGCACTTGGTGGCAGAATACACTAACTTAACATTACTGAACTTAACAACTTTACAAAATCTACAAACTTTACAAATTAACGTGAACATTTCAACGTGCAATCTTTCATAACACTCCACTTCACCACTCTTCACTTCACCGCACTGCGAAACACCGCGCGGTAATGTCTTTCTTACAGTCGTTTTCCTCAGTTTCACGTCACTGCACTTCATATAATTATTAATAATATCAATAATAATAAATAATTATAAATATAATTTACTTTCTGCACATATAATAATCTCAATGAAAATGTAATTTTAAACGATTTTTTGCTTGAGAAACATCTCTTTTTAGTGGCCCGCAATAGTCTTCAAGCATATTTCAATTTCATTTTCCCTGATAACGGTTTCCATTGTTGCAAGGTCTTGGTGAAATCGCTTACCATGTTCTTCGCTTACAGCGTCGAAATGTTCAGGAAAAAAATCTAAGTGTGAATCCAGAAAATGTATTTTAGAAGAAATGATAAATACCAGTGCTTTATAATCGTGAAGAAGTTTATACACTAGTTATTCGTAGTACTCAGCTTTTTAGTTAATAAGGAATTCAGTTACGACCTTCTGAAGCGATGTCCAATCTGTCTTTTGATTCTTGTCAAGTATAAACCAAGAACTGCGTAGATCATTGAGTTTCCCCAAACCAATACATTACTCAATTGTTGGTTCTCTTTCGAGTTGTTATCTCGTACCAAGTTCCATGTTCTCATTACGTAACAAGTTCGTATATAATAAGGAAAATGTGCATAATTTTGTCTTCGCGCTCTTACGAAACGGCAAAGTAGGAGGGCTAGAAATCGGCTACAATGGCAAGACGTTCTGATAAACATTGAGTTTTTGTCAAAATCAAATGAATCAGAGATCCAATGAACTAAATATGGTGGTTCGTTCGCGGAATATTAGAAGAAGAATATCGCATGGAATTTGTATTCTCATATTTTAGAACTCACGTAGTGACTATTTCAGATGCACGATTTCAAATCGTTTTATTATTGTGAAATTCGTATTGTGATAAGGTATTGGCTACAATTCCATCAATATACAATAGTTTTGAAATTAACAGAAAGCTAAAGTGCCTTTTTAATAAGCGTTGTCTCTTTTCAGAAACAAGTTCATGGGACTTTACGTGCCAGGGAAGCTGATATAAATGAAATGTGGGAGATGGCCACGTTTTTAAGGGCACCTCGGTATCATTAGTGACATTGTTTGTGTCCCGTATCGAACGGAGCAAATTATTAATTATAAGTAAATATTAATTAATTTGTGTGTGTTTCTTGTATTTCTCGTATGTCCAAACACATGTAGCATAAGCCGATATACAGGTGAGTCACGTAAATTAAACACCGCCTGTAATTTTTGAAGGGTTGAAGTCATTGCAATGCAGTTTTCACGGAAGTTCATGAGGCACTGAATTGATGCACGTGTTCGTTTCTAGTTAATCACTTGTATTTTACAAGATATTGAGGTTACTTTGATTTTCAGATGGAACTATACATATTTTTTGGTCTATCATTATGAACATATAATGACAAATTCAATAAAATACATATTGTCATAAGGTAAGAATATTTTGAGTAATTTTGATTTATTATTTTGCAGCTCTTGTATAACGTGTAGTTTGATTGTAACAGCCCCTAGTCAAGGTCAGGCATCTCTTCACCTGCGAACGGGCGCTCGGGCCGGTAAACGTGTCGCAAAAAAAATCAAAATTACTCGAAAGATGCTATTTTAACATATGACAATAAGTATTTCATTCAAGTGTAGTTCATTGTAGTTGTAGGAAGGCGGCGGACGTTTCTAAAATTTTTCAAAATTAGGCATGAGACGTGCACCATTCTCTTAAGCGTCCTTTATGCTATATTAGGTCACAATTTAATTAAAAAAAGAAGAAAAAAGTTTTCAAGAAAATAAAAAAATATCGACCCAATTTTTTTTAAATACTAATGTTTCTGAAAAAAATGAACAAGATCATATTTGTAGATATATTTTTGATGAAGTCATTTAATTAAGAAAAATTGTATCTTCATAATTGTAGTTGTGGGAAGGAGCCGAAAAAAATTGGATTTTTTCGATTTCCCAAATATCAGAGCTTTCAACCAACATGAGAACAGCACTATTCTTTTAACGTCCTTCAGACTATCCAACAAAATTTCATCAAAAACGATGGAGTGGTTTTTGAGAAAAAAATGTTTAAACAAAATTAAAAATTGCCTTTTACTCAAAATTACGCGAAAAATTCTCAAACTTTCGAAAAATTGTATATATTATTTCATTTCAAAATCTATCTTTAAGAAACAGATTTTTAAGAGAAAAAGTCTGTATCTTTAATATTTCAGTTGTAGGAACACGCCGAAAACACATTTTTTGCCATTTTGAAATATCACAGTTTTTAACGACCAGCACCATTCTCTTAAATGTCATTTACACTATCCAACAACAAAATTTAATGAAAACAATGGATTGATTTTTTTCCAAAATTTTGAAATTATCTAAGGGGGGCTTTATGTAAAGTCCAAAAGTTAATTTAATTATCGGGGAATATCAATTTTGGAGAAAATCGTCTGAATTGTAAGCCGTTAGTGTTGTTCACAGACGAACGTTTTGCTGGCAATTGACTTTTAGGTATCAAGAGCCCACAAAACATGGATGCAGGCTTCACCAGGTGTTAAAGGATTTTTTTAATTTAGCATCTGGATTTATCCACATTTTCGATACCAATGACCTGTAAGAAGAGTTTTTCTGCCGAAAATTCGCCATATATTCGCATAGCATTACATAACTCTCTCTCTACCGCGGTAGCCGTGGCGAAAAGTAAAATACGTATACTTCCATTCGATAACCAAAATTACTTCAGAATCTGGTAAAATACAAGTGACAAATTGGAAATGAATACATGCATAAACTAGCCCCATTCCCTCATGCGCTTCCGTGAAAACTGCATTGCAATAATTTCAACCTTTCAAAAATTGCAGGAGGAGCTAAAATTATGTAACTCATCCTGTATATTAAGTATTACGAAGAAACGCTGCAAATAATCGATGCTGAGGTTTGAATTTCAAATCACTTATTGGTGTCTCAGATTCCGAAAAACAACAGTTTTTTAACCTCTCTTTCAGTTGATGAGCGACAAAAGTCACTCACTAAAACAAATAGGACTTTCCGAACAATTAATATTTTCCAATTGATCTTACTCGACAAAGTCTTTCAAACTCGAGGTTAATCAATAAAAGAAGGATTTGGGGCTGGATGTTCATGTCAGAGGGTCACAAGAAGAGAAGGATATGAATTCGAGAAAGCTCTTGGAATCACTGCAGATCACTACTTTCCTTAATGACCTTGATTCAGCAAACTTAAGTGCCTCCGAGGGCGCATATTTCTCTGCAGTATAGATATAGCACGAAGTGTCTATTCAAAAACTCTGTGTGTTAGTATGGCAGTAGACCCATTCTTCTTTGCCACTTCGGGAGGAACAATCAGTGTATATGAAATTATGGCTAGTGTAACGTACTAGCGAGCGAATCTCGTGGCAGCTATTGGGGGATGCATAGTAAGGAATTAGTAACAGGAAATCGCCTCGCCACAGGAGGGAGAGAAGGGTTTTTCCTAAAAGCAAGCGCGCGGCAAAGGGAGACACGAGGCTTTGGGGTCCTCCGGTCTTAAGAAACGGAGACCCAAACCCCACGGCAAGCAGAAGCGCGCTGCGGAGGCAGCGAGACTTATTAGGTCACGTGAGCCTCGAGTATATAAGGGAGTGCACAGAGAGTGGGGGAACCTCGTGCAGTTGCACAAAAACTTGGCGCCACGATGTTGCAGCGGCGAGCAGGGCTCGCGAGGCGTCACGTGTTGACGAGCCTGTGGAGGAATTTGCGTCCGAGGTGAGGAGTAGCTGCTTGCCACGACTCGCGCCAATTCTCAATCGGGTAAGACCGCTCCTGAGATCGAGGCAAACCATCAGTTGGTACGCCGGTGCGGACTTGTGTCTCCCAGTGTGACATCCGGTCACGGAAGCTTGGCTTTGTGCGCGCTTCAGATGTAGGAGTGGCGAGCAGAGGTGGATTTACGCACAGGCACAGTAGGCACGTGCCTACGGCGGCAAATTTTCAAGGGCGGCAAAGTTTCAAAGGAGCAAAATTTTCTTGATATTTACTAAAACAAATTTTGGTTCTCTAAAAACTATAACCGCATAAATCATATTTTTATTTTAAAAATGATTTAAGCGAGACTAAAGCCGGCCCTCAACCTTTGATTTATAAATTAAGTTTGAATTTCAAATGGGGACATTTTCAATGTTACAGAATACATGAAAAGAATTCGCCAACGACTTCTGATTGGTTGATTGATCAGAAAGAATTACATTCTTAGAGGAAGGAGTTTGAATTAGCCAATCAGAAATCGCAGACTGATTTTGCCATGCATTCATATTGCGCTATATAGAAACTAGCGACATCTATTTCTTCTTGAGTTAGTTCTAGAAGACGGATCTGGAAATAACCCTTTTTCTTTCTTTTGTTACTATTGTTGTGTATCGTTTATTGTAACAGCTTGCTGAGAAAAAATGATATTTTGAAGTTTTAAAATGAGTGATTATCGAAAAAGGCTCAGCGGAAGTCAATATGCAAAAATCCTAAAAGAAAATGAAGAGAAATGTCAAAATGAAATTGATAAGACAAAAAAAATGAATTCTGTAAACCTATAAGTGAAACTGATCACTGCTGCAGTTCATTCGACAATTCTATTACTGAGTTAGTATAAACATATAGATTAGATAACATATTTAATTTTCAGCTTGTATATTTTTCCATGTACTAACAACTTGTGATAAACAAATGTTAACATTAATATATTTTTAATGCAGAGATGTGTTGCCAAAATATTCTCAAAATGCAAAAAATGTTTAGTACAATGATTAGAAATTAAATATTCTTGACGTGTTGTTGCTGTATTCGTTAAAATGAACTATATCTTAAAATAGAATTTAAATAAATTAGCATAAAATATGTTACTATAATTATGTTACTTAACTTTATTTTATAGAATATGTAATAATACATATAATATTTTAACTCTTTTATTTATTTAGGGTTATCACTGAATCTAATAATGAGACTGCAAAGTTCCAAACAGCTAAAAATGAAATGGTTCCTCAAGCAATTGAAAATATAACTGCGATTGATTATGAGTCGACGATTCAACCGATGTAAATAGTTTAAGCATTTTTTTATATAATTAATTAAACCTTTATGTATATAAATATTATAATATTTCTAGAATATTTGTTTATAATATTACAATAATTTATTATTGTCTTTTTTAATTAAATAGGGTTTCTACCGAATGTATACAATTGCAAGAACATAAAATTGATGAAACCATAACTTCGACTGATCGGTTTTGTTGGAAAAGCGATCCAGCTTTGTGGTCTATTAATGAAGCTACACGTGGTTATGTTGCCAAGCATGGGTTCAAACAAAACAGAAACGCTGACTTTTCTAAATCAAGAAAAGAGTACAATGATGGCAAAGTTCGTTACTTAACGTTAAATATGTTTGAGTATACGCATATCAGTAAAGAAAAAATGCCTCGCAAGTGCCTGTTTACTCTGAGAGCAATGGAACTGTTTTCTGCGGTGTTTGTTTATTGTTTTCAAGCAATTCAGAAGTAAGAACAAAATTATCATCGGAGGGATTCAATGATTGGAAAAATGCGCATAGCAAATTAAAAGAACATGAGAATTCTACATGTCATAGAAACTGTACGTCCGCATTGAAAAACAGACAGCGGACTGAAAACCAAGTGAATAAGCAGCTGCTTGAACAAGTTGAAACCGAGCCAACTTATTGGAGGAATGTTCTTGAGCGTGTCATTTTAGTAATAAAATCTCTTGTTTCAAAAGGGCTTCCTGTGAGAGGACATGTCGAAAAGTTTGGAAATAATCAAATTACATGATGTTGCTTGAGTTAATTTCGAAGTATGACCACTTCTTAGCAGATCACATACAAAAAATTGGTAACAGCGGAAAGGGAAATACATCGTATTTATCCACCACGACGGTTGAAGAACTAATAGGTATATTAGCTAAAGAATTTAAAGATGAGATTCTCTGAAGCTTTCGAAGTGCCAAGTATTTCTCCATAATTGTGGGCTCTACACCAGATATAGCACACGTGGATCAACTCGCTATAGTTATTAGACATGTGGGAAAAGATGGTACACCAAAAGAGTCATTTTTGGAATTCCTTCCAAACAAAAAGGACGCTGTTCGACGCTGTATGTAATTTTATGGAAATTAACGAACGGTACATTAATAATTGTCGTGGTCTGTCCTACAACAACGCGTCAAATATGTCCGGTCTTTACACAGGTCTTCAAGCCCGTATGAAAGACGTAAATGCTCTAATTAAATTCATCCCCTGTTCTAGTCATTCTTTAAATTTAGTTGGTACAAATGCAGCTGAATCATGAACTGAAGCATGTACTTATTTTCTACTTCTTCAAAATGTATATAGTTTCTTTAGTGCGTCTACATCAAGGAGGGACATACTTCAAAATTTAGTAGATGATAGGATCCAGTACATCCTCTTTGAAAAGTCTTTCAATTATGCGCTGGTCAGCTCGAGATGATGCATGTCAGGCTCTAAAATATCGTTAGCAAAATGTTTTAGATGCCCTTCAAATTATATCTGATGATTCTACGCAAAAAACGTCAACGCGTGCAGAAGCTAAAGGTGTTATTGTTGCTTTAAATCGACTTGAAACCTCTGTTATGACCGAGGTTTGGGGATTCATTTTAGACCGCTTGAATGCGTCGAACAACTGCAAAATGTCGATATCGATTTAAGTTCCGTGGTTGGTATTTACACTTCGCTTGCAGAACTTTTAAAAACGAACAGAGACAATTTTTAATTTTTTGAAGAGAAGGGTAAGAAGCTGTCAAATACTGAAACGTACGAATCGGAAAACAAAAGAAAAAGGAAACGTAAAATTCATTGTGATGAAACTAACGAGAATGCAGCAGAACTGACCGCACAAGACAAGTTTAAAATCGACACTTATTTGGTTATTGTTGATAAATTACTTGCAGAATTGAATAAGAGACTTGAAGTGTATAAAGATGTATATGACAAATTTAAGGCTGTCATTGAAATAGAAAAATTATCTTTGATGGATTTGAAAAAAGCAGCGATATTTTTATGTTCACAATTTCCCCAAGATCTTGAAGAATCGCTTGTTTCTGAACTTATACATTTAAGTTCGTATTTAAAAATCCTTGAAGATGTTAACCCAACGAATCCTGCAGCTTTATTAAAGTGGTTACGGAAAGAAGAATTAGAATGTATTTATCCTAACGTTGACATTGCACTTGAATCTTTTTATGTATTCCGGTGGCCAATTGCACAGCAGAACGTTCATTCTCTTGTTTAAAAAGGATTAAAAATTATTTGCGTTCTACAAAGACAGAGTATCGACTGAACGCCTTAGCGATATTGTGTATCGAAGAAAATTATCTCAGCGTTTTTGATTATACTATAATTGTTGATGAATTTGCTCAGCAAAAGGCACGTCGCAAAATTTTACATCAATAGACAAATTAGCTATAATTAATAAAACGTTATTTCAACTGTATAAAAAAACCCATCCAAAAAGTTAAATGCTATATTCCTTGTTTATAACGGTAAATCGAAAATTATAAAAACTGTTACAACGTCGTAATATTCTAATCGTTCAGTGGTTGTAAATAAAAATCTATCATATTAATATTTAATACAAGCTATTTATTTGTCTTCTTTATTAGAGTATACCTTATGATTTCAGAAGTATATGAATCTGAAAGTAAGGCCCGTTGACGAAAGAAAACATGTTGCAATTCTAGTTGTCATGTTTTAGTTTCCTTTTAATGTTAAGGTTTTAGTGTTGAAACGGTAATAATGTTGAACGTTACTTGCTATGAAGATACAGTTTATATCCAAAATTAGCTAATCCAAAAAATATTTAATTTATGAAAACAATGTGCAAAATGTAATGTTACTTTTAAAGTTAAAACGTTCAAATTAATGGGGAATTGTTACTGAAACGTTACAATTTGAATTGTAACATTAATTTTAAATAGGGGGCGGCAAATTTGATGTGCCTACAGGCGGCAAAAATATTAATCCGCCCCTGGTGGCGAGTGCCATAATTGAAACCGATCATCAATCGGGTTGCGATCGCTCCCGCGATCAGGGGATAGCCGGTCTATCAGAGCTAGGGTGTAAAGTGTAAATTCATTGTAAATATTTGTTGTTTTCCTTGTAAATATTTGTTTATATGAAAGCTCTTGTCCGCTTTCAGTATCTATAACGTCACAGACGGATAGACAGTCTCGAGTCTGCCACCTCCCCCTCAACTGGTGAGGTTTCAGTGGCTTTTGACCGTGTAGTTACCGCTGCAACTAATTGTGGCTCAATAAACCCTTCTATCTCGACTTCTGCGACCGGGAGATTGCGTGCTGATGCATCCAGTGGCTGCAGAATCCACAAGCTTTCTCCCGTTAAATCGCCTCGTCGCTGATAAATTTCTCGTTTAGAAGATCAAACGACGCGCTTGAGTCCCTCAGAAGTTTCTCGGCTATACCGTTAATTCTGCGTGCGATAAAAGCAATTCCCTAGCCGTTTTGTCCGCCACATGATTCATCCTTTCCGCCTCGCGGCGCTGCGGGCACTCACGCATCAAGTGATCGGCCGACCCACAACTGTAACATTTCCGCTTGCCAGGCTTCTCATAAGCGGCCCTGACATCGGTTTTCTTACTGCCCGATTTCCCCTGAATTTCAAGAACTTTCCGCTGCGCCTTGCGGTCTTCTGTACTGCATGAATGAGGGCCGTTTGCTGCTTGCCCTATTATTTCCATAATTATCTAGCTTACCAGCTAATTCCAGGGGTGCCGTTGATTCCCCCCATTCATCAATAAAGTGCTCTTTAATTTCGATAGGCGCTCGGCGTTTCAGTTGATTCTTTACAATTATTCATTAATTACTCAAACGTATGGATGTTTTTGTTGAGGCTGCGAAATACTCTTAGAATAAGTTGGGAGAGCAAGTAGTAGAAGCTGCAACGAAACATCGCCTCTTCCATCAGTAGTTTTTATTAGACAAAAGTGCTCCGAACTAACAGGAAGCAGTTAACAATCTACGTCAAGGAACTTTGTACGTAAAAACTGAGTATCTGGTCAACAGGGAAGAAATTCACGGCGGCTTTTTAAGTAAAATCTCAAGAGCGCCAAGTTTGAAATATATAATCCTTTCTTCTGAAACGCCTTCAAAGAACATCAAAAGTGCCCTATTAAAAAACAAGGCACCAAATTTGAAGTAATTTGGCGGTCAATGTGCCAACACCAATCTTTACAATAATTTTGCAACTCCCTTGCGTAATATTTGCGGCTTTTACATGTTACGAGAACAACTGTCGAAACTTCTCGGTATTGAACCTACACATTTCATATAGCCTATACTTTAATTCGGCATATTCTATCCCCCTGACGCATTTATCTGATTTGGGAGCAGCCCCATTCAATTTGCCACCCACCCTTCTTCCGGAATGTCTGCTCTGCCTGACTTTCGAAAGCGCTCAGAAACGCCGTTATGTCGTCGTTCTCTCCTTTGAATCGACTCATAAACTGGTTTAATGGAATGTGGACTTTACCACTCGATTCAGGCTGCGGACTAGCTCTACTCTCCTGCTCGCCCTGTTCTATCCTGCGTTTTGTAATTGGAACGTGCGTTCCGCCTCCCATTCAGCTCGTTCCTTTTCTCGTTCTTTTTCTAATTCGCGTTCGGCCTTCTCTCGTTCTTTTTGATCCTTATGGGCCTGAGCTATCCCTTTCACAACTTCCTCCTCGTAATCGGGATGCTCCTCTATCAATTTTATTAACACTGCGAAAGATTCCCTGCCTATGACTTCGAGTCCTAATTCCTGTGCTACGTGCACTTCACAATCTTTCCCGAATATCGGTAAGCCATAATTAAATCCTGAACTGAGCTTAACAATGCAGATAACTATACTTACGCCGAATCCTTGCTGAATTTGTGATTTTGTCAAACGGGTGGCCTCGATACGTCCTTCCTTTCTGTCCTGGCGTTGTAGAGATGGCTTGGGCGTCTGCCTCGCTGATTCTCGGCTCCCGTGCGATTGTAGCGTAATTATGTCTATCCGTCGCCACTCTCGCCACACGCACTGGCCCACCCACGTTGCCACCAATTATGACTATTTGATGGGCACTATGCCCTTCTCTGTAGTATTTGATTACCGCTGCCATCAATTATGCCTTTAGTTGGTGGGCACTTAGCTCCTCCCCCCTTGGGATTCGTTTACCGCTGCAACCAATTATGTATATCCGTCTGTGACGTCATGAATACACACAGCGAACAGACACGAGCTTTCATATAACATATTTATTTACAAGGAAAACACAACAAATATTTACAATGAATAATATTATGAATTATATAATGAATTACAATACTTACTTTACACCCTAGCTCTGATAGACCGGCTATCCCCTGATCGCGGGAGCGATCCCAACCCGATTGATGATCGGTTTCAATTATGACACTCGCCACTCCTACATCTGAAGCGCGCACAAAGCCAAGCGCACACGCGCACGCGCCCCCGCGCGCCCACGCGCGCACGCGCCCACGCGCGCACCCGCCCCCCCCCCCCCCACACACACAACCCTGTGTGGTTGCCGGGGTTTTTGTAGAATAGCGCCACGGGACCTCCACCTGTCGTAAAAGGCGACTAAAAGGAGCAGCTGTCCGCTGTCCTTTCCCCATATATCCCTACTTTCCCACCTAGTTTTCCTCCCATCCCACAAGATCCAATAGGTGGACTGAGTAGCTTATGGGATCTTGCTCCCTATCCCTACGAAAATTCCCTTCTCATCTTCCTTCCAATTCCATTTCTGCTGGCGGTAGCACATAAAACGCTAAGGGAAGGTCACCCCGAAAATAAACCAGTGATGGGTATGAGTGAGCCTCAAAACTTACTACCCCAAGCGAGTCGAGCGTTGACGCCGAATCTCGCCACCGATTCTGATCGGGTGAAAGCCCCGATAGTCGGTGCCGGCTCCATGGATTTTGGGGGGAGCCAAGCTCACAAGTGTCTGGGAAGAGAATAGGAGAGTGAAGTTTCTGGAGTTGGGGAAGAAAATCGAGGATCTCCTGCACTTTGTCCTGCCAAGGAATAATGTACACGGGGAGATAAAGCGCATGGTGAGTTCCATCCGAGCTGACTTTGATGAGATGGTGGACATGAAGGAGTCACTATCTGTAATTAGCTCGAAGACAGTTGAGGCGGAGACGCAGACCTCACCGCAGACATGTCCCACGGATGCAGGGGAGAAGCAGACCTCGACCGGACGGGATGCCCGACAGGGGATGGATGGGTCGGGTGAGCGGAGGATGCATGAGTCGCCTTCCACCCCCTCCTACAGAAGGGAGGAGGGCGCGTTGTTGCGTCAAAGGAGTCCTGCCAGAGCACCGGAGGCTCCTGAGGTGACCGGTGAGAGGCCCGGAAGTGTGCGACCGGAGGACCCGTGGGAAGTTGTTCAAAAGGGGAAGAAAAAGAAGAAGAAAAAACCGGCCAATGAGGCGTCGCAGGATGCTAAACTGAAGCGTCCGCGTCATAGACCCACCCGCACAGATGCTCTCCTCGTCAAGGTGGACGGGCAGAAATCGTCGTACGCGGATATTCTTCGCCGAATGAAGAGCGACTCTTCCTTACAAAGTGTCGGTACCTGTGTCAAGCGGATCAGGAGAACTGGAGCTGGAGACCTATTACTGGAGCTGGAGAGGTCGGCTGGCGGGAAGGTAGATGAATTGAGGGGCTCCATATCACACAAACTGGGAGATGCCGCAACAGTTACCGCACTGAGGGAGGAAACCACTGTGGAGCTGCGTGACCTCGATGAGCTCGCAACCAGGGAGGAGATCTGCGCCGCGCTGGAAAAGCAGCTAGAGACAAAGCTTGACCAGACAGCGGTGAAAGCACTACGGCCTAGCTTCAGAGGTACGCAGGTGGCGGTGGTCTGCCTACCAACGGCTCTGGCGAGGAGGGCTGCATCGATCGGGAAAATTCGAATTGGCTGGGTGATAAGTCATATTCGAATTAAGGCTACGCCGTTAAGATGCTACCGATGCTGGGACTTCGGTCACCGTCCCAGTTCCTGCAAGGGACCTGACCGAACCAAGCTTTGCCGCAAGTGTGGCGAAGAGGGTCATGTGGCGAAGACTTGCGAAAAGGACCCGCACTGCTTGTTATGCTCTGCGAAGTTTGAATCCAGCCACACTTCTGGCGGCCCGAAGTGCCCGGTTTATCAGAGGGCACTCCAGACGAAGAACCGGCAGGAAAAATGAGGTTACTCCAATTGAACCTCAACCACTGTGAGGCAGCACAGGACCTGCTGCAACAAACGGTGAGAGACCTTAAGATCGATGTGGCGATTCTTTGCGAGCAGTACACAAACATGGAGGACCCTACTTGGTTTTCAGACAGGTCAAGTCGAGCCGCGATATGGACTTACGGTTTGCGACAGGTCCGGGAGGTCATAACTGTACCATCGACCGGCTTTACCAGGGTTAAGGCAGATGGCATATACATTTACAGTGTATATGCACCCCCTAGTCTCTCAATACACGAATTCGAAGCGTTGCTGAACAGTCTGGTGGCCGATGCACGAGGACGGAGACCCCTTATCATCGCTGGCGATTTCAACGCATGGGCTACAGCGTGGGGCAGCAGGGTAACGAACCGAAGAGGAGAGGCCCTTCTAGACCATCTAGCCTCACTGGACGTCGTCCTAGCAAATACCGGGAACTCTCCAACCTTCTCCCGAAATGGCGTTAGCTCCATAGTTGACTTGACATTCGTGAGCGAGTGCATTGCTCGCTCGGGTCTAACCTGGGTTCTGAGCGACCAATACACGCATAGTGACCATCATGCTATTCTCATTGAGATGGGTAAACCTGAGAAACGTCGGACACTGCACCAGCCCAGTCGCAAGTGGAGCACGAAAAAACTGGACACGGAGGCCCTCGTCGCCATGATGGAAGATGTGACCATATCTGAAGGACCACCGGAAGAGCAGGCAGAGAACTCATGACGCATGTTGTCAATGCATGCGATGCGTCTATGCCGAGGTGCTCACCAAGCGACCGCCGACCACCGGTTTACTGGTGGAACGAAGAA